>JAYKAV010003072.1:107992-262493 GCA_035582835.1 Phoebastria nigripes | reverse complement strand
AGGTCAGGCTGACAGGCCTGTAGTTCCCCGGGTCCTCCTTCCGGCCCTTCTTGTAGATGGGCGTCACATTGGCAAGCCATGATGCACTGTCAAGGATTAAAAGAATATCATAGGGCAGCCTGAAGCAACCAACATCTGCTTTTGGACCTCTCATATTAGCAGTGACATGGCCCACAGGAAATCGCTTCTTTTCTAGTGGTGGAACTTTGTCTCTCTGATTCCTAAGAAGTGCTTCTGCAAAAGCAGAAAAAGAAAAGAAGAGGAAAAAGAAAAAGAAGAAAAAGAAGAAGTAGAAGAAGAAGAAGAAAAAGAAGAAGAAAAAGAAAAAGAAAAAGAAAAATACTTCAGAGGGATAAAAAGCCAATTGACAAATGACTAACGGAGAGTCTTTGGAAAGCAAATAAAAAGTTACATCGATGTTACCACGCTGCTTCCAATAGCACATTTAAAGGAACTCAATCAAAGTGTGTAGACCAAGCATTTAACCTAGCCTGACCTTCTTGAAACCAGTCCTTCTCTTCCCTTCTCTGATCTCTTGATCCTGTCTGAGTGTTGAGAATATTGTTTCCAGGAACACTTAAAGGGGAAGGATCCACAAGTGGACAGTGACATTAAAGRACTTAAAAGAACCGGGTATTTCCAAGCTCACTTTGTTTGTGATGTCAAGTAGAACATTTAGTCTGTCTCATGTAGTGCTCCAATGGAAAAATTAGTTTTGAGTGTTTTACATCACAAAAATCATGCAAGGATAAAATTCATTGAAGCTCATGAAGCATTCAGCTAATAGAGTCATCAGTAGAACAGCTTGGAAATAGTTTTACATTACAAAAGGGCATTATAATTTATTAATATTTTTAAATCATATAGGGTTTTTTGTGAAATTTCCCAAGAGAAAAATTCTTTCCAGTTAATTCAAAGTGAACGGTGAAAGTAGCACAAGTCTTCTCATGAGACTGCTTCTGTGGAGAGAGGAAGCTGGAAATCTGAAAACCCTGCAGCTGAAGAAAGGCTGGAMCAAATGTGTCCTGTTCCCAGATTCATAATCCAGTCTCTAAATGATACCAAATGATATATCCCTATGTTAAAAAAAAACCTAAATGCGTCAGTTTTGTCTAAAAGGGTGTCTTAGAAGCTTATATATGACACGAAATTTTACAGACATGAGTTCCCACCTGATCCTGAAACTTAGCATTATAGAGAAATGCAAAGAGTCCAGCAAGAGACAATGTCACAGAACCACCCCATCTTCCAGTGTTTCCTATAGCCTAAATTAGGCACCCGTATAGCTTGAGTGCAGTGGGTATCGCTAAACCCATTCTTACGCAAAGGGACCTAATTCTCCTGAGGTACAGGATAAGGAACATAACTAACTTAGGTATTTCAATCCCACCCCAGAAATTTTGAGTCATTTTGAGGATCTGGTCTGAAATAGGTTGCCCAATAACACCCAAGAAAACTTGCTAGAAAAGGAGATTGAGCCCAGGTCTCTGACACCAACTGAGCAGTCACCTTCTGTTTGTACATTGTGCAGAGAAAACACACATTCATCYTAAAGCTACGTCAAGTGACACTGGCTGCAACCTTTACTGAAGTGTTTTCCATAGGAAGCACGTGCCAAATAATAAGTAAACAAAACAATAGTGTAGAAAGATGCTTTTGGTTTTAATGGAGAGCATGAGATGAAACAGTACCTGCCAAAGATAGATGAAAAAGAACAGAATGTTCCTTCAATTCTCATTGTTTAGGAAGGCATGATACTTTGCAGAAAGGCCATATTCAGGAATTCAGTGTACTTTTGGTAAGAAATGAAGCAACAACAATAGCAAAAATCTTGAAAAGGAAAATTTACTCTTTTACCTTTTTGATTCTGTCCTTAAATATAAAAGATCTTTGTACAAATTATGTATTAGTGAACATGGTATGTGAAAAAGCAAACTGTAGATACAGAAGAATAAAGCCAGAAGACAGATAAAGCAAAATAATTCATAGAAATATGCCTAACAATTTTTCCCTTTGTTTGTTTTCCTGAAAAGTCATTGTGTGCCTTATCACAGTCAAGTAACATAAGTGTCTCGTTCACTGCTAAGTCCCCTGACTGTCCACACAAAATGTATTTTATTTTGTTACTGGAATTTCTTTTGCAATGAGCCAAGCAGTTTTTTATGAAGTGAAAGCTGAGTGCAGTTCTCAGGTAGAGCACTCGGGAGCTCTGCTGTACTGAAAAAAATTATATTACTGTCCTAAAATGTCTTGCATCCTCAATTTGGCAGACTGTGGCACAGCCCTCACATTATTCCATGTATTTGAACTGGAAAAACAACTAAAACTCTGTTTTAGCAGAAACAATCTAGGGCAAAAGTCAAATGAGATCTAGGCAATATAGTGAATGGAATCTGGAGGGTAACTCAACTGACTGAATTCAGGTAACTAGCTCAGGGTAAGCTGAAGAGATTTCAAGATGCTACTGACTCTATTGATTAGATCTCCACAGAATATAAACGGGAACTTAAACAGCTACAGTGCCTGCAGACATTGGCATGCAGGTATTTAAATTTTGGCATCATTAATTTGGAGCTGAATTCCACCTAGGCACTCTCCTCTGCAGAGCAATAGACCTCAACCATGCGATCGCAAACCACTCTGCACCTCTTACTGGGAGGCCCTGGGCAGTCTCTGGGCATGTATAGGCCTTTACCTCTGCTCCATGGTCACTGCTCATGGAGCAGTTTTGTCATAAACATTCTGAACAGCTACAAGCTGTAATTGTTCTTTCCCCCCCGCAACATTTAAATTCTCACAATGAGAAAATTTTCTTCTTTTTCCATTCTTCAGGGATTTCCTAGGAAAAATCGAGAAGTATTATTTTGGCATGAGTGGGTTAGATCTACAAAAACAAAATGAACACCTAAAGCTATAGAAGGAGATCTGTGATCTTTAACTTTGTTCTTATAATGAAAACAAGTTTTCTCTCATCAATAACCTTTGTTTAGGCAGGAGACAGAGCTTTCTCTGCAAACTAAGGGTCATCAAAGTCATTGTCACCTTATGCTTTCTATCAAGTTAGCGCCTTGGACTGCTTTCTAAAGCAGGACTAAATACTTTCCAAAAGAAAAGAAAATAAAGAAGAAAAGAAATGGAAAGAACTGTCTTCAAACTGAACCTTAGGAAACAAAGCATTCCACAACGCACGCACAATTTTTCCTGAGGAGAAAGGAGAAGAATAAAAATGAACTGAAAATGATGTGGTTTATTCATGTTGCTAATTCTTGAGTCTTAATCCAATATGCTACTGTAGAAAGCAAAAAAAATGGAAAAGAGTGGTGAAGAAAGTGAATCACCCCATTTAAGTAGACTCGCTCCTACTGAATGATTTGCTACACCCGTTAAGGCTTCCTCTCTAATCAGAGAACAGAGAAAGGTTTTTTAGGTGCATGTTTCAAAGCACTTACAGTAGATTTTTGCTTTGAACTGCCGTGTAAAAGAGCGTGTCTCAATGGGCAGAAGCACGAAGAACTGGTCCCCAAACATGACTATCTGAGTTGGATGTCACTGGGATAGCACAAAGATGCCCCAGTGACAGCATGAAGTAAAACTTCCGCACTGATGAATGACACAAACTATTATCCAATTTTCCTGAGGTGAGTGGCTAAGGTATTAAATTATAACACGGTTGGATATCTGCCCTGTGTGGTGCCATATATTCATTCTTTTGTTTCAAGTCAGATAGTGTAGTTATTGCAGATGAGTGAGAAGTCTTTGAGTTTAAGTGCCAGAGGCTAAAGAGATTTTGCCTCCGGATAAAATACAGGAATTATTTAAGAACTGAAAAGTATTGTAAATTTAATAACAATCATGAATAAATTAAAACAGCCTAATTAAAAAATAATAAAATTATAGGTTCTGTAAGCAAAGCCTGACTGTGGAAAGTGTTCTGATCATATGGAACCATCTAACCTTTCCCATCCCAGTGCCCACCTTGCAGATGATATCTATATCACTTTTTTCGGTTGTGCTAACATGGTGACTTCGTTTTGCATCTTCTTCTCTCATGAAATGCCATAGTTATCTAGTTCAGTTTGAATTATATATGCATTATACTCCATTGCTTCACCTTTCTCTTTATGGCAGTCAACTACAATCACAAACAAGGAGTAACAAACAAAAAACCCAGGATTGTCTTCTGTTTCTCAGGGTCATTCCAGGAATTTGCTCCTGTTGTCTCATGCAACTGTTTCTCCATTAATCATAATTATCTACTCCAAACTCTGTTTCTGATTTCATCTCTTCTAGGTGCTTATTTACTCTGTCTTGCTGAGACACAGACCTTCACTCTGTGTTGGGTTCATTACTCAGAACCCTTTACTACTCTGGCAATAAGTGTAAAATGATGTATTGTTGATCACACAGCATAATAAAGTCCAGCTGTTTGGTAGCTGAAATACAGAGTGAGTTGTGGTTCTTTCTATACCAATGTATTTGGCCATTTCCTATAAATCTCATCTCACATTATCCTACAATTTATTTGCCTTCTATCATGTATTTCTCATGTATCTCATTTATTTATATTCTGCCTTCACACTTATTACATATTCTTGCCCAGTTATTAAAGCTCTCATCCTTGAAAGCGTCCACATACCATCTGTGAATCAGCTGAATTTGGTGCTCCGTTCATAAGGATAGTGTGCACCCAGCAGCAGCTAGACCATAACCTTCCTGCTTTCTTGTACCTGGCCCAATGTTAGAAGCAGAATCATCTTTTCTTTCACACGCAAATAGATTTTACCTATCCATAGTTGCAACTTAAGTGGCTCATTTCAGACTCAAGTTAACCTACGAACAATATTTATAAAGGCAGAGCAGAAATGCAATGTTGTCATGGTTTAACCCCAGCCAGCAACTCAGCACCACCCAGCCGCTTGCTCAGTCCCCGGTGGGATGGAGGAGAGAATCAGAAGAGTAAAAGCGAGAAAAGTCATGGGTTGAGATAAAGACAGTTTAATAGGTAAAGCAAAAGCCACGCACACAAGCAAAGCAAAAGAAGGAATTCATTCACTCCTTCCCATCRGCAGGCAGGTGTTCAGCCATCTCCAGGAAAACAGGGCTCCATCACATGTAACGGTGACTTGGGAAGACAAAACACCATCGCTCCGAATGTCCCCCCTTCCTTCTTCTTCCCCCAGCTTTATGTGCTGAGCATGACATCACAATGGTATGGAATATCCCTTTGGCCAGCTGGGGTCCCAGACATGTCCCCTCCCAACTTCTTGTGCACCCCCAGCCTACTCGCTGGTGGGGTGGGGTGAGGAGCAGAAAAGGCCTTGACTCTGTGTAAGCCCTGCTCAGCAATAACGAAAACATCCCTGCGTTATCAACACTGTTTCCAGCACAAATCCAAAACATAGCCCCATACTAGCTGCTATGGAAAAAATTAACTCTACCTCAGCCAAACCCAGCACAGATGTTTTAACATGTAACTAAAAAGTTACTGCTGGCAGTCAAGGTTTTAAAATTCCAACATGCAAGTGGTTGCACAAGTTTAAAACTTAATGGCTTTTTGTTTGTTAATTTATTTTTGTGTGCTGACACGTTAAGTGTTTTTCTTTATTTTTTTTCCTGTACTTTTGTCTCATTCTAGAATTTCCAGCAACCTCCACTGGAAAGAAATACACATCCACATGCGTATATATACAAATATTTATATATATATCAATAAGTATTTTCTATGGAGCACCATTCCTGAAGAAAACGGAACACAGCAAATAGACAAACAAAACCCAAAAAAGGAAAGGACATATTAAAAGATTAAATACAAAGAAACTGGATGGTATTTTTAAAAGATGAGATGTGATCTCTACTTAGCTAAAAAGCTGAAAGAAAAAACACATGTACTTCACACAATGAAAACAGAATAGTTCCAAATACATAAACCTCAGCAGATTTAAAATACACTGAAATCTCACATTCTGTACAAATCCGCAGCGAAAAGAAGGTACTGAGGTGAGGGAATGATCTTTCAGTTGTCTCAAGGACGAGAGGCTGTCTTCAACACAACTATCTGCTTCTCATGCAGATGAGCATGGGCCCTCTACAGCAAAAGCCTGCTTTCCTGAAGGGCTTTCATTTGCACCAGCTCTCCATGAGACGAACGCATACAAGTGGACAAGACTGTTCAAGAGACTATTAAGAAAAACATTTACCGTAAGATAATGTCCTCCATGGTAATTACAACTCTGTCTTTTAGGAAGAAACTAGATACACCTGCAGGCAAAAGTGTACATAGACTCATAAAGTTTATATCACTGATGAATAATTCTCTCGTACAATACCTACTCCYTCAAATTAAAAGTAAACATTTTATGCTAAGGAACAGAATATTCTTAAGCTGATCATTTTGCTTATATACCAAGTATTCTGCTCCTTGGGGCTGTTTTTTATATTATTATTTGTTATTAGCTTCATAATTGGTATTTTTAAAAGTCATATGTTAACGTGTGCTGTTAAATAACTCCATCTATACACACAATATATAGTTATTTAAGTAATGTAATGTATATAGTACTTCGTACAGGCATTAACCTCTCCATCTAGAGTTCATTCCAACTTTACTGGGAAAAAACCTACAAAAAAAAATGATGTTTTAACTCTTTAACCCCTTTTTGATATGTATTTAATCCCATTATAATATGTTTTTACTGGAAAAAATAGAGTGATTAATATTTTGCTACAATAACTCCCTAATGTCATATTCCCTAACAAAATTCTTAGTTCATCATTTCTCTGAAACCATCGCAGTCTTCCAATATGTAGGTGTACTACCCAACTGGGGCATGGTTTTTTGGCTGGATTTCTTTCTTTTCTTTCTTTCATTTCTTCCAGGCAGAGAGATGGAAGGCTGACAAGAAGCCAACTATAAATCATTCATTTTCAAAATTATGTTTTGACCAATCTCTGGAACTGAGGAAATGATTATTGCAGCCTCTGGATGTGGTCTAAATTATGCCACAGGCTATGGTTCCCTCAGTGACCACACAACACCTGAAAACTGCACGTTCCTGCCATTATTTTCTTATTACTCTGATAATCCCATCTTTTCCAGCATTCCCAGCTGGAAGGTGATAGCCTGAAGGGCAGAAAGGGCAGGAGATAAGATCAGCATTTTAGACTTTGATTTTACAGGAATTATTAGGTTCTGGGTTTTCTCCAGTCCTGATAATAAAGCCACAGAAATTTCTAAGTAATTCCTAAATAACCAGGGTGTTTCATAAACGGGGTGTTTCACTGGTTTTTCTCCAAGTCCATTCAGTAGATATTTTTCTAGCACAGCTGGAAGAACTTGTCAATGGAGATTCCTTCTCCCCCTTCTCTTGGCACAAGTTGCTCTGGGACAGGATTGCCTTAAACAACAGCAGTCAGGCAGGGATGCCGTAAGGAAAGCAGTGACTTGTGCTGTTATTGACCTTTTGAAAACTGCATCTCTGAAAAAMCAGTACCAAAGCCCATAGCAGCAAAAATTAGATTGCACAAAGAGCTTTAAAAAATTCAGTGAGCTGAATCTTATCACATCCAGGAGGAAGAGATAAGTGCTGTTTCAGCCACTGAAGTACCTCTGACAGTAAGATAGGAACTTATGGGATAAGGGAAAATGATTCCCACCGATGACCCAGGCTAGTCCAAATGAGCCCTCTGGTTGTGAGAAGCTGATTTGTTTTCTGTGTTTTCATTAGACATTAACCCCCTTTTTTTCAGGTAGTGACACTGGCTGTGCTGAAATGCCTGCATAAGCCTGTTAAACATACGTGACCTAGCTTTATTTATAAAGTAGATGCCAGGTTTTGCCAGGTGTGGAGGCACCAGCTGCCTCCTCAGGCAGAACCCCCACGACTCCTCCCAGCTCCTGTTAACTAGTCTTAGGCTGAGTTAGTCTGCTTTTAATTTCCAGCTGCTGGATTTTGTTACGCCTATGATTTTTATACTGTGGAAACATTTAGTAAAAGAGGTTTTTCCCTGCATAGGTACTTACAGATAATCGTAAATTGTCTTCCTGTCTTTTCCTGAAGCAGATTAAGTAGACTGATCTTGTGTGATCTCTGTCCATGAGGCATATGTTTAAGAATACAAGACAGCTTTATACAATTTCTCAGAAACGTCTCCAATTTTTTAAAAGGTTAGACACCAGAACTGGGCATGGTATTCCAGTAACGGCTAACTGATGTTTTCTGCAGACACGTCCCGCTTCCTTCCCCACTCCTGTGGGTGCCCGTTCAAAGCTTGCACTCACATCACACATAGCGCTGCCATTCAGCTAAGATGCTTTAGCTGAGATGGGGCAAAATATTAGTAAGTGTATTGAACAGATTGCATCTGTACTGCGAAGAGCCAAATGGAATTTCTGATTTACTGATTAGTTTTATACTAATGCATTTATTCACAAGCAGTAAAACCGTGGTAGTACAGAGGTACTGAAGTCCTTCGTTCCTCCCTCATGCACACAACATGCTAACATTGGTGCTGCTCTATGGAATTCAGGTAATGTATGGAGATGGGTATGCTGTACTTGGTGCCTATCATGCATTTGCATTTTGCTTGCTGCGTGGGCAATTTAAACCACTGTTTGAATCCTGGCTACCTAAAAGTGGTGTTATTGGGGGTTGGAGGAGGAAGGGTTGTGGTTGGAAGCTCTCTACTCTAAAGTCGAAGCAAGCATTTCTCTTGCAAACAAATAGGCTAAGTGAACTGGTTACGTTCCTTTCATCCAACTCATCTAACTCTGCTGCTCACCACTTCCTGTGAGAGTTGTAATTATTTGGATTCTTGCTTCAGGCCACTACTGCTCTTTCAGTGCTACTCTGCAGCTGTTGAACTCCTACTGCACTTGTCCTATTGTAATTCTTTTTTTTTTTTTTTTTTTTTTAAATACCAGCAATAACTAGCTTATTACGTTAACACTGATTTCATCTGATGGGCAACTCAATCTGAAACACAGAAGCTCTGTAAGTCCTGCAGCCACATTTCAGCAGAGACATGGATATACGTGTAATGACTTAGGTTTGTCTTATATTTGCAACCTGTCAAAATGCAGGTGACAGAGACAGGAAAGACTACTATTTTTCCTATAACTCTGAAGTTTGGAAAGTTTTATACAGGATTTCTATAAATCGTCCACTAACTGATAATGCCACATGCGGAAAGGTCCAATATTTATCTTTATAATGTATTCTGCAAGTTAATATAGCTTGCAAGGATATTTGAAGCCAACAAGGCAACCTGAATTAAGGGAAAGAAATTTTAGGTTGCATATCACAAACCCACACTTAATTGTGAAAATTACTAGCTTGCTTTAAACTTCAGTACCTCTTATAATCAAGATGATCAATGATTCAAAATATTGCCTGTAATTTTGCATACACCGTCCTTTACAACTCAGCAAATAGAGCAGTTTTACTCAGGATTCATGCATATAGACACAGCTGTCCCTTTCCATGGACAAACCAGTTTTGCATGCAAATATTATTCTGTATATGCTCATGTTTATATCCCTTATGGGTTGAGGTCAGGCAGAATTATTCATGAAAGCTGTTTTAGGTGGCTTTAAGCTTATCTCTTTCCATTAACTATTCAAGGAACTTGGGTCTTCTGAAAGACACTTAAATTAACTTTCGAAAGTATCTTAAAGTAGATAAAACAAATATCCTGGCTGTCAAATTTAGTTATGAATACATAGTTTTCCAGTGACGTGGATTTTTTTTAGATCTGGATCTGTGATCTGGAAGTTAAACTATCTACACAACTCCAAATTTCAGGATAATCAGTATCAGTTTTATTGTTTGAATGAACTTTTTCTATGTTAATTGTGATTACATGCTGGTGAAAATGATGCAAGCACTTAGGAACACCTTGTTCAATATATTCTGGCTGCTCCACAAACACACAATTAATATGAAGCAATTGATAACCCAGGTAAATGTTTAATTCACTTTTCATAACTGAAAGAGTGCAAGGCAGCCAGTGCTTCTTAAAAAACCCCTCAACACAAAGACATGAAAATAGACAGGTCCAGTTGCTATAAATCAAACATAACCTCAGGAAGGCAGACAGCAGCATTGCCTAGAGGCAGAACACTTCTGTTCTGTTCCAGTCTTTTACCTAGCCTTGGGCAAGTCACTTCATTTGCTTTGCTTCATTTCCCATATGCAAAACACTGTAAACATGGGCTCTCTTTTGTTAGGAGTTAAGTCCTAAGCATGCACCATAGGTGTATAAGGTAGGAGGGGACTTGTGTGTASCCTTTGCCCTGGACTAAGACTTTAAAGAGCACGACTGCTCCCACAGTATAGACGTGAACATAGGGATCTTCACTGAGAGTGCTTCAAGGTCAATATATGAGATGTGCTATATGAAAGCTACATACAATTACCCTTAACCTCTACATTCTGGAAGAAGTGGATTAAGCCTTCTATTTCCAGTGCGACAGTCATGGGTTAGTTCTACTGACAAAACGTCTGATACATTTTAAGTGATTTTTAACACTCAGCTAAGTTATCACCTCCTTATCTGACTCACAAATAACTGACCTGGTAAACTTTCTGTTTGGTCCCTTTTGGTGCAAAAGAAAATACATTCTTTAAAATTTGGTTGAGTGTCCTMCAGAGGCAAATGAATACGGGGTGCTGCCAAACAACTGAGTAGGAATGGCTTCCTAAAATGCAGCTGATGTTTCATACATGATGTATATTGCTTTAAACTCAGTTATAGTCTCATTCTCACTTTTTATATTCCTTTTTTTTTTTTTTTCTTTTAAAAAAGAGAAAGCAAAGGATTTTTATTTATTGAAAGTACACTGGTGATGTGAAGTAATCAGTAGACACCACAGTCATGTTTATAAAAGTAGCTGTCTAATCATCTTTGCTTCCCAGTATATTTACTGTAAAGAAATATATTTCATTTAAAAAGAGCAATTAACTTGTGCAATCACTATATACAGTAAGACATTGATTCTGCTCAGTACTACATTGCTATTAGACTCTAGCTGAATGCAATAACTAACCCAAGACTGACATATAACAGAGGAAGAAAATGTTTTTATCTCAGAGGAATCTGAACAACTTTCAATTTCCAAATGATGAGAGCAAAGATGCTCACTGTAAGGAATTGACATCATTAGTCATACATTTTATTTGATTGCTTTTCTTAATCAGTCTCTTTGTAGTGCTTGG
Source organism: Phoebastria nigripes (assembly GCA_035582835.1). Taxonomy (NCBI): domain Eukaryota; kingdom Metazoa; phylum Chordata; class Aves; order Procellariiformes; family Diomedeidae; genus Phoebastria; species Phoebastria nigripes. The sequence goes on along the minus strand of JAYKAV010003072.1, from coordinate 251,280 downwards.
ATTTCCTTTTTCTAGTGAAAGTAGAGATAATTTAGGCTCAGACATGACTTGATGTGGTTGCTGTTCATGAACATACCAATATTAATCCACCAAAGTCTTATTTATTGTAGCTGACAAATCAGGCAGAAGAAATCTGTAATGGAAAACAGTGTTAAATTTTATGACTATGAAATCCTCTCATAAAAATTTAAAGGCCAAAAAATATAAGGGTCAATGAGTGTCATTAATTTTACCTTCATCTGCTGCATTGTATTGGTTAGTATTAGTAGGAAGATCTAGCAGCTACTGACCAGCAATGAGCAGAATGAATAGGCAATATAAATCTTTACCTATCTATATCTGTGAACTATAAGCTCTCTCTCCCTTTTATATAGATATACACACATATACAYATAGGCATATACAAGTGTCACAAAGTTTTCTCCAAATCTGTCACTTCAGCAAATTCAGTGCCAAAAAAAGCATCTTTTTCATTCCTTCCAAAATCATGTTCAGGATTTCTTGGATGTTTGAGAACAACAGTCACAGCCTTCACCCAAAACCTGGCTCCTGCATCTGTCACAAAAAAGACCTGTTGGGCAACATTCACCCACAACTCAGTCATCAGATCTACTGTAGATTCTAATCGTGAGAGAACAAGGAATGTTTCAAACCATTGATGGTCCAGGAGGACTGCATCCTGCCTGCCTAGATGTAAACATTCCTGCAGTGAATAAGTCGGTATATCACCTACAGCAGCCACCAGCTCAGTTATCCTGGCTGCTTCTCCTCATGGAGTCTGCAGAAAGCCAAGGTCTGACAGTCCTGGGTAGGAGAGAGTGAGGGTGAATTGCTTTTTTGCCTCTCTTGACTTCAGACTTTGTGGTTATTGAAGCATTTGTGTTGGGCGTGTATAGGAGGTGATGTGAAAGCCAACCCCACAGGTTTAGCCTCCGCCTGCCATGTTGCTTAGGCACCTCAGGCAGTAGTGTCCAATGTCTGCAGATTTTTTATGATGAAAAAAGGATTTGATTGCTTCTCTCTTGAGCTGTAAAGAAAGTGCTTGGCTTTTCTTTTTGTTCCAGTAACGTCTCCGGTTATTGCTGGAAAGCTTTTTGCAAAGTTCATTTTGCAAACTGTTCATTCAAAAAATGAAATGCAACAATCTATCTTCTGTTTCTTTTAATAATTATTGGGAGGAAAACTATTTTTATCTTTGCACATAAATGTGCAGTTCTTCCCAGTCTTGAGATCCACCAGTCTTACAGACTTTTTAACTTCACTCAAATTCCATTCTAAGAATTGAAATGGTTCTTAATTGTTGGGATAGGTTCAGGCACATCTTTTGAAAAGAAGCGGGAGGAAAAAAAAGAGTGGCTAAGAGAAAACCTGCCAGGTTTTGTGGGGTGTTATGCTATAACATGGCATGTAGGTTTATGAATTCTACACATTTCTTAGGACAGTAAGCATACAATACAGAGGTTTGCTGAAATCTGAAACAACAAAAGAGTTAAGTCACATTATGAATTCAAGCTACAGCAAGTTACACAAACAATCTCATCATTTCTTGGTGGTCCAGCAAAGAAAGACCAATGCATCATGCCTCTGCTACCTTCCTGATTGCCAGATTACCACATCCCACTCAGAGGTCACAGCTTGTACTCCTTATGATTAAATTGCCTGACATGTATGAGTTAGAGTCTTTACAAGTCATTTGTTTCTAAGCATATGCGTTTTATTGGTTCCTCATCATTTGCTGCCAATCATTACGCAATCGATTATCTAAACGCATAATCAGTTGGGTTTCAACAATTTGCAATGGCAAATCAATCATGTCTGTGAAAAGTTAACAATTCTGTTTAAATCTCTTAGTAGGGTTTGGATTTCAATAGCTTTTACACAGCAAAAGACTGTTCAGGTTCTATTTTAGGCTGAAAAAAAATACAGCACAGCCAATATACACCTCCTCACTTATGATAGCTTTTAATTATGCCATGCACACTTATATTAAACAATGAAAAATGTGGGTCACAGCTTCTTGCTACACTATGAGAGCGTCCCACTTTTGACTCACAGTAAGATCAGATAGAGTAGAGTTTGAAGAACACGTCTGGACAAACGTTCAAAAACTAGCCAAAGCATTTAATGAATATTGTTATTCACTTTTGGAAGACTGCTGGGCAATTTAAGAATTCATATTGTTATGGTTTTGCCAAGTTTGGATAAAATTTGAACATGCAAGCTTTCTGCTGAATTTGATTTTGTTTAGAGTTAATTGAGAACTATAGCCTGTTGTGAAACCTAGTGGATCCAAAGCAATATAGATGAAAGAAAATCACTTTGCTATAATTATCAAATCTACCGCAAGGTTTGATTCGTAAACTCTTGAGAACAAAAACTTTTTTTTGTCTTTCTGTTTGTATATAACACAGCCCAGGTTCATAACTAGACTTGTAGATACAACTGCAACAGAAATAAAGAGATATTACTAAAGCCGAGATGAATATATACAATACAGTAGAAAGACCAGAAACAAAGTAGTACCTCCACCCTGAACCAAGCTGAGCAGGGGTTTTGTTTTTTCACCCAGTTTTTGTTGTATCACACCTCTTGACATCACATTGTTAATCCAGTAGCTTTTGTCATGCACTGGTAGCAAGGCTAAGCAGAATGATGGAGAGCCTTCTAATTAATTTTCAAAGGGGGAACATTACAGACTCCCATGCTACATATGACTTCCCTTAAATTCCAGCTCAAGGATAGACAGTGGGGTTTTGTGACTTTTTTTTCCTCAAACCCACCTCCTTTTCACTTCAGATTGCCATCATAATGTGATTGTCACTGACATTTTCGGTATCAAATCTTCCACCAGCATTTGCTTCACAACAATTTCCATTAGAATGGGTTGCAAGGTACTGATGGATTGACTGGGAAAAACTGATCCGTCTGAAAAGTAACGTTTTTGTGGAAAATTTCAATTTTCTAACTTTTACTGGAAAAATAAACACAAGTAACACAACTATGTGTTTTTTTTTTTCCTTTCAATACTTGGAAGAAAATAGGAAAAACATTTAATCTGAGAAAAATTTCATTTCTAAGCACTTTATTTCCCTTCGCTTTTCTTGGGATATCCAGTGGAGCTGTAATTAAACTTTCCAGTCAAACTTGGAGCAGTGAAAGTTCAGAAATTCAGGGTGTGAACTTGGCATCAGTGTGCTTAGCCAGATTTTCTCACTTCGAGCCAGCATGGCCATACAAAGGCTTCAGAGCCTTTCAGAGAGCTCAAGTCTTTCTTCCCCGTTATGGCCACATCATGCAACTTGTTCACAGTTTGTTCTGGCACAGTGGCTACAAGATAATTGCACCCCAGCTGTAGGATGAAACAATCCAGACTACTGAAACTGATACTAGTGAGGTCCAGTCTTGGTGCCTAACTTGGGGCCAAGTTCCAAGATCTCCTCATTCCCTCAGTTCCCTGAGGAACAAAGTTTGTGTCTCATGACCTTCAGTCATGAAGATTTTGTTGTAGGATGAGGAAATGCAGCCAGCCCTGAACTCTGGCCTGCCCATGCCTCATCGTTTCCCCTGCTGTGAGTAGTAAAGTGTGAAGCATGAGGGACTGAACCGAGCTTTGTGGAGAGCATAAAGAGAAACTCCCCCCGCCCTGTCCAAAGCCACGTATCCACATGCATCCATAAACATGTTGGAGTATTGATTTTGATCAAATCAGCAAAGCTGGCAACCAGTGCTGTATACATTCAGAGTACAGGCTGACATTCCCAAGTTAGTATACCGGAGTACAGCTGTGGTGGGTTAGCCTTGGCCACCAGCTAAACTCTCACCCAGCCGCTCAGTCACTTCCTCTCCCTAGTGGGACAGGGAAAGAACATAAGGTGAGAAACAGGAACAAGAAAGACTGTGGGTCAAGATAAAGACAGGGAGAGCATTTACCAATTATTGCTGTAGGCAAAACAGACCCAACTTGGGGAAAATTAATTTAATTTATTGCCAATTAAAATAGATTCGGTACTGAGAAACAAAAAGACATAYGTATCTGCTTGGGCTGCAGGGAATTTCCTGCTCCACCACCGTCTCCTCCGCAGGCGGCAGCGCCTGGAGCACCTCCTCCCCCGTCTCCATCTCTGACCTCGGTGTCTGCAGGGTTGTTTCTCACTTTTTTCCCCCTCTTCCTCTGCCTCACCAGTGTTTTCTGCTCTTTCTTAAATATATTTTCCCATTGGTGCCACCAGCTTGGCTGATGGGCTCGGCTGTGTTCTGTAGTGAGGCTGTTGCAGAACCAGCAGGAACTGGCTGGAACCGGCTGGAACCGGCTGTGTCCAGCACGGGGCAGCCCCGGAGCTCTGCTCACAGAGGCTTCCCTGCAGCCCCACCCCACCAACGCCTTGCCGTGGACACCCAATTAATCAATTAATTTCTACTGATTATTGCTAACTGCCAGTGGGTGACGGGTTCATGGGAGTTGCCAGATCCCTCTTTAAAGATTTCATCCTTAGCCATGTATACAAAGTTGCTCAAGCTGATCCAAATATTATCTGCAGTGCCAAGAAAGAAATCCTACCGCTCTTGTACAGAAATCAGAAATAATCAGTCRTGATTCTTGATCAAAAAATATATACATTTCTCCTAAGTTGAGTTTGTGGTGAAACACAGACTTTTTTCTGAGGCCCGGGGGAAAAGGGCTATTGTTTCTAGTGTCATCAGTTCATACCTTCTCGTTAACATACTCATGGCTACAAATATTTTTCTCCGTCTCCTGGGGAGAAGATGAGGGAAAACACTCCTCTGTTTTCTAAAAGACCAATCTGTAGCCTGCGTGTTCCGGAGAGGAAATACTCCGCTCACTCTGCTTGTTCATTAATCTACCAGGCGTCATCACGACCGCACGGAGTCCCAACTAGAGTTTATCGGCTCTGCTCTGTTTGTCAACTTGGTGAGTATTTTACACAAAAATTCCTAGCCGCTGTATTCAGGAAGGACAAGTCCTCCTAAAAACCGTTTGTCTGTACAGTGAACAGAACCTAAATCACATTCTCCCTTAAAAAAGCACGATCTGACTCATTGCAACCTTCAAATAGGATTTCTGGAGGCTGCTTTCATGGTTGCATGGAAGATAAATAGTTTCTCTGATGTATAGGAGATGACTGGTTTCACTAGATTTATCAAAGAACAGGATATAAAAAGTTGACTAAAAACAATAACTTAAGTTTCTGGTGTGGAACAAAACGTGTCGTTTGGTCTGCCTTAAAACTCTGAAGAGATGCACAGGTATTGAAGCATTTAAATGGTTTATCGACAAGGAAGCAAACAGGAATCAGTTCTTTTGAGGTTGCTTGAACTGCTTGAACATAGTATATCAATTGCAATATATTGCCTGCATTCCTTAGAGATGGATATTGCAGGGGAAAAAAAAAAACCCACGCTACTGGTTGTTCTGGAGTTCCTTGGTGAGAACAACTGAACAATGTAGCTTAATACTTTCACTTGTAAGACTTTAAAACAGGCTTATAATTTTCTAAAGCTTAAACTATTCAGGATAATGTATCTTCTGTCAGATGTCTGCTTCACAGTACATGTGATTTTGAAAGTTTCAAATAATACAGTTCAACCTCTCCAATCACAAGTTTTTTTTTTAAAAAAAGTGTTTACAGTCCAAACATAGAAATACTAGTGCTTCCAATCTTTGAAATAGGACCAGGAGTTTGAAAGGTGTCCAGTTGTCAAAGGCAGTGGTAAAGATCTTTAWAATTTTGTAAATAMATATATATATATAAACRCATTTGAAAATTAAAGATTGTACATGTTTGGAGTAAGCTTTTGGGATTTTGGTAATATATACAAACCATTCTTTCTACTCTGGAAAACATATCATGTAGATACTTATGAGCCACAATTAATTGTATCTACCATCTTATTACAAAGCTGAGAGGCTCTGTCAGTCCAAGTATTACTTCTGTTGCAGCTACCCTTCATCACAAGAATCACTGAAATTCAGAATTAGTAGTCTATCTGCAACATAAATACTCAAGAAGCATGGAGAAAAAAACAAAACCAAACAAAACAAAACAAAAACCAACAAAAAAAACCTCAAACATTGACTGGCTTACTAAGGAATGAGGAACAGAAGGGTGAACAGGGTTGTACGGAGGTATACAGAAAATAAGAGTGAAGCAAAAACAGAAACCACTGAGAACGACAACCAAGTGTTACAATGACATGCAAAATGATTAAAAAAAAAAAAAAGGGAATTATAATAAGAATAAGTGTAGCCCAAAAAAGGTATTGAAAAGGGTGGGAATGGAAGAAGAAAGATACGTTGTCATGACCAGGAAAAAGTATAAACACAGACAGTGATAGGAACTGATGCGCTGGGAGAAACTCCAGATTTTTTTTTCTTAGCCTTCATTTTTTTTGTCAGCCAACATCAGTAAATCCCACCATCAAGCTATATTTTTCTTCTTTTTCTAATCATTGGCCATGTGATGGAAAACGACCTCCTACAGCTGTCTGTCACTGAGGCAGCTGAAGTGACAGATGTTTGTTCTGTGGATCTGAGGTCTCCAGTCTGTCCAATGACACAAATTGGAACCATTCTGATGCCATGTGATGCAGTAACACACAAAAAAAAACCCCTTCAGATATTTCATGATGAAAAACTATTCTACAAGATACTCTCCAAGGCTGCAAATCCAGACACTTAAAGCTTACTGAATGCCAAAACTGACAGCTGCCTTTGCATCTAACCCGCTGGAGTGCTCACATTATGGTAGTCTCCCAACAAAATTCCATGACATTTTTCTCACAAGACATTTGCTTCTATTAGCTCATAAACCGGAAGGAAATCATTACATAGATCTTTATTATGTATTTTTTAACTCACCATTTACTGTGTGGTATTTTAGGACTTACTTCCAGAACAGCAACAAAAACACTCTATGAGCTTCCCAACAATCATCTTTAAGACATTTATTCTCATTAAGATTGATTCACTTTATTTGTACTCTCCCTTTTATTCCTTTTTGCTCTACCATCTCTTCTTCAAGTCTCTCACAGGTCCTTCAGTATGGATAAAGAGAAATAATTGCAAGTGGTTGAGTTACTGTGGCCTAATCAGTTACTCAAGTCACCTAAATGATGTTAACTGAGCCAACAGCCTTTTCTAGTTTACTGAATACATTTAAAAAAAAAAAACAACAACTATTATCATAGTGGCTCATGAAGACAGTATAAGCTAATACACTGCTTGTGGTTGAGATGAGCTTGGTTTACACAGTTTTGTTGCTCAGTTCATCATGACTCCTAACTCATTTAGAAAGCAGAATTCAGTTGCTTTAGAGCATCTGGCTGGCTGGCCTCATATTTCAATCTATGATGAAGAACAGGTTAAGGGACACAAGATCTCTCCGCAATTGTTGCCCTCTTCCCTAATTTCCACAAAATTTTGTAGCTGTTGTTCAAACAAAAGATCTACCAAATTGTATGTTCTGAACTGTTTTTTTTTTTTTTAAATCAGTTAATTACGATGACAAGATTACATTTTTTAAAAATAAAATAGCACAGATTTTCTGTAAAGAGTATCACATGGTCAGCTGTTGGTTCACACACGTTTTGTCACAAATGTATTCTTTTTTTTTTTTTTTTTTTAAACTAGTTCAGGCATTTCCTCTCTCATCTAGACTTTCTATAGCTCTCGTTTTTGCCACATGTGATCTTTCCATCTCCCCCTGCTGCTGCTGCTGCTGCTGCTGCTGCTGCTCTAACAGCTCTGGTTCTCTGTGCTGCTGAGAAATGAACCCAAAGCGAACGTAGAGCCCAAGTCCCTCATCAGGGAGATCAAACAGGCAGCCCTGAGCAGACCCACAGGAGTCTGACCCTCTCTGCCTCCAAGTCACCTGTCTTCCCTTTGGACAGCTTGACTTCCGTATCTGGCCTCTCTCTGGGTGCCTAACTGATATTTATTACCTTGTTAAAGGATAGATACAGTGGAAACGAGAGGGAGTTACACTCTGTGCAGAGTAATAGATTTTTATATCCTATCAACTGAAAGTGTTTAATGTGTTCAAGAGGGGAGACATGGTAACCTGCACCTTGGAATAAAAAAGAGAAAATGAAACTGCAAGTCTGCTGGCAAGAATTGTTCTAATTAACAAGAGATAGTTCCATATAAATGAAGACTGGCACATGTAGTGTCTATAAAAACATGAGAAAAAAATTTACTGAGGTCTTTACTAGCCTGTTAACATGATCTCAGTAGCATGGCTGTTGTTTGGAAATAACCTGGAAGTCCAGGCATTTGACCAAACTCTGCTTCATTCAGTAATATTGTTCTAACACTCTTAGCAGTATAGCTGCCCATTTTGAAGTTTTCAGTACAAAGTTTAATTGTGTCAATTGAATCAATCTAACGGAAAAAAATTCAACCTCATGTACTGACAATAAACCACGTTATATTAAGGATCTTTCTTCAGCATCTGATCCTTTATTAAAAAAAAAAAAAAAAAAAATTGTCTCTAACCTTCCAAAAGGGTTTGGTAACTTTACCAAAAAAACACTAGTTCTCTTTCTGACTTCATCGGATCAGGGACTAGAGCTTTTTTCTGAAGAAAGCCAGCCTACAGGCCCAACTCAGAGCCCAAATCACTGAGCAGGATGTACAGTCCTATGAGCAATCAGGCAGTATTGGCAGAACATAAACTTGCTATAAATAATTTGGACTACAAACAGGAATGCTTCTAACTATCAACAGAGTGAGTGTCTAGCTTTTACTGAGGTATATAAAAGGCAAACACCATGACTAATTTTAGTATAAAATTTGGTAATTTTAGGATAGAAATTGCATAGTATAATTGTTTCTGATAAAAACAAAAAAGTGCTAGACTTGATGGAGCCAGAGATCTCTTTTAGTCCTGCATACTTTTTCCTTATGATGTCAGGTGAACTGCTACAGGTCTGAATTTTGATTTCTGTAAGGTAAGGTTAAAAATTCTAATGTTTTTCCAGTGGTTAACCAAGGTGTCCCAGAATGTATCTCCACAGTAATGTTTTCCTTCTTATTTTTTTGCTTGGTAGTGTCTTCAAAATCATTGGAAATTGACTGAAAAAGTAGATGTACCGTGGGAATGGAATCCTGTTTTTTATGTTATTCCAGTGCTTTAATCAAGAAATTATTTTTCTCCCTAACACATTGTGGTTTTACTCTTAAAAACCAACTAATTTCTGCTGGTAGAGTAGATGTGTACGAGTTCATCTTTGCATGATCTCTCTCTAAGACAGCCTGTCTCCAATAAGCACAAAGCCTCGCCAGCTGTAAGAATTGAGTACCATGCTGTAGCACGTGATATTATTCAACAAAGCCTTGTTTGCCCTGAGTAAGGAAGTCTTTAAAGAATACAGGATTCTATTTCAAGCACAAATAGTTAAGCTTATTTACATTGGCCTCACAGAAATAGTGCATGGGTTTGTTCGAAGTACAAGCTGGCATCTCTTCTAGTAATTTTTAGATACTATGTCCTTTGTGCACCTATCAAAAATTTCAGTGCCTTTTTCAGCTCCCAGAAGCAGTGAGAGGTTTTTTCAAAGCAAAGAATACCCTACAGATAAACAGATAAAGCAGGACCCAAGCAATTTCTGTTTTCCTTTGTGATACCATTGAATTTAAAGCAGTTCAAGGCTTTTACTTGTATGAAAAGCTTTTGAACTGCAATGTAAATTCATTCTTATTTTGTAGATCTTGAGCAGTTTTGTGTAGGGACTTAATGAGATTTGCATCACCTGCTTTAGCCATTTACRTGTGTTGGTGTCTTAGCGCAAGCTAATCTGTTAGGTGTTGAAATGTCCAATTTAGGAACCTGAAGAAGACAGTTTCATTCCAAATATTTTAAGGTCTCTCTTTCTTGACACTAGAAGAAGCCTAGATTACTAAATTATAGTAGATTCTAAATTTYATCCACCTAAAGTCAGAGGAATTCCAGAGGTCACCCAAGGCAGACCAGTCATTTCAATTTATGTATTTTTTAGAGGAAATCAGTGGGTTTTGTCATCCGTGAAACACTGGAGCTTTTTCAGGGTCTATGACAGGTTAAGAAGAAAATCAAGCCTCATGTCTGTAAACTCACACAAGGAACTACAACTTCCTTGGGAAATGTTTGAGAGTTCAAAATCTGAAAAAGTGTAATACCATCTATGTTACCAAGACACCAAGCCTTAGTGTCATTAATCTGACAAATGAGTCAGCCATTTACTAGTTGCTTTCCAATTTCTATGTTTTTAAAATGTCACAGAAAGACTTGACAGTAATCCAAAATATTTGACAGCAGGAAGCATAAATACATGTTCTTGTTGGTGTTCTTTAAAGTCTTTTTCACATTTTAAAATTGAAAACTCCCTAATATTATGTCCCATGTAAAATAGCTAGTGGTCTTTCAGAGTTCTTTGCTCTTAATTAGTTTTCTGAAAGGTGTCGTGATTGATTTGCTCTTTGTGACACAAGTATAAAATTATTTAATTTGACTGGTGGCTGAGAAGAGAAAATGGAGGCATTTCAAAAGTCAAAGCTTTTCTATTTGATTCAGAAGATACTGTTTATAGCTCTTACCTTGAAACAACAAAATACTTAAAATTCAAAACTCACGTGCTTCAGAATGGGTTTGGGAATTCATTTTGTTATCGTCTTCGATTCTTGTTGTTAAAGCAATCTAGGAATTGAGAAACACATTAGCTTAACCCTAGGGAAATGCATATATGTGCTAAAAGCTGAAAGAAAGCAGAAGGCTAGAGAGATAATGAATTCACTAAAGGGCATATTTTTTCAACTGTATCTCAAAGCTATTTGGTACTTTGAGAAAGTAACCCTTACCATTGGTCCAGCTCACAGATTAAACTGGCCAACAGACCAGTTTATTTTATGTGCAAACCTGTCAGTCATCCACTTTCTGGTACATGCTTCGTAACAGAACAAAAGGGGACTCAAAACAACTGTCTAATACTATTTTATCTATGCTAGTTGTCATATAGTTGGGAACATGGGAAAAGTAAGGCACTGATAGTCTACATTATTTTTTAAAGACTTGTGCTTGTGACACCAAGAACTTGATCATTAATTTTTAACACTGTACAGGAGTGGGAATCATACTACAACTTTCATTCAAAGGGCCTAATAATACACGTTAGATTCAGTGTTGAAAACTGGTCATGGCCCTTCTTTTTATGTGCTGGATATCATGGAAGCCACGATTAAATGAGGAAAAAACCCAACAAAACCACCTTCAATGTGATTGCGTAAGGTGCCCAATTTTAATTTCTTTGGTATTTTCTGTCCTTTCAGATTTTCAGTATGCATATGACTTGGCTATTTGTCTGTAATGACACCCCCAGTCAAATTTTTCTCTGTAATAGTCAACTTTTACYGTATATATAATGCACCAGAAGTTCAGATTTTGCTGGTATGAAACTTTTATACTTTTTGGTCTGGAAACACAGAATGCAGTGGCACCATAGTAAACAAAACTTCGACAACAATTAAAGCCCTATCATGACCTGTTATGAAATAGCCCATATTTAGGGAGCGTTTCTTCCGAACCAGAAGATAAATCTTTGATTCCAGGTCAGCTCGAGGCTTCCCAAAATTGTGGTGAAACAGCACCTATAGTGAAGTGTTAAACCATTCTTTCTAAATTCCTACTCACACGTTCATTCTAAATATCTACACACACTGGAAAAAAAAAGGGGATTATGTCCTAAAAAGGGTGTTTCCTCCATACGATTAAAAAGCATTGGCTTCTGGCATTAGGCTTACATAATTTGATGGAGTCATATTTGAGGCAAATTAACTAATTAAGCTTTATAATACGTGTTTTACCCAACATCAATTTAGACATTTGGGGTTTTTTTAAATTGCCTTTAATTTAATAAACCATCATCTCAAATCAATAAATATTTATGAAGATTATGTGAATTTGCAGGAAAAATGAAATAGTGTTGGCTTGACATGCATTCAAATAGCCTCTTTTATTAATAAAACTGCAAGTTTTTATTTAATACCTATGTAAGATCTGTTAATGGAACAAATACCTTTCTGCATTCAGATTTATGTGGGTGTCTTCTGGTATGTTTTACAGATAATCTCTCTTTCTCACTCTGTGACTTTCCTTCYAATTTCTGTTACTAAGCACTGTTTATTTCAAAGCTCTTTTGAATAAGCATTCAACAGTAAGGTCATTTGCTTTGGTGAAGACATGTTTTCCTTTAATTTCATCATCAGTTTCTACTTGTGATAAAAATCAACGCAGCATTTTCAGGAATAAAGTTTTGCATATATCTGGTGAAATCCTGGCCCAAGAGAAGTCAAAGGAAAATTCACTTTAACTTAAAGCAGAAGAGGATTTCGCCTTTTGAGTTTCTGACTAAGAACATCCATTGCCATAGCCATAACCTAGTCATACCTCGAATAGACCATGTAATTTTAGCAAGTGATTCCACACTAGTTGTGTATGGAATTAAAGCATATATTTTAAAAAGATGTCCAGTCTTGATGTGAAGACTTCAAGTGACAGAATCACATCCCTTGATAAACTGTTCCAGTGGTTAGTTACCGTCATTGTTAAAATACATGCTTTTGCTTGAATTTGGCAAGCTTCAGTTTTCACCCACTGAATCCTGATATCCCTTTATCTAGTGGATTAAAGAGCAGTGTACGAACAGACAAGTGGTCCAGTGCATTAGTTTCCTTCCCCCCACTTTACAGGCATTGATTATCACCCATTAGTAGTGGCAGGATATATTGTAACAGATCTAGTTAAGTTTCTTCTGTCAGATACTTTCCATAAGGTTGTGTGAGGTCCTAATCTAAAGGAGGCTTGTGCTATAAACTTCTTTTAGCCTGTATGCCATAGTTAAAGGCAGAGATACTTGAAGGCTGCAGTTTCTTTCTTCACCAAGGAATTTTTCTACTGTACTTTCACTAACCTTGGATGGTCCTGCTACTACAGCTGTCTTTCCCACTACAAAAGACTGCCTGTGTCTTTCTACCTCCTGTCTAGAGCTCCCTGTGGTGCCTTTATTTTTTTTTTTCCTTTTTAAAATCCTTCTTTGAACCCTTAAACTCTTCACTTATCACCTCAAACCCCCTGTCCGACTTGAAGTATTTCTGGATCTCCAGTCCCTTCTTTTCAGGCAGGTAAGAAAAATGTAGTATTCCTGGCTTGCTTCAGCTGCAATAAATGACCAGTTAAGATTTAGTGACCAGCTATTGCCACCAGTTTGACAATAACATAGCACAGCCATTATCAGCAGCATTTGGCACGTACTCGCATAGATGTATCCAAGATTATAATAGGCCCATATTAGCAGCTTCAGAAGACTGACCAGAATTCATTAATGTGCAGTCAGAACTCTCAATTCATCATGGTGGGGCAGAAACAGGAGTTTTCTCCCTGTTCTATGACACATGTTTGGGTGAATATATCTGAGATTCTTCCAGAACAACAGCCATTCTAATTCTCTTTGCAAAACTTGTCCCAGCTTTATAGCTGCAGTGACTTGGGAGATGTAAATCCTATAGCCCTGTAAAAAAAATATACYCTGCGCTTTGCTTTGGAGGACATACTACAAGAGATTGAGAGAATTGGATTTGTTTTGCCTTAGGAATGTAAGACTAGCAAGAGATCATATTGCTGTCTTCAACTACCTGATGGGAGAATATAGACGTGACAGAGCCAGACTCTTCTTGGATAAGCACAGAGAAAACACAAGAGACAACAGACAAAAATTGAAATCCAGGAAATTCTGATTAAATATGAGGAGAAGTTTTTTCTCCATGACAGGCTGTCAAATCTCCATCTTTTGAGATATTCAAAGCTCAATTGGACAAGGTCATGCGCAGCATTTGGACTTGCTTTCAAGGGGGTTGAAGCAGACAACTTCACAGGTCCATTACAAACCAAATTATTCTGTGATTCCGTGATAATCTTTTTCTGACTTCATTTTCCTATGTCATTATTTCTTTTGCATGGTCTTTCTGTATTCAAGAGTAGATACAGCATTTTAAAAAAGAAAACGCCTGTGTGACTGTTGGTGGTGTGAAAAGTGCTCAGTGGGCAGCACAAGGCACTGCTGTTCTGTCTACCTACAGATGGGCTTGTCGTAGGTCCCAGTTCCCACGCCTACCTCACCTTTAGTGGACCGCCACGTAAAGTGGTGTATACTTACTTCAGGCTGAATATTAATTAGAAATCTAAATGTAAAAGATAATCTATTTATATTGTCCAGTAATACATTATTTAGTTAATATGTATTAATCTATTGATGGCAAAGCAGCTTTATAGAATTTTGATTTCCCTCCAACTCTCTCTGTTGAAAGACTCCTAATTTTAGCTTATTGAACCAGCCTACCAATGAACCAAACAGTAAAATATTTTTTTTGACCTTTTCATTCTCTTGATCAGTGTTGTGCCAAAGCACTTTACAGAATATTTGAATCAAATACGAAGCCTGTATAACTCTTAAGATTAATAGTTCGCATTTTCCAATACTGTAAGTGCCATTGTGTTAACAAACATTGAAATGTTAATTACAAGAATACATGGCGTGACACAGACCTTAAATACATATTTCACTGAATAAAAATGTAGGTTTTTTGCAGAATTATGAAGCAAGGAACAAAAAGAGTGGACAATAAGTAACGACACACAATAACCACAAGGCAGCATTTTTCACAGATTCATAGATTTTAGGCACAAAAGGGACCAATATCATCATCTCAGCTGCCCAGCAGCTTAAGAGACTTCAAATTTCACCTACTGACTCTTGCATAGAACCAACAACTAGTTGTTCAAATAAGACATATATATGTTCAAATAAGACAATATTCTCTCTTCAGAGAATATCCAGGCATTTTTTCAAAACTTCACGTGATTGATAGAAAATCAGCCACATCCCTAGGTAAATTCTTCCAGTGGTTAATTATTTTCACAAGAAGAATGTAGAAGGTTGTTTCATGCTTGGATGTTTGTAGCTGTCTAGCAAAACAATGAAGGGCTTGTCATAGGCACTTGTCCCAAAATGGAAAATGAAGTAATACTGTCTAACTACCCTTTACTGCATAGCCCCATCATTCAGGCTCTCACCTGGGAACGGGAGATCAAGGTTTAATATTCTCATCTTGCTAAGAGTGCCCTGTTCATACAGTGAAGCATATTTTACTACAGGGCACTTGCAGTCTTTCCAGTTGGTGCTGTTTATTAAGCCAATGTGAGAGAAGAAGGGAAAATAACTCCATAAATTAGGGACTAAGAACTAATCTAGAATGCCAGGATTTGAGTCCTAATTTCAATTAATATGTAAGCACCATGTAAGCAAGTGGAGCACTGTCAGTGGGATGTCAGAGAAAGGCATAGCATAATCGCATATTGCAAGTTAACTGGGATACACTTGTGAGTAATGAGAGATCTAGGATTGAATCTCCACAGGTAGAGAAGAAAATTGAATTACCTCCCCTACCTCTTGTACGAGTGCCTGAAACAGTGGATTACTGACTAAAAGACAGGTGATGTTCCTTCCTTACATGTGTCCAATTGGTGCCCCCAGAATTTAAACCAGGTCTAGATTGCAAATTTCACTCAAAAATAGTTGGCTTCTTTTTGCAGGTAGTGAAAGTAAGAGCTATTTTTCATCTTTCTATACTGAAATATGGAAGCTCTCAACATGAAGCAGAAATTACAGTAAATGCATCTATTCAGCTGAAATTTAGACCAGGTTTGGTAAAGAGTATTAAAAAGTCACAAAAAGCAGATAAAACTTTGATGATAACATGGTCTGGGAATGATTCTTTGCTGTATTATTAGTCAAGTGTGACATAATAGATTTCAGTGTGACTCCGTGCTTTTTCTTTTCTCTCACTGATTTAATTTTAGCATAGTCCATTCAATTTCAATTTCATACATGTGTGAGGCAAAGGCTTTCTTTGCACACAGTCTTGAAAGTGCAGAAGTATTAACTGTTTCTGAATTGATACAGATCTCAAAGCTCATATACAAATTGTGCTAATCTTTTAAGAGAAACCCCATATAAATTGAGTATATAGTTCTTATTTATATATATGACAGAAGGAGTAGTCATCTTTCAGAAATTTGTCTATTTTCAAACATGTATTGTATCTGTAAAACAGAGGGCTGAGCTGTGCTATTTCTGTTTACCAATCTCTCTTTTCTAATTAACATGAATGTACATTAAAAGTTCAATATACATTCTTGTATTTGAAAATAAAATATGTTTCCAACAGAATTCATATGTCCTATGGGACTAGAGGAGTATATGTTTAATGGGCTGAAACGACAATAAATAGTAAGAATAAATAACACAATCTGCTTTGCCTTACTGTTGTATAAGCTATTCAAAACTCAATAGAAGTATTCTGGACTGAATAAGCTTTCAGCAGTGCAGTGTGCGTAGAATTCATAAACAAGAAGGATGTCAAAGCTCTATAGAAACGAAGTAAAATATCTGTGATCCATGAAGATATGTTAGTTACTGAAGTAACCCAAAATTTGACCTAACATATATAGATGCACACGCACACAACCCTGTCTCTCTCTCTATATGCATATATATACCATACATATATAGTGAGGTCCAACTGAATGTAATAAGACTTATTATCTTCCTTACTCCAACCACTCTATAGAATATGCTAATAGAAATCATAGCTCTACTCTAGAATTCTGAAAGGTTTTCTTAAAAAAAAGACATTACGCTTGAGGTTTTTAGAGTACATTTTCCAGAGCCTTAGTACATTTTGAAAGGGGTCAATTATTTTTTTCCACAATAAGATCCTGATGTCATCAGAAAAAGGAAAAGACAGACAATGGGCCACAGATTATTGTACAATGAAAAAACTAAAATGTGGATTTCTCTTAATAAGAAATCAAAGAAAATATATTCTTTGTTCTTCATGTAACTTAAAACACTTACAGTGTTCTCTCTTTTAATGCCAAATATAATACCAGTTGTAATTATTTATTTTCTCTGACCTTTTCACTAGTATTTAGTGACATTATCATTTTGATACGTCGGGGTAGGATAATTACAAAATTAAGTGGTTTTTTACAGACAAGAACAATCTTAAATGAATTTAGCCAAAGCAAGAGAGCTGTGTTTAGAACTGCAGTGACAGAACTGACATGGAAGTATCTTGCCTTGCGTGAAGACCCAAACATAGTAAGTCCACATGTTTTCACATGAAAGAAGCTAGGCAAGTAGTTTCAATGGTTCTAAATTATTATACCGCCATGAGGGAAGTGCGACAAATACATAGGGATTTGTTCTGTTAAATTGTAAGGTCCATCATATATTCTCTTCCTATCTGTTTGCAAACCAGTGACTATATTCCTCTGCACAGAAGAAGTGTATATGTGATGCATCTACAAAAAGCACAGCGTAATCAGGACTTCCCCCCAAAAGTTTGCACTAAAAGCTTCAGTGAACTTTAATCAGTATATCCATTTTGGTTAAACTTCCAATATGAAGGATTTCACGTTATGGAGGACTGAGCAGTTCTATCACCTTGCACAAGAAGGTATTATCTACCGAAAAATCATACAGAGGTTGAGTGAAATACACCCTCTATCTCCTATTGTGTCCTTGGTTTTGGTGGGGGGATGCTTAGTGCCAATAAGTACAGTGGTGAACTTCACAGTGGTTAAACTTATTTAAAGCAAGTTGATATCAAAGCAGTGTTGACATTCCCTCCTTTGTAACTGGGAGATATTTGCAGATAGAGATTTGAAACCACAAGTGGATTAATATCCTACCCTTTCACTTCATAATTCTTTTTTTCCTGACATAATATGCAATGCTGCAGGTTACTTAGTCCAGTCAGCCTACATCTGATTTACATTTAGTAAAGTTTATTGTGAATAATTACTTCTGTGTAGACTCCATCAAGCATATTTCATTTCAATATCAATATATCCTCAATTAATTTTTTCACAAAGTACCTGCCTTATACAATTTATATACAAATGCTAAAAGAAATATATTTTAAAATAAAAATACCTTATCTGATCAGTAAATTAAACCTAACTGCAACTCAGAAAAACCTGTCTGATCAACTGATAACATTATTACTGCACCAACCCCCCAATTAATTTCTCTAGAGAGTCTCTCATTGTAGGTTACTGTGTGGATAAATTATTTCTTTGAAAAATTAAACAGCACACAGTAACACTAGTTTGTCATAAGCAAAGAAAGCTGTGATGGTCATTAGCTGTTACAACATTTAAGATTTAAAAAACAGCAAAAAATTGCAGTGTTTTTTCTTTTTTTGCTTAGTTCAAAACTTGATGGCTGTTTCATTTTTTAAAATTTGAAATGTGTGTTTAAATATTAATGAAACTGAGTTTCTTACTACATTAAATATCTGTTGTGGTTTAAGCCAGCGGGCAGCCAAACACCACACAGCTGCTTGCTCAATCCCCCGCCTCCAGTGGGATGGGGGAGCAAATCAGGGAGAAAAAAAAAAAAAAAAGTAAAATTCGTGGATTGAGATAAAGACAGTTTAATAGAACAGAAAAGGAAGGGAAAAAAATAATGATGATGATGATGATACTACTACTACTACTAATAATAATAATAGAATATACAAAATATGTGATGCACAATGCAATTGCTCACCACCYGCCGACTGATGTCCAGCCACTTCCCGAGCAGCGGTCACTGCTCCCCGGCCAGCTCCCCCCAGCTTATATACTGAGCATGATGTCATATGGTATGGAATATCCCTTTGGCCAGTTTGGGTCAGCTGTCCTGGCTATGCTCCCTCCCAGCTTCTTGTGCACCTGGCAGAGCATGGGAAGCTGAGAAGTCCTTGACTAGTGTAAACACTGCTTAGCAACAACTAAAACATGAGTGTGTTATCAACATTATTCTCACACTAAATCCAAAACATAGCACTATACCAGCTACTAGGAAGAAAATTAACTCTATCCCAGCTGAAACCAGGACAACATTCTAATAACTGTTTTATAATTTAAAAATCTGTAATAATTTTAGTGAAAAAAATCATGTCCAAATAAAGGTTATTTTTCATTCCCAGATTTTCAGCTGGTACTATTAGCTGTCACTTACTTTTGGGTCAAACACACCTCAGCAATGCAAACCCTCAAATCTTTACATGCATGTTATAGTCATGTGCATTCAACTTTTATATGTGGGCTCTTTATGAGAAGATGGGTCGATTTAAGTCACACTCAGGTAATTATCTTCAGCTGTGCATAGTTTGCAACAAGTCCTACTATCTTTTCAGTCCTCAGTCTATTGAGTCTGTCCTTCTCATGCTTTTTCACGTTATGTAAAATACAAAAGACAAATATTATAATGGCTGTATTACAATGGCTAAACACATAGCTCAGATGTCACCACATACCTCCATATACCTCCATCCTACAAAGTACTTAATGATTCCCATTTTATGTGAGTTGAGATAGAAATTACCTTTTGTTGGGCTGTGTCTAGTCATATTAAATCTATATGACTATGAAAATAAGTATCACCCTACTGATAGATATACTATTTATATTTAGTTCAGAGACCTCTGGAAAAAAAATAAAGTTTTTAAAACTCCAGGAATAAATAATCCTGCTGGTCCCTCACCCTGAAATGTTGAAGAGCTGAATTATTTGATCCAGTATCACTTGCATCAATGTTGAATGTAAACCTTTTCTGTTCATCTTCTTCTGGGCTTCAGAATGGGCACAGGGTTTTCATCACAAGCTGCCTCATAAATAGGGAATCTCAGTTATCAAAATCTCTCAGGGATGTCACACCATCTGCCTCGTCTTGTTGAAACATCCCATACCATGGTATGTTCAAAGAACATCAGCACCCGTTCAAAACTTCAAAATGTTGCACAGCTTTGTGGTATGTCATTCTTAAAAGTAGCCAGAATTTACTGTCCTATCGCTGCTTCGTTTTTCCAAAGGACAGTTCTATCATTCTCATGATGTGGCACAACCATTTAAGAGGAAAACCCCCAAAGAGGTTGTGAGAGACTGAAAGAGTTAACGTGAAGTTGATGTCTCAAACATTGTGGCAAAGCAAGTTCTGTATAGCAACGGTTAACGCAAGTGAGAAGTCGATTAACACAGGACCTGGAGGGCGTAAGGGAGGATGCGCAGTTCCAGTGAGGATGACCCATCATCTCTGGCAAAAGGTCATACAGAGTTTATCTGAGGAAAGGGCTCGCGACCACCCGAAGACCACCCGAAAGATCCTTCACGACCACCCCCACAATGGCGCCTGCGCAGAGGATCAGGAGTTACGTAAGTCCTCGAGGGGCGTGACTGGCGCCACCTAGAGGCGGGCGACAAGGCCATAAAAGGACACCAACCCAAGGAGCGTGCGTGCCCACCAGTGGGGGATTGCCGCGTCCGTCGTCATCGCGGGCTCCAAGGGTGGTGATATCTATCTCTTTTCTCTCTCTCCTTTTTTCTTTTCCTCTCTTTCTTCTTTTCTTCTCCTAAATGTCTCAATAGAACCCACGTTGTCTACCGTTACGGGTTGCTTATTGTTGTGCAAACTAAGTTCGGGTTGTTTATTGTTATGCTTTCCAAGTTCAGATTGCTTCTACCTTAAACAAAACGTTTAACCGATCGTTTGGTGTTGTTTCACCTTAATTTAGCCCGAGGGAATTTCGAAACCTCTACGACCGACCTCTCCCCCCCACCTCCCCCGGTTTGCCTGGTCCGGGTCGTAACAGAGGTTCGTAACAGCTTTCTTCTTTCATTCAAGCATCGTGCAGCGACTGCTTTCCCCTTTCCACAAACAGCTAGGTCCTGTAGCCTGTGATCATGGCCCAAACGTAACAGCCTGGGCATCACTGATTACCTTCTTGGAGAACAGAAGTAACCACACGTGGCACACAGAGCAATTATATTTGCTGGGCTTGTTCAGCAGTGTGTTACATTATGATTGTACCACAAACTCCTCCGCTTGTCTTTCTTACCTGACTGAAATGCTTGGCAATTTTAGGCAATTTTGACTAATGCCTTAGAAATTACAGAAGCTTGCAGTCATTTGATTCCTTCAAACGCCAATCCCAAATGTAATGATAAAATTCAGTGGTGGAGCAGGCCACCAATCTGCATACATCGCATGAATATGAAAATTTCAGTTAGCCTTGGTGTACTTCCATTGGTATCATCTTGTTTGAAAATGCCTTTGTGTAGCCAGTTGCTGCAGCCCAGGAACAAYTTGTCAGTTAAGATGTTAACCCACACATCAACTGGAAGGAGAGAGAAGAATACAGGCCTGGGCTGTATTACCTGTGTGAACAGCTATTGAACAAGACTGCTGTCTTCACCAATAGTAGTTAGCAGTAAAGAGCAAACTGGACGTTATGGAGTTAAGGTGGGAAAGTTGCACAAAAGCTAAAGGCAACATAAAGCTGCAGAAAATGGCCTGACCGAAATGACTGAGACTTGAGGCAGAAACCGTTCAACAAATTGGAAATTGTGAGTCATTAATGATGCATATTGTTCAATTTACAAATTAAATTAATTGTGTTAAAAGTTCATGGTTGTGAGTCAAGTAATTTTTCAGAGTACGCATCATATTTAGAACCATTAAGGAATTTCTATGGATGGAAAGTGAGCTGTTATTTGATGATTATGTCCTAAGAACCCTGAATTAAATTTTTAAAATGTCAAGCAAATTACCCGTGTGTGCATTTCTGAGGCACAAAAACCTTTTAGGGATGTTATTTCTTCATCTGATAAGACCCGCTATGCCTGAATATATACAGCATGGTACAGCATCTGGCCTTTTAAGCATTAAAAGCTTCTGAAACTTCTCAGAGGATAAAGTCATTATGAGGTGTATTTTAAAATTAATCCAATAAATTAAGCAAGAGCTTATTCAATTCAATTTACATTGACTTTTTTTTCTGGTCCATAGCTATGAAAGAAAAAAAAAAAATAGCATTGCTTTTGTTCTCTGTTCACTAACTACTGYACTGCAGGTGTCTAGATGGCAAGTATGTAACTTATTCTCTTAACAGCTTTATTTCTTTCCAGGCATTAATTTTTTGGTTTGAGGATTTTTTTTTTTTGATAGCTATTTATTTTTTGCAGACCGGTACAAAGGGAATATATTCTTTGAACGTTTTGGTGCTTTACTCATCTATTTACCTTTTCTGCATGCAGAAAATATAATACATGATAAAAGATCTTACTTGAAGGAAACGCATGTTGGTGTGTTCTTGTTTTGTATTACATCTCACTCTGTAGCCCTGGTTGTATCGGCTCCTTTTAGGTGATGCGATGGTTTCAGTTTAGAAGACAGATTTTCATCTGGAAGCTGAAGAAAGCTTTCTCTGAAAGTTCATCTTATTTCTGCTTAGACAGTGAAATTAGCTGCCAGAGGAGTTTGTGAAATTGCTTTCACTGGAAGTATTCAGAATAAAACTCAACATTAAATTGGGGAAGTTTGCAGAGAATGAAATYAATTGATTAAGTGGCAGACACCCAGGGAGATGCAGGAAGATTTCTCACAAAGGTACAGCACAYAGTTCATCTCTGCTGGTGTTTCTTTACAATCCCCAAGTCTCAGACTCTATGGAAATATTCTGGTACAGAAAGGCAGTGCTGCCTTTTCTGATTTGAAAGCTGATTCTATTCTAACTTAACTACCAGCATGCCGATGGTCCCTCACTCTTCCCTGGCCCTGTAAACGGGAGACAGAGTGTAGGTTTTTATAGGTAGCAGGAGTAAAATCAACTTTCCATGATAAAAAAAAAAGAGATACTGCAAGCATCCCAGTGTGAAGAGTCCTAACGCATCTGCCAGAGGAGCAAGGTGGAACAGGAAGGACCTTTATGATGAGTTTTAAACACACTCAGGATGAATTGCCTTTGAAACCCATTAAAACCTTTCAAATGTAGACACTTCCATGAAGTTAGTCAAGTTTCCTGAGCCTCCAGGAAACCCTCTGCCGATGGTACCCGACATTCATGGGCCTATGGGCACTGATGTTTAGCAACAACTGCCCTGCAAGAAACACTATACTTCAATGCCCCTCAGTGGCTTTTTCTTAAATAAAAACCTCTTTGACTGTCCTGTGACTATGAGCAGCATTGGCCCACAAGCCATGAGATGACATCTGATTCTTCACTACAAAACTGGCATTTCTATGTGCTAAGTGGCTGTTATTCCAAAGTAAAGATTTCTGTTTTGCAGGAGTGACTCGCAGAAAACAGTTGGCTGGAAGACTATAAATATTCATTCTGAACATGCCAGAATATGTCTGTCTCAGCAGCCTGTTTCAAAATTAAAGCATACTGCTTGTGTTGCAAAATAGAATCCAGGGTAGTGGATAATGAAAGCTGTCCTCCCCTTTACTTGGAAACAGCTGAGCAGTCACTGTAGTCACGCTATTCTGACATGGAAATTTAAAACTAAGGTGCTTCACCTTAAACACATCTTAGGAATCTTTTATGTCAAAAATCACACTAGCATGTGCTAAAATATGGTGGTATTAGCTGTCACTGCATGAATAGGGTGCTATTTTTGATTCAGTTTGGCAAGCAAGAAACACAGATACTGAGTTAATAATCAGTTCCAGGATTAAACACACCTCTTTCTTAGCTTCACGCTGCATGGCACATTCATGTTTTATAAATTCCTACTGTCTAGATCTGAGGAGGTGTGGATTTTTTTTATTTTCACTCATGTCTGTTGTGAGTAACTTAAAGGGAAGACAAAAACATTTATTTTTCTTATTTTACTTCAAGAAATGATTGATTCATTCAAAAAGCAATAGCCATAGGCACATTTTAACTGTAACTACTTCAAAAATTGAAATAACAATTAAAATGTTTAGCTTGGTGTATGTATTCTGGGTGGTTTGTGCTTTTAATGCATCCACAGATATATTTTTACAAGTATTCTTACAGATGATACTTCTTTCCACAGAAATTAGTATTATATTAGTATTGATTAGTAGCAAATGGAATACCACATGCAAGCAGCATGCAGATTGCTTCCAAACACATAATTCATCTCTACAGGATAATAATGAAAAGATAAAGATAAATTTCTATAGAGTAGTGCATGACTGTTGGTGCTCCCAAGCTTTGCTGGTGTTATTTGGGTAGAAGAAGAACAGAGGAGGGTCTGGATATGTGGCAACTCACTGGAATTCCCTGCTCTGCAACACATTACCTGGATGACCTTGGCAGATCATGGAGCATTTTTGGTCTCACCTGTACGGTATGGTGGGAGCAGCCTTGAGGCCAGCTGTGCAGTAACACAGCTCACACAGTTACCTTCTCTCTTATTAATATTACCTGGAGGGAATACAAATACTACAAAGGTGCATGATGGTATTTTTCCTGTTGCTCTATACACACTCTCAATACCTTGTTTTCCCAGGATCAGGATGAAATTTTTAGAAATCAGGATTTGGGAGCCTACCCATTTTTAAAAATTGAACATGCCTATACAAAGAAAAGTGTCAGAGTAGTTCGGTGGTCAGTAGTTTAAATGAAAGTGCTTAGTGGCATTTGAGATGCCCTCAAGTACCCTGTCTGATCTCCAGCTGCCACTCCAGAAAGACAGACGAATCATGTCAGCTCACACCAGTCAGCTCCACTTGGAAATCTCAGATTCCCTACAAAGTCTTCTGTGGCCCTACCAGCCATTAAGTGGGCAACTGAATTTAACCCTAAGATCTCTCTTTAAACTTCAGGAACTTAAACCAGTTGCTGAGAAAAGTCCTTCAAAACGACAGTGTCATATTTGTCAACTCCACTTAGATAGACATAGGGTAACTTAATTGGAATTAAATGTCTGTTTAGGCAGCTGAGTTGCATGACAGGTTTATAAAATTTAGTAGTGGGATTCAGCTTGCTGTTTTAAATGCCTGAATATAGGAGTCTACATGTGGGAGCAATATGTGGGTTGGGTGATTACTACATACAGTGTATCCTGGTGGTTTACTCAGAGGGGGTTAGAGAGCTATTCAGCTCACCCTGAAGTAGACTCCTGCATTCATTCAGTCAGACAAATTGCTGTCTACATGTCAGTGAGTAAATCAACCAGGGGCTTGATAACATTGCTAAAACATCAGTTTCTGCTGTCGTGTCAGATTTCCTAGGGTTCCTGAGGTGTTTTGTCAGGCTGGTAGATGTGATACCAAAAGTTGTTAATGAAAACAACTTCATTGCCTTCAGAAATAAGACTCTGTTAGAGTCCTGGCAAAGAAGAAAAATGGAATTTGTATTTCTTCACTACACATTCATCCATATGGGTGGATATATGGAAATAGTGGTTCTCAAAGTTGATGGGACCAGAACTTAGCTACACTGACTTCAGCTAAAAATCTATTTTATACCAAGTAAACCTACAAAAACATGATATTCTCTTTTTCTGTCTCAGAAAATATAAAACTCAGTGGAACTGAAAGAGACTAAAATACAAACTAATATCTAGAATTTTTAGGACTACGCTGTGGGTACCAGTAGCTCCTGGATACAATGCAAAGGACTACATGTAAGTGTATGGACACAAAAAACCCAAGTCTTCTAATGGTACTGATGTCCCTGGTACAGGCTTAGGCCAGCCTCCTTTGAACTCTCCCTGAGGACAAATTATTCTCTAGCTTCAAGACAGTGCCTTCAGCTCTTACCGAGGGTATAGGTACCAGGCACTGCTGGATACAGGATGCTAATTGAGGGGTAGATTTCTCAAAGGTATCTAAATTCAACTATTCTGTGATTCTGTAAATGGCATAAACTTCAAAGCTCTCATTTCTACAGCACTGTTTGATTCCCTCTCATTCATTCATACTGACCTTACTTATCCTATCTGAAACAGTTATAACATCATATTCTTGGTTAAATTCATTGCTCCAACCACAGCTAGCTGTATTTCTACTTGACTGCATTAAGTAGACTTCTCACTGGGTTAAACAGGTTAAGGTTTTGTGCAGATACATCTCTACTTTGCATTAATTTGATTTTCCTCTACCTGACATTGTAGACTGACTGTACCTGTGTGTCACTAACCAATCTATACACTACTCTGCCTTATATTGCTCTTAAATCTGTGTCTAAAGGCTTGCTTGCAGTTCAGTGGTGTTATTCCATGCACTGGACCAAAAATGTGAAGAGGCCCTTGCTTCCTGGGGAGAGGTGAAAGTATTGGAAACTCTAGGAAAGAACCATTGGAATATAACAGTATATAAATCCAGTACTAAAGGAGCAGCTGAGGAGTCAGGCCTGGAAAACAGAGCACTTCTAGGTCAAGGAGCTGAAAGTGGATTATAAGACAGTCAATGACCAAAGAAAAAAAATTGCATTTCTGGCAGTGCATCTGCCAACTATCCTTATAACAAAGAATTTGACAAGATTCTGTCAAGATTCTGATTCAAGCTGCATTGCACTGAAGATAATGCCAAAGGCAATGAAGATGTGAGATTTCTATGATTCTCAGTCAGGGGAGGATGTATCTCTCATTACGGTCTCTTTGAAGCACGAGGGAGTGGGAGACAGCTGGAGACACCAACTTGAAGACACCAGTTTGCTACCCAGTTTGGAAGTCCTGTGGAGAGCACTTAAAAAAGGAAGGATTTCTCATATGGCCATTAAATAGAATTTGTTTGAAGTATTTTTTAAATTCAGAGGCATAGATAACGTTAGTTCTGTTGAGTGGCTTCAGCCTTTGGGACTAATACAAACAGAAAAGTTACTTCCCTGGGTAACCTGTCCAAAGTTTTTATCCCATTCTTACCCACACACCCAAACATGCTGGGTGTCTCAGCTGCAAAAAATATTACTGCTTTGAGAATAAGCAGTTCAGTGGCCCCTCACGAGTCCTTCTTCCTGCTAATCCATTCCATTGCACAAAGATCCAACTTTCAGTCTCCTATCCTACTATCCAGTCCCCCACTGTCCCTGCAAATTCTAGTGATAAAAACTTAACAGGAAACACATTTACCAAGTACTGCAAGAACTAGACACCATGCAAATAAATTTGCCTTGTCATTTGATGCTTTGCTTGAAGTAACAGGTTTCATAGAATTTCTTTTTGAGATGCTGTTCAAAGCATCATGTCATGGAACTGTGTGAGATGTAATCCACAGTATTTTATCTTCGCATGTGATAACGTACATTTCAGACTACTGCATCATATCACTGTGTAGGGTATATTTTATAGCATTTTATCACGTCGTTCAACATATGTACTTTAAAGCCATTTATGTAGACATTTCATCCAGTAAAAAGCGCAGGTTTTTAGCAGCAGGTAAACTTTTTAGGGGAAATATTTCAGAGAGTAAGCTTGAACACATGTGAAAGTACAGAAATACAGTAGAGCACAAATGAGGAAGAAATCTGAGAAGACTGCTAACCCTTCTGCTTCTGACAATATGTATTTCACACATTTGTCTACAGGAAATATGAAGTACAATAAAAACTACAGCAGTTCTTTACAGTGGGTGTTCCATTATAAAGCACAAGTGTCTTGGCTGTTTTTCCAGCATAGACAAGCTATATCCTGGGAGCATCCCAGAAGGGACCGTTTTGGTTACTGGCAGCCCAGGTAACTTTAAGTCATCTCTCCAGCTTCCTACAAAAAAAAAAAAAAAAGTGGTTTTTTTGGTCCCACTGATAAGGGATTTGCTCTGCCACCGTGAGAAAGGCCTACAAAGCTTTACTTTTCCTCTGCAAGTCCCAGCTGCCATAGCCCCAGAAGGTCAATTAGCTCACAGTATGTAAAGCATCTTCTCAGCTCCGTTCTGCCCAATTCCTGGTGAAAAAAAGCTATAAAAGTGGCATTTCAAAACTGATGGAGAAAAATGTTCCCATTTTTATTCTCTGATTTTCTTGATAATCAGTACCATCTTTCACCTCTGAAGTACAACATCTCTAGGCAACATCTGGCAGCAGAGCTGCTGCTAACTCAGTCGAGGGGAAGACGCAGTTTGCTTTCTGGAAACCTATCCATAGGTGTCTACTCTTCATCCCTGGACACAACCCAGGCCAGCAACAGAAGCAGATAAGCAAGCTTAGAAATCATGCTCAGGTTCTCAAGTTTAAGGAGGAACCTTCTACTGCAGTATTTCAACAACTTACCAGAAGATAAACTGTGCTGAAAGCCTAGAGCTGCACAGATGAAAGTATGAGTGGTTTTGAAATTTTGTTGAATTGTTTGCTCAGCTGCAGTATGCATTAAAACTTAATGGGAAGATAAATCAGGTAGAGATAAAGATAGAACTAGAGATAGAAAGTAATTTACATTAAATATTTGTATATTTCCACTTAAAAATAAATGGTGGTTATGCTGAAATATGATCAGTTATGCTTTTAGAAATGCTTCAAATAAAGTGTCTTATACAGGCATATTTCCAAACCCAGGAGTGGATTTTCATAGGGTAAAAAAAAATCATAAAAATAATTATGAAATAGTTCATGAAATACTCAGGAAATATCTTCTTAAATTTTGATGGAATATTACGTAAAGATTAAAGAAAGTATTCCAACCATAAGTTTAATAAAATATAAGATTAAGATCACAAAAATGTTCCCCATGAAATTATCTTTAAATACATCATGAACTATTTCATTATATTGCATAGAATATTAATGAAATTTCATTCCTCAAACATTATAATCTTCATGAAGTTTCATAGAAATATTATCAAAATGTCAAACAAAGCATAAAGAAGTAATCACAGCCACCAAAAAACAAACAAACAAACAAACAACAAAAAAGCCTAGACATGAAAGTCACTTTTCCATACACAAAAAATGTCCTTTAAGAGTACACTTCTTAAACTCATATATGAATAGTATACTTGGATTTTCAAAGAGCTTTTGAAAACACTTCTCTTCAAAGGAAACTAAGTTGTCATGGGATAAAAAGAAAAGTCCTCCCATGGATTAACTACTGATTAATGAATAGGAACAAGAGGTAGGAAATAATTACAGTTTTCACAATGAAGGGAATTTGCCAACATAATCCCAAAGGATCTATGCTAAAACCTGTGCCTTTCGATGTGTTCACAGGTAATCTAGAAAAGGATACGGATAGTGAAATGACAAATGGTACTGATGATTCTAACTTAGCCAAAGGAGTAAAAGGGAAAGTTGACTGTAAGAATGGCAGAAGGAGGTCACGGTTTTGAGTGACTGGAAAATAAAAAATGAAATTAGATGTTGATAAATGAAAAGCATTGTAGGGAAAAAAAACAGTTCAAAGTATGCAAATCAGAGTTTTATTGACACTTAGAATTATTTGGCATAACTGAGAAAATATTACTTAATATGCAGTAGTAAGCCAAAAAGCAAAACAATGTCAGATTATTGGGAAAGAAATAGAAAATAAAAAAGAAAGTGTCATTAAGCCACTGTGTAGCTTCTTAGGAGTGGTCACATCTTGAATACTACTTCTCCTTACGTCAAAAACCATGAAGTAAAACTGGAAAAGGTACAGAAAAGAAAGAAGCAAATGGCCAAATGCATGCAGGCATATAGCAGTGTCTATGTGAGAGATCAGCATGACCAGGAGTTTATACTTCGAAATGGAGCAATGGAAAGTGCTATCGAGAGGGATCCTACAAATGCAGGATTTCCATGTTGGTCCGTTAGTTAAATTATGTCTGTCAGGTAAGAATTTAAACTTAGCTGAAAATAAGGACAAACTCCTTTGCAAATTGATACTTAGGAGTTTCCCTGCTCCTCTGTATCAGTGACCCTCATCATTGATTCTCATGATTATGCTCATTTTTGCGGTTGTTAAACTGCTATCATCAGTGAAATTTTCTACATCACTTACATGGTCAAATTTGTTGTTGTTTTATTTTTACCTGGAGAAAAAGTAGATTTTAAATATTGCAACAAAAGCTATAGATCCAACATCTGGTCTTTATGGAGCGAGTTTGCAGAGCTGTAACTTCTGCAATGTCTCTCCTACACAATATTCACACAATGTTATAATAAATGGATCACCTTGTGAAAAATCTCTGTGCACCACTGTTTAGAATTCTTTGAACCTAGAGAAGGCAAAAGAAAGGGTAATTGCTTAGCTGATGCAAAACGAGGCTCAAGGCTACAATTATGCCAACAGTGATGCCTGCTAGCCATGCCTTCAGCTCCTAAACAGAGCTGCTTTCCTTCCTTATATCAAGTAAACTTGCAAAGGACTGAATATATTAGGTACAAGAATGTGTCTTTTTCATTCTGAACAAAGTTGTAGTTACTTAACTGATGAAAGAGTGAGTTTGTTTGGAAATACTGCATACGTAGTAGAATATTTACTCATTGTTAGAAATAAACCTGAAAGCAATGTTTCAGTCTTTCAGATTACTCTCCTATGAATTGCTTTTTTTGGGTAGATTTTCCTGTGTGGTGAGACTAACCATCCTTTAATCCTCTTTACAAAACTTCACTGGGCTCACTCCAGTATGTCCGTGTCTCTCTTGTACTGGGAAGCCCAGCACTGGACACAGCAATCCAAGTGTATCTCATCAGTGCTTAGTAGAGGGGACGGATCACCTCCCATCACCTGCTGGCAAAGCTCTGTCTAAAGTGAAATTATCAATTTTTTAAAAGGTTTTATGTTATTTATCAGGATTCTTACGAATATGGAATTTATATATGATTCTACATCGTTATCTAGATGCACATCAGCAACAAAAAGCACTGTTTTCTTTAAAAGAAAGCTTCTTGTCAAATGTCTACGCTGCCAAGAAACAGGTTAGCATCTAGATCGCCTGAAAATTTATTCTAAAGTGTTTTTTTAATTTGTTACTTCCTCTTCCCCCATTCTCTTCCCAATGAGTCTAACATATTTTTGAAAAGTGTATATTTTCAGAAATTTAAAAGCATAATTTTCCTTCTTTGGTATTAAGGAAGATAAATAGCACGTTACTATATGAGACGATGGGAACAATATGAAATGAAACAGTAGAGTAACAGTCAACATGGTAATATATTTGATTTACATACCTGAATTGAAATGAGTGCTGACGTACAAAAAGAAAAGGCTGAAAAAGTCATACTGTTCATATGCTATTATCTGTACTTATTTTGTGTTCTGGTACCACCTAGGATTGTCATTGTGCAAGGTGCAGCCCAAATGTAAGACAAAAGAGCATTCTGTGCTCCTAGATAACACAGATCATGTTCAGTTGCAATTTATTTGACGGTTTCACTATTTTCCAGAGGTAGTTAAAAACTGTATTTATTAGGGGATTTCTTGTAATATTTGTGGAATACATAAAATCTTAACATATGCAAAATAACTTTGATGATAAAGTCCATAAATTCTCTTTACTGTGATGTCTTTTATAATTACAGTCAGTGACTCAACGGCTATTTTGAGACAAAGGGCAGGTACTTCCAAATCTTCATAAAATTTAAAACTAAAGAAGGTAAAGGTACTATCATGATCATCTAGACTGACCTTTCTATGTTGGCTGGATCATTTCTCCCAGTGAGAAAATCCTGTACTGATTCCAAAGACTCGAGGTTAAATGAGAACATCCGTAGAAAGATACTCTGTACCATAAAAGTTATCTCAAAGGCCTGGATTCTAACTTATGCTGTCAAAAAGGCATCTAGTATAAGCTACACAAATAAGGGCTCCCTCTTCCAATCAGTGAAGTTCAGTCATTTGAAAATAGCTGTCTAGGCTAGATGGAACAAATCATCCCAGAAGTATCCATTTTTCTAGATAACTAAATTTTTGAAGTCTAAAATTAGGTGAAATGCATCCCTCCAAATATGAATTTTTAGGTTTTTGTCCTCTGCATCCACGGCAAGGTAATTGATTATCCCCCTCCACTGACTGAAATGGGATCATGAATTCCCAAAGGTAACTTGGCTCCTAAGATAGGCTAGGTGGAAAAGTTCTCCCATCTCTTCTCACTTAAATGCTTTCTGAAGATCACAGGCAGAAACTTCGTCAGAGCTGGAAAGAAAACCCAGATTTTTTTCCTGCACTCCCCTATACTACTTAAAGCTTTCCAAGGTGGCATACCAGGATGCAGTTGTAACGTTTTCAATGGTTGGCCAGACACACAGATAGGAAAGTCAAGCTACTGCTTCATAGCCAGACAAGTTTTTTGCAACACAAGGACTACCAGCAACTGCGCTTTACAAGGCAGTCTCTCTCCCAGCTTCCTTTCTATCTGTAGAGCAGGAACTGGAGCCATAATATGATCCCACCATTAAAGGTCTCTCCCCTCCCAGCTTCCAGCCCCCAGCCCCAAGACTCCCAGATAATATGTTATTCAAAATCATCCCACGATAATTTGCAGGCTCCATACTGTCACGCTCCAAAACTGACCATTATCTATAATCAACTAGCAGATGACACCACATACGTGTGAGGGAATACATTCAATATATGAGGTTAAAAATTCAATAAGGAAGTAGCTATCTAAGAAATGCATGCATACAGCCAGCTAAGCAATAACAGCTACAAGTAAAGAAGCATCCGCAGAACAGTTTGGGTTTGCTTGAGTAGTTGTAAGAGTGGAATGGCAGGAAAGGGACTCCAGCATCTGCAATCACTCTGGCACAGGCTGGCTATCAGAAGGAGAAAGCTATCATATGACAGGAGAATCTTTTGAATTACTGTGATATTGTCTGACCAAATTCCATGGTTCTTTTGTTAAATGCATGCTCTACTTTCATAGTGAGCCTTCAAGCTGAATACGTAATATGAGATTTCTTAAATTTTAAGAGTTGCGGGGTAGGGCAGCAGGAGGTATGGGCAGTTTGCAGAGACGTTTTAATTAACCCCAAACTGTATCTGGAAGCATTTCTTCCTTTTGTACAACTTCAGGCTTTAGTCCCTGGGATTTTTTTTTTTTTTTTTTAAAGGCATGAAGCTTAAATAGCAGTAAAAATGTTAAGGAAGCCTAAAGAGAAAAGTGGTTTTGTATTATAATCATTCCACTGAACACCTGTGAACTGTTGAGTTTAATTGGGTTACAGCTGGTGCTGACTGTGTGCTTGGAGTGAGGGAGAAATGTGTGTGAGGAGGTGTTTAATGACTTCTTTGCCATGTATTTACAGTGCGATGCCTTGATTGTTTCTAGTCATGCCCTCTGTTCCCAGCTTCCACTTTCACGGCAGCAGATTAGAGCAGCCTGGACAGCAGAGTAACAGTACCTTAGCTTGCATAAACATTCCCCAGTTTTTGCAAAATAAGGAGTTTAGTATAATAATGACACTCATTTGTAGCTTGGAACCAAAAGT
Organism: Phoebastria nigripes; assembly: GCA_035582835.1. Classification (NCBI taxonomy): domain Eukaryota; kingdom Metazoa; phylum Chordata; class Aves; order Procellariiformes; family Diomedeidae; genus Phoebastria; species Phoebastria nigripes. Next base: position 218,030 of record JAYKAV010003072.1, on the reverse strand, counting down.
GGGTTGGGTAACAATCCTATACAGATGCCTCTAGTGGGACAAGAACAGGAGTTGAATTGCCATGTTAATTTTCCCTAGCCTTCAGATTGTAGCCTTCAATAATAGTAATTAAGGTAAAGGGTAATGTGTTTCAGTTATTCCCATGGGACTGGACAGCACGTATATGGTTCAGGTCATACAATCAGCATGCAACAGGGAATAAGCATAACTTCAGGGCCTGCCTGGTACTGCCCACTTCCAGAGCTATATGTTGAGCGCAGCCCTATCACACTTACTATCTTCAAACTCTTTACTCAGTCATTTCCCAGTACGGGAAAATGGTTCTTATATGTTTCTATATGCACAGCTCTCTAGATCTGTAACAGATGATGGTCCTGAGGAAGTGCAGTCCAAAACCAGATGAATTTATTAATGCGGTTCTGAAACTCATATGTTCTATACCTATCCGTAGTTTGCTTAAATTTGCAAGTATTTCTATATATAGTCTTTGTACTAGAATAATTGTGTGCAAAAATCAGTGCTACACAGAATGTCAGCTTAGAAAATCATCATGGACCTTCCTGATCTTAACGGAATACTAACAAAATGTCTGCCAGAGGCTTTCAGAACATTAGCTATATCAAAAAGTCAAGGCAATTGATACAGAAAGTCAGTAAGAAAGGACCATCCTGAGAGGATACTGAGAGGATACACCTTATCGTAACCATACATCATAGCTTTCAAAAGCCAAACCCATCATGTTCCTTGGCCAAAAATCTGAGTGATAATATGATGGAATAAGAGCTATTGGATGGCAGCAGAGATGTACAAAATATCTCACCATTTAACTCCTTGTATTCGTAACCATGAGAGATTTCATAATGAGCTACTTTGCTAATTATACTATGACACAGAGAAAAGGATTTTCTGAAATAGGCAGACCGCATGAGACATTTAGGAAGAAAGCTGACATGCAGTCTGGTGTAGTTTCAGTTTCTAAAATCATTTGAGGTCTGAACCATTGTATGCAGAACACACTACAGTGGAGTATCTTTCAAGTACAAGAACATTGTCACAATCTGCCAGTTTTAAAATGAAAAATAAAATGGCCCTCCTGGTAACTAGATGAACATCTAACATAGATGGAATTTCAATACATGCAGGAGATGATAATACTTATTCCTATTTTTGTTTAGAAATAGATTAAATCTTCACTTTGTCTTTGATTGTTCCTTCTGATTTGCTGTGTTATTTCCACTTTCTCTGAAGTTTAACTGCCATTCAGTTCAGTCTACACCATGTCCTGAGATGAAATAGATCAGATTCTGATTAAAGTCTCAAGCTTAATCATCATGAGTTAATATTATCCGTTCGTAGACTTACATACCATCTTAATCAGAAACTCGACACATCCAGCAGACAGGTCTTGAATAAGCCAATAGAGAGGCAGTTGGCTATGTCTTAAGCCATGTATGTTCCTGAAAACTCACTTATCCAAATGAAAATCTAGCACCTTGGAAGATAGTGTGCCTATTTTACAAGTCTCTTTGGATAGCCTTGAGAACATTTGCATTCAGTTGCAGAATACATACAGCAATGAAGCCATATGTGTTGAAACACTGACATGTCTCCTCATTGAAAACAAAATCTGTGTCTTTATCCTGACACTTAGCAATCTCTAACTCCTTGTCCTTCACTACAGCATCATAGGATGATTCAGGTTGGAAGGAACCTCAGGAGGTCTTTGGTCCAACTTCCTCCTCCAGTCTGAGCCTTTCTTGTTTCATCTTATGTCTGTTGTCACCCATCCTCCCACTGTATCTTCTCAATAAACTATCCACTGGTACTGTAAGGCTGATATTAGGTCTCCCTACAGTCTTGTCTTCTCCAGGCTGAACAGGCCAGTTCCCTCAGTCTCTTTTCATAGGTCTTATTAATGCCAAAGCTACCACATGGGTGGCTGCCAAAGCTACTTCATCTTCACCCAGTTTTTCCTTCTTAGTTAATAGCAGATCCAGCTATGCATCCCTCCTGGCTGGTCCATTCAGTACCTGTGATAGGAGGTTATCCCTAACTCCCCCCAGAAATCTTCTTGACCGCTTGTGTCCTGCTGTGTTGTCCTTCCAGCAGATGTCAGGGAGGTTAAAGTCTCCCATGAGAACAAGGTTCTGTGATCTAGAACCTTTCTTGAGTTGTTTAAAGAAGGCTTTTGATCCTGACCTACCAATTCTCAACTATTCATCTATCGAAACATTTGTGCAAGACATCCCACTGCATCTCAGTCATTTGAGCAATATCATAGCTCAGAGACCACAGGTGGAGCTCTAGATACTCCTRCTTGTTTCTGAGGCTGTGTGTCTTTGTGTACATACACTTGTGGAGGATCTCCATATGCCCTATTTTGTCATTGCTTGAGGTATCTCTTGTTCCAACCCTCCTACATCATCTGCTTTCCACCTAGGCGTCTGCTACCTCACTTAAGTACGGTCATCATCTGCCTGCCCCATTGTTCCTAGTTTAAATCTCCCCTCAGTAGGCTGGACAGCCAGTTGGCAAAGATCCTCTTGCCCCACTTTGTTGGGTGTATCCTCTCTCATCAACCAACCTTGATCCCCAAAAAGGGTGCTGTATAGCACATCACCTCTGTTCCAACACAGCCACAGTTTCTTGCAAGATACATCTTCTGCAGTGCAATTGCACGTCCATGAAAATGAATGCATGAGCCTGAGCTTTGAAACTCAGCCCTACAAGGGTAAAGGAAAGATCATGAAATTAGTCTCTCTCAGAACTCGATAATTAAGGTTTTCATCCATACTTTTCATAGAGTCATAGAATCATAGAATYGTAGAATCATAGAATGGTTTGGGCTGGAAGGGACCTTAGAGATCATCTAGTTCCAACCCACCTGCCATGGGCAGGCACACCTTCCAYTAGACCAGGTTGCTCAAAGCCACATCCAACCTGGCCTTGAACAYTTCCAGGGAGGGGGCATCACAACTTCTCTGGGCAACCTGTTCCAGTGTCTCACCACCCTCAGAGTGAAGAATTTCTTCCTAATATCTAMTTACTCCTCATCCTATCACTACACTCCCTAATGAAGAGTCCCTCTTCATCTTTCCTGTAGGCCCCCTTTAAGTACTGGAAGGCCGCTATAAGGTCTCCCCCGGAGCCTTCTCTTCTCTAGGCTGAACAACCCCAACTCTCTCAGCCTGTCCTCACAGGGGAGGTGTTCCAGTCCCCTGATCATCTTCGTGGCCATCCTCTGGACCCGCTCAAGCAGGTCCATGTCTTTCTTATGCTGGGGGCCCCAGAGCTGAACACAGTACTCCAGGTGGAGTCTCACAAGAGCGGAGCAGAGGAGGAGAATCACCTCCCTCAACCTTCTGGCCACGCTTCTTTTGATGCAGCCCACAATGTGATTGGCTTTCTGGGCTGCGAGCGCACATTGCCAGCTCATACTCAGYTTTTCATCCACCAGTACCCCCAAGTCCTTCTCTGCAGGGCTGCTCTCAATCCACTCATCGCCCAGCTTGTATCCATGTTTGGGATTGCCCCGACCCATGTGCAGGACCTTGCTCTTGACCTTGTTGAACTTCATGCAGTTTGCACAGGCCCAGCTCTCAAGCYTGTCAAGGWCCTTCTGGATGGAATCCCTTCCCTCTAGAGTATCAACCACACCACACAGCTTGGTGTCATCCACAAACTTGCTGAGGGTGCACTCAATCCCACTGTCCATGTTGCTGACAAAGATGTTAAACAGCGCCRGTCCCAACATGGACCCCTGAGGAACGCCACTTGTCACTGGTCTCCACACAGATATCGAGCTGTTGACCACAACTCTTTGAATGTGACCATCCAGCCAATTCCTTATCCACCRAGTGGTCYGTCCGTCAAATCYRTGTCTGTCCATTTTAGACGCAAGGATGTTGTGCGSGACAGTATCAAATGCTTTGCACAAGTCCAGGTAGATGACRTCAGTCGCTCTTCCCTTATCCACCAATTCATGCTGCCACCAAGTTTGTCAGGCATGAATTGCCCTTAGTGAAGCCATGTTGGCTGTCACCAATCACCTCTCTATTTTCCATGTGCCYTAGCATAGCTTCCAGGAGGATCTGTTCCATGATCTTCCCAGGCACAGAGGTGAGACTGACTGGCCTGTAGTTCCCYGGGTCTTCCTTTTTTCCCTTTTTAAAAATGGGGGTTATGTTTCCCCTTTTCCAGTCAGTGGGAACTTCACTGGACTGCCACGACTTCTCAAATAYGATGGATRGTGGCTYAGCAACTTCATCTGCCAGTTCCCTCAGGACCTGCGGATGGATCTCATTGGGTCCCATGGACTTGTGCACATTCAGGTTCCTTAGATGGTCACATTACCAGTGAGTCATTAAAACACATTGCCTTTTTGAAGGGTGAAGAAAAAGCAAGGAGGGGCAAAATAGTAAGGAGCTATTTTTAAATCTTAAAACTGCAAACTGTCTCATTGAGTGGAATGTACCCTGTACCTTTGTACATGATGACTACTTAGCTGAGCTGTACCCTTTCTCCACATAGCAAGGCATTCCATAAACAAATAAAAGTCACATTCAAATGATTGAATAGAATGACAAAGTTTCTATTTATTTTGTCAGGAAGAGAAAAAAAAGTAGCTTTGCATTTGGAGATGCATATTGATAATAGAGACAGCTTAGAGAAAGAAATTAGACTACACTTCAGACAATTAATTTAAGCCAGGTGAATATGACCCTTGTCAGAGCATCTCTTGCCTTTTTAATAAAGGGTACCATTTACATGCACAGCTCTAGTTTTAAGTGAACTCATGATGAAAGCATCTTGGTGTGCTCTTCTTATGAGATGCAGGACACATTCATGACATTTGTTCACACTCAAAGGAGTTGAATTGAACTTTATCCCAGTAGAAGGGGATTTAGGTATTACTGAAAAGTAGATTAGTGCAAAGCAGGGACTGTTTGAAGAAAAAACCACATCATTTACAAAGAAAATACAGATAGTGACATTAATTGCTAGGGTCTGTTCTGCCTATTAAAAGTTGAGTGAGGCAACTTGACATGGTTTTATAATGATGCACATGGGATTTTTTGGTGGTGGTTTTATTTCTAATATACTCAGGATCTCGTTGGCCTCACTTGGTTTGAACCTTTGTAATGTGCAACATGGTATCCCAGATCAGATAACTAGGCCCACCACAACAACTTATCAGCTGCCAATACCTAACAGTTCAAAAGAATATAAAAACTAATGTTAACAGTGATGTAATAGTCAGCCCAATTATATCACGGACAAAGGCAAAATAGCTCCTACCTCCTGCGGCTGGAGCATGAGAAATAATCTGCTGTGGTAACTACAATAAAAGAAAGATCACTAGTATGCCGATGGTGTGATGTAACAGTCATATATCCTGATGAGCATCCTCTGGTTGTTTATCTGTGCTGTCCATTTTTCTGACCTTCCATTTCTTTTCTCTTGTCCTGTACTTTGAATACAAGGGCTCTAGAGACATGGAATTTTATAGGAAAGGATTGTATTTAATAACCCAGGGGATCTTTCTCAGTCCCATGTTCCTTCTTTAATGGTACACAGGGCAATTTTGAGCTTTGTTTTATGGAGCTTTTCCCTTGTAGCTTGCTGATTTAAGCCTTCTGAGAAATAGCAAATTTTGTTATTAACATGTCCATAAGAAGATTTTTCCTCTACCAAGTCATCTATGGTATGAAAAAGCTAGATGTCAAGGACGGGGGGTACATGCAGGGTAACTAACTTAAAAATTCTAATTTTAGTAGGATTATAATGATTTACTGAAGTCTCTGTGTCCAGGGTTTCTTTTAGGACTTGACCAAAATCCCATTGAGATCAGTTGTAGTCAGCATAAAAACTGAACTTGAAATAGTAACCTTTACTTTAAAATAGTAAGAGCTTCCACTGAAGGGAATAGAGCTCACATCAGCACAGATTGCCCCACTCTTCATCAGAAGCCATTAGAAAGATTTCAATGGAAAGCTTGCATTAAAATACTTTAAAGACCTTAAAGGAAAAAACAACACAGAGGACAAACACATAGGAAGAGTGTATTTAAAATAACAAACCTAAAAGATTTTCTGTATGGGTCGTAATTAAATTATTTAGATGATAAAAGAGTTCTGACAGTTACAGCTATGTGAAGCTATTTTGATATTAAAATATAGCAACACAAACGCTGTTTATCAGGAAGAGTTTTTAAGTGATGATATGAGGGGGTGTTTGCTACCCATTTTATTTCCTGTCTAAAATGCTTTTAAAGATAAGGTTTTTAAATTTAATGGGTTGTGGGGGAGTGAAGAAAAACAATTACTCTGGAATTCAATTTGTAAAATATTTATATTTGTTCACTTTTTTCCTAATTTTATATTATCCCTGTTTAAGTCTGTCTTTCACAGCTGGAGCTCTTTACACTGCTGAAACATGGAGCTTAAAATGATCCAGTAGCCAAATTAAGAATTTTGAGGCTCATCCATTTGCTTGTGCTCTTGCTTCCCCAAAACATATATTAAAAGATGTGTCCTCCACACAGGAAGGATTATATGCCAAGAAAGAATTTCTTCAGGCTACAGTTTATTTAATTAGAAAACCAATAAAAACAGCACAAAAGAAAGCCTAACCTAGGGCTAGGACAGAGACCTTAAAGTTATCCACCAAGTATCCAACTTCTTGTCTGCACAATCTCAGCAGTCGCAGACACAAAGGCCCCTATTTCTGGGTCTCTTGCAGCTACGTTCTACTAACTTTACTTGAAGACATGGATCTAAATAATAGATATTGCAGAAATTTATCTAAAACTTGAGCAGGAGGGCTCTTCTGCATGTGCCCTCAGTGCAGGAGCTTCAAAAAACAGGCACAATGAAATTGTTCTTGGATAAAAAAAGACACAGTACTCAAAATTTATACTGCTTACGTTTTCTGCCTGCAGTGTTTTTTATCTTAGTGAAATTACGTGGATAGAGAATATTATACTTGAAGGTCATTCCTATGTACACGATACTACCTATGACACTGAACTAACGAAAAATGCAAATTTGTCTCAGCTCTACCACGTAGAAAAGATTCACTGACGGAGAAATAATGTGAATTCAGTTTTGATGTCTTATTCCCAGCAAGTTCACAAGTGCAATCCCTCAGACAAATTGTGCTGTCCACTTCCCCCAGGGCAATATATCCCAGCAGGTAGTCCCAATGTATTTCTGCCCATTTGTCCCTCAGTTTCATCTTCCCAGTGCCAGTTCCCCATATTCCCTTGTTGTCTCTGAGACATAACTCACTAAAACCTCCATGTGAACACTGCTGCACAACAATGTGGAGGGAGAAATCCAGGTATCTTGGTTCTCCCGCAGCTCCTCTGTTGTGTCACCAGCCAGCCCCATGAAGATTTCTTGTCCACAGAGACTTTTAAAATGGCACCAGACCTCTAGATTTAGACACATGCACCACTCTTTGAATCTCCTCCTTTGGCAGTCGCTCATGGCAAGTGTGTCCCAACCATGAAAGTAGAAACACTGGACAAGTACAGTTCAGGATGATCTTGAATGAGATTTACAAGTTTCTCTGAAAAATGACTGGGTAGTTATCTACAGTTCAAGGACTGAAATATGTGTTCAAGAAAAATCTGATGACAAAATATTTCAAGTTCAACATCTAATCATGACATTTAGCAATTTGTTAATTAACTACACATAACATCGTTGGAAACATGGACTTCCATTTGAATTGCCTTCAGTGCTCACTAGATTTCTGCACTAATAGCACTAGGTATAATTAGTTCTGTTACCACCTGTAGTGTACTAATTTAATTTTGGTCCCATCCCAGCACCCATCTGCTCATAAACATCAGTTACAACAGCCCGAAGGCTTCTCTGTAGTGTGCCAAGTTCAGGTGTATACATGAGTATATTACAGTAGATGCAAAATGCAGAGTATTTGGCTGTGCTGGGATGAGATGGCCACTGTTCTATTCTCTGAATGAATGAAAAATAGATAGATAGCACGTGGTTAAGTGGCACGTATAATCACATATAAGGTTCTATTAAACCAAAAGACAAACTGTTGCGTGAYACCAAAAATTCTTATCAAGTACGGTGTGCAAAACCGACTTGTTTGCACAAAAAGGCTTATGCTGAATTACAATGTAAAAGTACATGTCATCTTCTTGTTTTGAAAGAAGAGTGAAATGAAATGTACAAGAAAAAGTTCTTTAAGGTCTCTCTCTACTTCTGTAAGAGATTCGCACCCAGATAAGTTGTAGAGTTTTCATTTATTATTCTGTTAGACACTACACAACAACAACAAAAAAGAAAATCACAATAAGAAAGGTATTAATAGAAAAATGAGAGACATGCTCTGAAATTTAATTTACACTCRACAGCAGTCAAGATAAAAGTAAAAATATGAAACAAAACCCAGGGATGGAAATTCAGAGATTGAAAATTACCCTGAAAAACACTGCTTTTTTTATTTGGTAGTAAAGCCCTACTTTAAAGGTGGTTAAAGCAGGAGCTTTAACTTCCTGCTAGACACATCAGAAAAAATCTAAAATCACAACTATAAGCAGACTACCATATGAGTATGCACACAATATTTGATTTTATGTGTTTCTTATGTAAATGTGTTTCCAACTTTATAAACAAAACTGTAAACTTTCCCATTTTTTCAGTAAAACCCATTTACTTTGTACTTTTAGCTTATACAATGTTTAAAGTGGAGTCAGGTGCGTTTCATACTCACAGCACAGCACTTCTGCGAAAGCAAAGATTTCAAATAAGCACAGAGAGACAGTCACTCCCTGGCTTATCTGCATATCTTAAGAATAGAGGTATTTTTCTCATTAAAGTGAAAGAATCAATTTGCCTGTGGCTAGTGGCAAGCATGAAAAGAAAGCCAGAGATAGTGCCAGGCATGATCTATGTCATTTTGGCAAGGGGCAAACCCGTAATGCTTGGACATGCCTGTAAAGTCTCAGGGAAGATACTCAAGGGAGAATGAAGTAGGAACACAAAGGACTCATCCTGGGTACAAAAAGTGCCAGCARTGTTTAAGTATTAAGTGAATTGTCACCTTCTGATACATGCAGACTGAGTTTTCACAGATACCTAGAGAGCTTAGACCTTTAAGTTTTGAATTTTGAGATCCAAGCATTCTTAACCTCCTCCAAAGCTGTGCACATTTCAGATCAATTTCCCAAATGATAACATTGTTTTATGACTGTTTAATATGTTTAAATTAAAGTTACTCATGTTTTATCTGTCAACTTCCATTGATGTGAATTCAGTGCCGTGAATTCCAGCATTACCATTTGCTATCCAATCCTCCCCGCAAGCAGCACTGAGTATCTATTTAACGTGTATCTTTTCTTCCTCTAGCAAAGCTGAAAACACACACACACACACTTCCCTTGACACCATTAAAATATCTAAATGCTGGAAAGATTAGGCTCTGTTAGTTTTGTATTTTCTGAGTAGAAGGCGAGATCATTTTCTGGGTTTGTTTGTTTATTTAAAGAAGCACTCTGTGTTCAAAGGAATGGATCATGAAATCCCAGGAAGATATAATAGGATTTGTGTCTCAGCTTTAAAAGTTGACCCCATCATCTCCATTGAATTACGGAAAGTTTCCAGACTTAGGATGTGGAAACAGTGAAATTGCAAACCCTTGGTATATAATAAACTCTTCACCTTCAAGGCTCTCTTCATGACCCATAGCACCCTTGAGTTGTTGTTCGGATCCTTTCACTGTATGATGGATGACTCGATCTCACCAAGCCTCATATGCCAAAATGCGTTTAATCCAATTAATATTTATGTTCTATAAGAGGTACGGTTAGCAGTTCACTAGACGGCATTCAATAGGAATCAATAGGAATTCTCAGTCTAACACAATATTATGTGTAGGGGCACAGCCTTGTTAGAAGAAATTTTTCATCGCAGATTTCAATACTTTACTCCTAATTTACACCGGAGTAAATGTTATATGAATCTGCATTTCCAAAAGATTATTGAATRTTAGAGACCTTTCAAGGTTAACATAAATCTGCATTTTAAACTCCTGGAACTTTCAATTTTTGGTGCTGCTTGGTTAAGATTTTGGTGGKTTTGTGTGCCATTAGCATTTGATTCCTGAATTCAGTCCGAGAAGATGGAATTTTGGTCAGCCTCAGAATGCAAGGCTCTGTTAGGATGCATAGTTATGCTTCCTATTGATGACTTAAATAATGGTCAGTGTATCTTATTTCCACAGTTATACCTTTCCTAACCTCAAATTCCTGAATGTATCTAAAATAAGTATTATACATTACCCCTTTGCTGGAGATGCAGAACATAGAGATCTCAGTGTCTGGACGACGCTCTTAGTCATATGGTTTAATTTTAGGTAGTCCTGTGAGGAGCAGGGAGTTGGACTCAGTGATCCTTATGGGTCACTTCCAACTTGAGATATTCTATGATTCTATGAGTCTATGATCCTAGCCAAGTTTTTCAAATGACTCATGATTTTTGGGAGCACAAATTAAAAAGCTTATAAGTGTCTGATTGAAAAAATACCAAACCTTCTGAAAAATTAAATTTCATGATTAAAGTTTTCTTAAGTTATTAACTGAAAAAATTAAGTGTCCAACGAACACTGGTTACTTTTGAGAACTGTGTCTTCTTACTATCTGGTGCTCACTGCTGTCATCTTTTCAGATTCCTGCAGGAATCTCACTGAAAGTGGAATTAAGGCACTCGGTGTGTCTGTGCCACAGATTAAATACAAACGGAATTATTTGAGCCAAACAGAACTGCTAAGAGCCAGGCTTCATTGCATGCCACTCAGACCTGAGCGCGGCATTAACTGTGGGAACTACAGTGACAGGGATACTGCAGTCTGCCAGGAGAAATCATGGAAAGGCACAGAATTGTACATGGAAATTTAAACATTTATTTCTGAAAGTGGTCAGGAATGCACTTGGGAAGCAATTTTTCAGGGGCCGGAGGAAAGAATAAATAGTGTTTCCTTTCCTCACATTTCTGATTGTCTGATCTTCTGTCATTCAGAGAAACATGTATGATGGTTTTTTTCTGTTGTTAATGTTGTATACAAATGCTTACTTAAATTTTCTTTTGTTTCCTTTATTGTTTGCATCCCCAACATGGAAACCCAGAGTAATCTTATATACAAAGACACAAAATATCTGGGCAAACAACACATATCCCCTTTCCTTGTAACTGRCCTCTCACATATCCTATTCCTTATCATACATGACTTTGTTTTTCCACTCTTACTCCCCTAAAAAGGAGTTAGTTTCACTTTAAATATGGTAATTTACCCTAGAAGTAGGAAGTGACAATATGAAAATTAATTTTTCTGCAGGACTGGATGATTATTGTTATTATTGTACTAATTCTCAGTGGTCAAGTGATAACTCTGAGAAATGGCATCTGTTATGAAAAGAATTCTGGTTTACAGTATACATTATTCATGTGTGTCCCCCTTCAAAATCATCTGGCACATAGCCAGGAAGGCTAAGGTCACTAAAGAGGCATGCTTTAAGATGATATGTCATCGTAGCCCTTTGCTAGCTTTGTAATAAATGTTTTAATTAAAGGATAGCATCACAGTCCAACATCTGGATCAGATTTAATTGTAATTCCTAATTTTCACAATTCGGTATCTTCAGCTCTGAGAGAATTGAAACACCCTCAGCTAATTATCTCTTGCTATTCAGTATTCTGCAGTATACTGCAAATGCARAATAAATAGAACTTAAATTTTTAAGGTACAGTGTTATATAAAAGGCAAGGGGACTGTACTGTTCAGATTATACAGATAACAGTGTCCTTTAAAATAGAAAAATGCCAGATTTGTTAAAATAAAGCATGAAATAGCAAAGTAGAACACGACCTCATAAAGACCTGTCTTCAGTGACATCTTACAGTCATTTGTCTGCTAAAGTGCAGATAGATATTTATTGTAGAAAGAAAGAACAATGCCAGCTCCAAAACTTGAGGCAAATTTGGTTTGATGCTTCAACTGTAAGCATTTTGGATTCATGTTGGCCTTCTTTTGCACGTTTCTAAATTCTGTGGAACGATAGGATAGCTGAAGCATCCATGATCTATCTCAATAAATTAACCATAATAATAATATTAATAATAATTTAAGCAAGGGCGTCTTCTGATGCTTACTCATAACTTTGTAAAACTTCACTCTTTCGTACCAACTTCCCATAAATGATGTCGGGGAATCTTTTGGGAAGGTCTGTCTTTGAGTAGGTTTTTGGTGATTTTTTAAGCCAGATGTACATTAAAAAATGTAAAAACCTTAACACCAATAAACCCCACATTCTTACTTGATTTTATATAAAACACAGTCAACTGTATGCTTTGATAYCTGACACAGAATGGTTGCTTTGGGAAGAAAGTAGTGAGAATTTGTCAGTGAAATTTGGCTTTGATATCATTGGCTGTGCTTTTGTAAAGCTCTTTGGGTTTTCATCCGGGAAAGGTATGTGTGTGTATGTTCTATTACCTTATGCTGAATTACATATAATGCAATGAACCAAAATGCAACTTGTTCAGGAGACTGAGTGTCTTTTGTGTGTTTTTTGGTGGCCTTCAGCAGTCACAGTATGTCAATATAAGGACAGGTGTCTGATTACTTGCACATTAATAGTATGGAATGAAATTATTATAATGAACTGGATATATGCCTTTCACCCCAAGAAACTAGATCCCACATAGATCTTGTTGATCACTACCCCAGTTTTACACCTCATACAGAAGATGACACTTCCAGCAGCATTTTAGGGCTGCACCATAGAGCAGAGGACGTGGTTCAGTAAACTGACACTGGTTCAATACCTACAAAAATATGAAGGCATAATTAAAAAATGGAAAMAAATGCCACAGAAATGTTTTGTTCTACCACAGTAGTGGTAGAACCATCACGCGATAGTGATCCGACCCTCTCACCTGCCTTCTGTATCAGGAAAAAGGCAACGTTATCTGTTGCACTGTGGTCCCCTTGGCTCAGCTTTCTCTTGCTCTGTTTTAGACATCAAGTATGTCTCCTACTAAGAAAGTAGGTCACTACTAGTTTTATGATGAAAAGACAGTACATCTTTCACGGCAGTTACATAAATGGTAGACAACCATTGGTCTAGCAGCAGTGTGGGGGCAAAGTTTTGTCAGCACAGATTTTATTAATCAGAAATTGTTAATTTGCAAAATATTTTTAGTTTAGGGAGTGGGAAGGGAGAAGAAACTGAGTCTGATAGAAAATTTAAACATATCTAATAGTTTGTTTTAACATCTTGTTTTTACTGTGAAATGACATGTCATTCAGAAATGTGCAGAACCTGATTAAAAACACTCAAAACAATAACCTGAAGACCTGAAAAACTTGTGGTGTGTATAAGATAAATCATAAAGTCCACAGATTTTAATGCAGAAGTTTTTACACAAGAAAACTATCACACCAGAATTAGCTTGAACTCCTTGTTGGCAGAACCAACTGATATGCCATTTAGTTGATAGTAGCTCCTAATTCTTTGGGAAGGCCTTCACAGAATAAATTGAACTGGTTTTGTTGATATGACTTCTTATTTTCTACCAACCTTACAGACTAAACAAGGACTTTATTCTCCAGGACTGTCAATCCGATAGCCTTCTTCAGGACTAAAACATCACTTGATGTTTTAAGGCTAAAGGCAGGTATAGGGGGCTGAGGGAAATGGTATTATTTGAAAGTTTTACTTTTTCATATGTTTTTCAGTCTCTTCTTCCGAAGCACTGTGGCACTCACTACTTGCAGATATCTAAAAAAATGTAATTAGTTTCTTTACTCTATTTTCTTTCCTTGCTCTCATCCTTTTTATAATTAATAAGTACATGCTCTTTTTGCCACCCTGTTCCTCTTGCAATTGATTTTAAATGCATGCACCCTGCTGCCAGTGTAGATGGAGCTACTCCTTTTCCACTGTCATCTCTTCTGAGTATACGATGAGCTTCAGTTCACAAGCAGACTCTAATATTTATTGATTTTTATGGTAACGTCAATGTATATCATTATATCTATCCAAATAGAGATCAGTGTCCAAAGGGATATCAGTAATGTCCAAATGGAGATCAGTAACAAGTGGTGCCCCTCAGGGGTCCATATTGGGATCGGTACTGTTCAATGTCTTTATTAATGACATAGACAGTGGGATTGAGTGCACCCTCAGCAAGTTTGCAGATGACACCAAGCTGAGTGGTGTGGTTGATACTCTAGAGGGAAGGGCTGCCATCCAGAGGGACCTTCACAGGCTGGAGAAGTGGGCCCATGTGAACCTCATGAAGTTCAACAAGGACAAGTGCAAGGTCCTGCACCTGCTGCCGGGGGGATGAATGGATTGAGAGCAGCCCTGCAGAGAAGGACTCGGGGATACTGGTAGATGAAAAATCAGGTTGGACAGGGCTTTGAGGAACCTAATCTAGTGAAAGATAGTCCTGCCCATGGCAGGGGCATTGGACTAGATGGTCTTTAAAGGTCCCTTCCAACCCAAACCATTCTGTGATTCTATGATCTGCCATCTGATACTTTGAAAGAGGTTCTGTATGCTGTTCTAGTTAGTCCAAGAGAAAAAGGAAAAGACTTTGGCACTTTTAGTAAACCACACTAAAGCTGGTAAAAAATCACATTTATTGCTATTGCAAAAAACAGTAAGGCTGTCCTTCCCCTCGCTTCATGGGCTTCCTTTACGTAGTTTAAAACTCTTTGAAGATTTTTTAAAAGTGGAAGGGATAGAAGGAAAGGAATATGAAGTCCCAATGTTTCAAATCAAAACCTAACTGATTGTTATCTGATTTAGACCAACATGACATAGAAATATTTTTACTGAAAGTTATGAGAAGAGGTTTACATCCTTAAAAGACACATCGTGTTTACCAGCTAAACGAAGAATGTAATGTAGTGTACTACATCCAGTAGGTTCATATCTGCATGCTTTAAAAAAGCAAAAACAAGCTTAAATTTATGTCCTACATTCAACAGCTCATCTTGAAGTCCCTGGAGCCTGTCAGTTTAACCCCTAAGAAATTTAAGCTTTCTCTGGCATTTCCAAATAAGAAGCAACAAGGCTTGTTAGTAATGTAGGCTAAAATGATGTTCAAAGGGATGCAAAAGAGAAAGAAATGCTTTATCCTTTTTAATATGCCAAAAAAAATCTGAAAAATCCACTTCCCTGCCCTATCACTTTATGTTTTTCTACCATGTGTCCTCACAGAGCTCAGGAAAACTGGTCGATTAGTGAAAGAAAGCATACCAGAAAAGTAAAATGTAAGCAGATGAGAGGGGAAGACTTCCCTATTATACTATATGGCTATAGACTATGCGACTTTTTGCACTGTGTTTAAGTTAGAATGAGAAAAAGAATAACRATGAGAAGACAAGATGAAATAGATAACAATGTAACCTTAGAATTTGTGCTTTTACCATATTGTGTGACTTTTGAACAATTACATGTRGAAGGTTTAGAAACATGCCTGGTGTTCTTGCTGTATTCCAGTTTATGGAATTAGGTGGCAAATTCTTCTTACCCAGCTTTTAAATGATGGATTTGTTATTAATTTCTGATGGATGTTTATCCCAGAAGTAGCTGCATTTTATATTATCATTAAAAACTCATTGGAAAATATCTCAGGAGACTTTGGGACAGAACAGGAGATATAAACGGAATATCCTATTAATATTCCATTAAGTTAATAATATCTGTCCAACTGAATCACAGTTATATTTCCTACCAGCTTTTAAATACAGTTTATTTTATTTTGGTGTTTAAATTCCCATTGTGTAGAGCTGTGCTAGTTTCTATGTGCTAGTTTTTTGCTGTTTATCTTGTGTTCTTCTAAATGTGTGATGGATAAATTATTGAGCTGGAAGCAGAGGTATAAGAAACAAAAGAGTCTAAGGCAAAATAATGAATTTGACATTGTGTCCAAAGCATAACCACATGTCTCAGTGAATTCCAGACTCTATCTGATTACACATTCACACGCTGCTGGGTGGTTGTTTATCTGCTYTGACGGCGGGTCCAGAGGAGTGTTCGATGAGCCTTAATTGCGTTAATTTATGTAGATTGGGGGGGGCTTTTCTGGGATTACATTTCTTATCAGGATCCAGCCAGACCGCTTCACGCTCGTCACTTCACATTTGTATAGAATGTGTGCTGCTTCATCAGATATTCCACCAGGTTTGAAGAGGCGAATAATTACAAAGACTAATAAGAGAGGAGCCAATTGCTTCCACCTGTAAATAAAATAGAAATAACCATAGCTGTGGTAGAAACCTGGAGAAGGTTAAGCAATTAATGTTATCTGGTTTTCTTGGGTTTTTTTAATTATTATTTTCATTATTGTTGTTATTATTAAATACAGATACTTTCACTCTAGGTTTTCAGTGGGAACTATTTCCTTTTTTAAGGATGTACAAGAAAAAAATCTAAGCTAACATTCCAGGGATTTCTTGTGGACCTATGGGCTACATGTCTTTGGTTCTGATTCCCATGTAAGTCTGTAGGTATTTTTTAAAGTTAAATTGGAAGAGTAGTAGTCTTGGTACCTTCATTTTGGATCAGCTTAACTACTCTTYTTGCTATGATCTCAGTGTTACCCAGGAATTTTCCTGATATCAGTAACTGATTGTACCTAAGTAAGATCAAAATTAAATCTGGATAGATTACCAAATCAAAGCCTAGAAAAGGAACAACAGAAATGAGGATAAAAGTTCATTGTATGAGGTAGGTGACACTGAAAGTAATGCTATAAGCTATCGTATAGAGCAAAGCCACAGAAGAAATGTAAAATGAAAACCCAGAACCACTGCAGGAAAGGGGAAAATAGGTATCAATTGCTTCAGAAAGAAAGAGGGGGAGATTTAAGAATATGGTAAGCAGGTAGACAAATTGGGAATGGTGGCAGCACAGAAGAGTTTGAGCAAAGTAGCGGTTGCACTTCTTCCCCAAGTAGGGGGGAGAAGTGGTTGTTCTTATAAATCAGTAATGTATATATTATTCACGTATGCTACCACTTTTTTTTTTACTTCA
This sequence comes from Phoebastria nigripes, assembly GCA_035582835.1. Classification (NCBI taxonomy): domain Eukaryota; kingdom Metazoa; phylum Chordata; class Aves; order Procellariiformes; family Diomedeidae; genus Phoebastria; species Phoebastria nigripes. The sequence goes on along the minus strand of JAYKAV010003072.1, from coordinate 200,950 downwards.
GTCAACGATCTCCAGCTGGAAACCTTAATGTTAAAAATATGGAGTATTGTGTAATTATGAGTCACTGAAAGCAGTAAAAGCAGATGGAGCTTCCAAAGGAAACCTAGTACTAACCTACAGATGGTAAGCACTGTGCAGACAGCAGGATTTCAGCTCCTGAGCAGTACTTCCTAGCAAAAGCACTTTGCTCTGGTGTCTCTGCTAAGTTTCCAGGGAAACTAATGGCTAAACTGAGTATGTACAGACTGTTCTCTGAGGTGGAGACATTATTTTCATAGATTCACAGCTCCAGCTAAAATTTTCCAGAGGACAAGTGAGCCAGAACAGAAGAGCTTAGATGCTTACACTGGGATTTCAGCGGCTCACGTTAGTGTAATTTCCAGCTTTGCCAGCTCACATGTCTCACAGTAGGATAGTCTAAAGAATTTGATACTATGCTCTATTATCTGGGATCTCTAATATGAGACATCTTAAAATACATAAAAAAAAAAAAAAGTTATGCATGAGTTTAAAAGGCACTTTAGCATTGTAGAGGAGAGGCGAAAGTGTTGAAGGACAGCATTACTGCCACTTATTCTTCAGTTTTGATGTCAAGCAACATAAGCTCCAAAGGCCCATGTCTCTGCAAAAATGAACAGACATCACTCTGTTCTTCTTGACATTTTAATTCTTATTTTCATAATTGATATTTTAAAAAGATCGTGGAGATCTTGTTCAGGATCTTTTGTTGGTGTTCAAGAATATATAGAAAATATCTCAGTCAATAGATTCTTTCCAGTCAGAATATTAGTCCTAAAGTGTCATCTTAATCACACCAAAAGATTTGAAAAGTCTGTTTTACAGCAAATCTGCCAATATACATTAGATAAAATAATTTAGAGGGCACTGAAACACAGTGCATCCCTTAATCTTCCTTTCCAAGCTGGATACCTCAACCATTAGACTACACTGTCATGCTAATACTGTTTGTTTGATAACTTAAACTTCAATTATTCTGCACAAAGTCAAAGTAGTTCATTAAAGGAAATTCAAATATATCTACCTCCTGACACACAGGAATAGCTCATTTACTGATGATTAGAAGAAACCTGAAGGTGGTAGGAGTTATGACATTGAATTCCCTGGGCAATCAAAAATCAATGAATCCAAATGAGATTTCGTTCCCGTCACTCCTGGCACTAATGACAGGCATAACGAATCTCAGTTTGTGATTCTGAGAGGGATTAGGCATCTGACAGATGCAAAAGATCAGTTTTATCAAGAATAAGATGGTTTTGGAAATACTGCAGAGGAAATCTTAGACTCCTGGGGAACCTCTGCATCACGAGTCACATTACCTGCAGATCTTCAGTTTAGGAAACAAAGGAGAGGAATGTCATAGGGAGRTGTGGATATCTCAGTTTGGGGTTTGTATCTTGAATGCAAGAGTCAGACTTGACACTTTAATTTCCTTTATGGATTCAACCATAAATAACTCCCTTTTATGATTAAGCTGTTCTGCTCACAGGAATCTTGTTGCAAAGCAGTGAATTTGACATAGCATGCAGGTAGTAATCTACAGACGGGACTTTCTCTCCTTGTCAAAGATGCTGAATACATTAAAAAAAGAGAGAGAGAAAAACTGTTCACTTATAATGAAAAAGCCAATTTAGCTTCCTGCCAGAAAGGCCATAACATATGACATGAAATTAATGCCAGTAGTGAAGCAACTTGTGGCTAGTTTATTACTGATTTAGAATTAACACTCTCCTTCAGAATTAAAAAAAAGAGGAAAAGAAAAACTCCAGTACATAAATAGCTGCCTGAGCCAAAATTCTCCCCTATCTGTGATTCTCCCACCCTCCAGTCCTGCATTTGGGATTCAGACATTTTGCAGAGACTTGAATATTTTTATGAGACCTGTGTTTTGGCATGCACTCTTTTTTTTGTGGCTGTAATTTACTCTAATGATATTCCAATATCACTGACCTTGAGTCTGTAGGCCAGAATGTAGAACGGATCAGCAACTCTGTGTTCAGAATAACAAAATAATTAAGGTTAAGAACAGACTTTTATACCACAGGAGCCAAACTAGAACCAGAACGTAAATTGCCACTGGATGTACCATACTTGGCAACTTGCTTAAGAAAAAAAATTAATACATTAACCTGCTTAGAGTATAAAATTATCATCAGCAATTGTCACTGCTAAAAAGCATTACTCTGGAAATGGGAATTTAAACCAAAGTGACTGAAGTCTACTTCAAAAGCATGGCAGAAAGAGAGAGAGAGAGGAGATGGATATAATTTAATCACACTGTAAAGTCAATATCTATCTGCAGGAAAATTTGCTGTTTACTGTAATTTCCACAGGCCTCTTAAGACTTTTCATTTTTAAATGGAGATTTGCATAGGTTTTCTTACRCATAAAGTTTGTGAAATAAATGCTGAAAAGCAGCATAGAAGCTAACAGGATAGCTAAATGTAAGAATATACATATGGAGAACAAGTATGAGAATTTATGTTGCCATTCTTAAAATTATGCAGGGTAGCTAAGATTTTTGAATAGACACAYACAAACTTTACCATAAGAGAAAGCAATAAAGTAAGAAGATTAGTTTTTGGACTTATTACTTTCCAAATTTATGGTCCATGAAATGTATTAAAGAGTTCAAGCCATATCTTCAGGTGATTTAAATTGGTAAAGTTCTAGGAAAAGGAAGAAATCTGTGCTGAATTCCATCRTCTCAGGATCCGCCTCACACAGAGGTGCCAAGTTTCCTTCTTCTCATTGATGTCATAGGTCACATAAAGGGAGAGAAGCTGACTTTCCCGCAAAAATCAGATTGTACAAGGACGCTGATCTGAGTTGACATGATTTGATTTGGGCTAGAAGATTAATCCAGACTTCAGCTGCCAGAGGCTTTTAGATAAATAGCACTTAGCCCACTTATACTGAATGGATTTTTTTTTTAAAGGAAGGATTATTAATTAGAACAGCGGTAACTGGAAGTGTAAGAAATCTGTAAAGACTTAGGATTCATGTGACAAAGGCTATGAAATACTGCTGTCTTCATAGATTATTGTATTGATGTTCGAAATGGGATATGTGTTTCTATGATCTGGTTAGTGACTGTACTTGTGGCTCATCTGATGAGGAAAAAAATGTAGTATCTAAAAACACTGAGGAGAAAACAAAATAGTCTAGCCTGCTTCGAAAGGGCTATGAAGACAAAGGTTTTGAAACTATTTCAAATGCCAGTCCTGACCTGAGGCTAAGTAAAACCTTAATCCAAGATAGGACAAGCATTGCGACAACTTAACATTTCAGTGCATTGGATGGGTGACAATAAGTTTCATGTTGCCAGCAGTCAGATGTGCCCCTTCTACATGCATTTCCTTCTGATATATCCTCTCTGAAATATTRTTGTTTCAAACATGTCATTACCCAAGTTTCTTGTTAGAGCTGGTTGTTCCCTAGATAGCAGGATCTTCTGCTAGGTTCCCCCTAAATTAAATCTAGCAGACAAAAAAAAAAAGTAATTTATTGTAATTTGAAGAAGTCTGCAGTTTAACATCCTTGGTTTGGAGGGGCAGAATGTGGGATTTTACTCCAAGAAAAATGACAAAGTAAAACTTCAATTTGGAGAAGGATATCTCCAAATACTGGCCACAAAAACGATCAGAGGGCTGGAACACCTCTTCTATGAGGAAAGGCTGAGAGAGTTGGGGTTGTTCAGCCTGGAGAAGTCTTTTCTTCTTTTAAGGAGAAGCCTTACGTGCGTCCAAAAAGCCTTACTGCGGCCTTTCAGCACTTAAAGGGGGCTTATAAGAAAAATGGGGACAGACTTTTTAGCAGGGCCTGTTGCGACAGGACAAGGGGGAATGGTTTTAAACTAAAAGAGGGTAGATTCAGAGTAGATACAAGGAAGAAATTTTTTATGCTGAGGGTGGTGAAACACTGGCACAGGTTGCCCAGAGAGGTGGTAGATGCCCCATCCCTGGAAACATTCCAGGTCAGGTTGGAGGGGGCTCTGAGCAACCTGATCTAGTTGAAGATGTCCCTGCCCATGGCAGGGGGGTTGGACTAGATGACCTTTAAAGGTCCCTTCCAACCCAAACTATTCTATGATTCTATGATTCTAAGAAGGTCTCAATGGAGGTCAGAGGGAAAGAACAGAGATACAGCTGAAACAGCTTGTGGCACAACCCCAAAGAGTGAACTGGAATGCACAGTTAATTGGTGACACCACAGTAATGCTTTAAGGCTGTGATGACTGTCAAAATCCTCTGTGTTAAACTTTGAAAAAATGCAATCCCATTCATATGTTCTAAATAGATACAGCGCAGCCAAGAGCAATGTAGGGCCTTTATTCCTGTTGATAACCGAAATTAATTGCATTTTCTAGTGTCACGCAACAAATCTGTGGCAGAACAAGAATTTTGGTTTTCTAAAGCTCAGTTAACAGCCCATCCATAAAATGCTGAATGACTAATTAACGTTCTTTGGGATTTCCAAATAAGATTATATTAAAACACTGTTCAAAAAGATAAAATTACTGGCAATTTCTGTAAAACTGAGGACACTGACACCTAGCTTCATTTTGCCCAAATGTCAAGAGTTTAATCTAAGGTAATACTGAGAGCTCCSTGTGGAAAATCACTGGAGACAGGTGACTCATGGACATGCACCCATCCTAAGTGTGTATGATAAGTAGGCAGATGTGGGTGTGTGAAAAATGTCCAATAGAACTGTCAAACTTCTTTCTAGATATTTCTAAATCCTACCCAATATCTGAAACTGAACTTGGACACTGAAACTGAATCACCCACACTGAAATTATGCCATTTAGCCAGGTTGAGGTAATGCTTTGTACCTGTACATACACTGACACCGTAGTTGAACAATATTAATTTGTGCGGTGGTGTAATTGGATGGAAGTTCCATCAACTTCAAAAAGCTTTGCATAATCCACTAGTCAGGATTAATTAGATATATTCTCTCAGGCCATCACCATCCAGTGGAGAAAGCCTGCAATTTGTAGTTTCAAACTCAGTCTTCAGAAATTTAAATTTTAAACTCTGCATGATATTTGATTGATTCACGATCTGTCAGCCAAGCAAGCTAGACATCTGTAAAAGAGAAAATCCTTTTGGAATAAAAACTCCTGGAAGCCATGTATAGGCAGATGAAGAATCCCTTCTAACACAAATTATTCTGTGATTCTAAGAGTTGAGTCTTATGTTTTTACTATCCAGGCCTTATATTAAATTTACATGAACAAGTGTTGTCCAGCTCTTAGGACAGCTAGTTCATTTTGGAATTTGGATAGGTCCTATCCCTCTTGTTTGTGTTGTCTCATTCTTTTTATCCAATGGTCATGAACAAATGATTTACTTCAGTAAATTCAAGTTTTGTAACTGCATATACTCCTTTCCATCTTATACTTGCTCAATATTTAATTACTCCTACCACTTCCTATGGGAAGGAAGGGAAGATTTCGATCCCTTTTGAATTACCAAGTGGCATAATTCTAGCAACCAGTTCCTAAAGTACTGGCTTATTTCATCTCAGCATTTATTTACAGTATTAAAATAGAGATCATTCCATCAATTCATTGTTCTATTGAAGGCTAAAAACTCATTAGCTACTGCAAAGGAAGAAATATATAGCTTACACACTACTTTTTATTAATATCAAAGAAACTCTAATATCAGTAGAACTTTCTTGAGATGTGTAAGCACAAAAATCCCCCCTTGCAAAAAATAACTCTGAGGACTTAATGGCAAAACTAAGAATACAAAGGAAGTTTCTTCACTGATAGTCTGATACCTCTTGAATTCGTTTCAAAGAGAGCTCAAATAAGACTGGGTCCTGGGTATGTCTGCAGCTATTTTGGACCAAAAGTAAGTCAGGGAAAGGTCAGAAAATAATGGAAGTATAAGTGACAACATACTTGTGAATAAAATTTGGAACATTGAGGAGATATGGTTTCTCAACTAAAAGTTTTCTGAAAACTCAACTCCTTGCCCAATGAGTGAATCCCTTCTAGAGAGAACAAATTATTGTGTAATAAACTTGTGAAGCTGAAATGTGTGTTACSTGCATTATGATGGCATATTATGGATTCTTCAAAGCTGCCATGGAATAATTAATCTTTTTCATAYCTTTCAAGTTAGATACTAATTTTGTAGATACAGCTCTATCTATCTAAATATGCACACATTTGAGAGAGAGAGATATACACACACACACGTACGCATATGTGAGTGTGTGATTGTGTGTGTATATATCTATAAAAATATAGGTAATATATTTTTATTATCTATTGATAAAAAGATCTTGGATAAGAAATATGTAATAGCATTTCCTGTCCATAATTTTATTTTCAGTAGATAATCCCATTCACACTCATTCTCCTTATAGAATAAAATYTCAGCCATAACATCCCATGGTTTACTGCTCAAGTAAATTGCAGTTAGGTACTTTTTCATTAGAATTTGCATGTGAAAGAAATATTAAAAGTTTCTTTTTTTTTTCTTTTTTTTCTGGAGAAGAAGTAAGTTTATTACAGAAAGCATATACTATGCTTTTTTTTCCCCTCAAGAACATGAATGTGGAACTAATAGTTACATTTTAAAGTACAAATATCTTTAAGGCCAACAAAATTAAGTTTTTGGAAATTACTTTTGGAATGGCTGTTGAGTTATGACAAGCTCTTTCTGAAAGCTCTGGCAGGCAGCCTCACACATTTTCTTTTTAAGATGGTTTATGATTAGAGCCCTGTGTGTAAATCAAGGAAAAAAGGTGACAATTTTCATGGGCTAGAGACAGTGAATATAATCAAGGTTCTCTGTGGTCTGCCAAGATAAATATATAGGTAAGAAAACTATTAAACTGCACATTTGCACTATTAACAGTGATTTGACATTTTCAAGCAATAGAGGATAAATGAAAACAGAAATCTGTGGTGTTCTTCACCATAAGAATAAGTCAGGAAATAACAATAAAAGTTTTTCGGCTCTCCTGTCTGATGTGTTTATAATAATATTCAGCTACTACCTAATGTGCTTTTAATCAATAAACTTTAAAAGTATTTTTCAAAGCAGGTAATCTTCAGAAAGGTTTGGAAAAATTCCAGCTGAAACATGTTTTCATCAGGTTTTACATAAGGAGGAAAAATAAAACAATTTGATTTCCACCAGTTTTCCCAGACATCAGGTAGGTTTTTCATAGAAAGTTCAAACTACATCTCAGTTTTATATGTCRCGATGCTTTGTGTTGGCAGACATCGCAATTGCCTGAAACGCTGTTTGAGAAGGAATTTGCAATTTKTTTACTCCTCCTTTAAAATTGCTATTCATGCAACAAAATTATATGGGAATAGCTTGTTTTTGACGTAATCAATATATAGTTGTAATTAGGGGCTTTAAATTTATACATATACTCTGACTGCAGATCACAGYGATTAGTGTAGGGAAACATAAGAGGGGCATGCCCAGGTCACAGAACTGCTTAGAGAGGGTAAAGAAAGTTCRCTATCAGGTCCCATGGGTAAGAGGGAAATGAAATTTTTAAAAGTAAGCTATTGAAGAGGCAAAATCACYTCAGGCCTTAGGTGCTCGTGTATCTCCCAATGCATGGACAGTTCTAGGGGCAGGGTTATCCTACAATTTGTGGAATACTGTTTCTTTATTTATAGTCTGAATATTTTATTATTCCATGTCAGGGAGCTGAAAGGTAAAAAGACCAAATTAAAGCCATTCACCAAGGTCCTGGCAGAAGCTTTTTCACTGACCCATCTGATAGCTGAAGAGGATTATTGTCAAGCAAGGAGAAGGAACAAAAAACCACCTCTTCAAGAGAAAGGTTTTCAATGCATAAAAGAGATTTTTTTGTGTGTGATATGGATGCAGAATGCAGTGTTTGATGACCCCAGAGATGCCCTCTCCTCCTAAGATATATGACACTGTCTCTTACACTTGTCCTAATGGAGTAAAGGACTATATTTCTGCAGAGCTCTTGCACTGCAGAGAGGAGATGTATTAATGATGGTGGCTTCAGTGGTGACTATGTGCTGCAAATAGGAACTGAACTGAAATCTCCATATTCATTTCACAAAGGTCAGTGAACAGATATCATTGCAATACATCTTTTAAGCCTGAGGGATCTGATTCAATGTTATATCATTCTAAGTTTATGTCAGTTTAACTTCTCCGAAATCAGGCAAACACTGAAATCAGTGGAGTTAAAAATGGCACAAAGCTGGAAGAAAGTAGGGGTGAGTCATGCCTTTTTATTTTCAAATATAAGAGCTGAATGTTTACTGTGGTTTCAACATGAAGCCAGAATAAATGGGGAGATCTGGACTGGGTTTTGATGACTTGTCTGAACCTGTAGCTCAGAAAGCATGAATCCATGCAAACCAAAACCAGAATACAGTGCATACGCACATCCCATTGAAAAAAACCTGCTGACTTTCACACAGCTTTAGCTGCAAAGTCACATTCATGTGACATTTTTTCCTTGATGAATTGTTCACAAAAATCTGCAAGTAGTCAGATAGAGAGTGTTTGCGGGGAAGAATGGCTTCACAGAAAGAATGCAATCAGAACAGATTTGCTGGTACATAAAGCAGGTAAAAAGAAAAAAATCCAAACAAAATACCCTGAAAACAAAAGCTTTGTAGTATTCTCTTCACCTATTTGTGATTTTACAAATTGATCAGGTAACTGCTCACCTTCAAGCCTGAACTCGTTCTGTAGATTGTTGTCTTTCTGAATTAGTGGTAAAATCTCCAGGCTCTATGCATTGAATTCATACGTTTAGTGATGTACAGTCAAGCATGCCATTTCTTTGCAATACAGCCCACAGGTATTGTTCCCTTATCAGTCATACAGGTAGTGATTTAGGGCTGAATAATACTGGTAAGTACTGAGTCAATATCCCCCCTATGAGTATTGCAGTACTACTGTATTACTTGGAGAGTGAAGAAATTACAAGCCTTTTTTTTTAATATCCCCTGAAATACAGCTAGGTCCTGGCCTTAAAGTGGTGCAGTAAAGGAGTGTAAATGTTGGCATGATATACCATACACTCAGCCAATTTGTGAACACTAAGTGTGTTTTAAAGTTTGTGCACTACTTCTAACCATTGCAGTAAATCTGGATCAATAAAGGTAGAAGCCCTCAATGTCTTTAGGGAGAAAAAACCAACATCTTTTCTGCAGGTTTCTGGACGGAAACTCTCTTACTTTCCTTCTCCCCTCATACATCCAATAGACAGAGTGAATTTCAACAAAAAACARGTTAAATGAAATTAATCTTCACCTTCTAGCTTATCTATAATTAGTGACTTGGACTTCATCTAGGATCTGCCATCCTAAGACTAGGAAATATTTTATAGGTGTATTTTTACCATAGAACTGTTCTATATCAATACTATTTTCACTGTTGTATAAAGGCAGAAACTGAGGAGCACATCTTTCCTGAAGGCATAGAAGAAGACTGGGGCAGAGATGGTTAGAGAATCCAGAACTGCCAAATCACAGCCCCACTCTTTTTCCCTTTGAAAACGTGCAATGCAAATAGTGAAGTCCAGCAATACAGCCAAGAGAATAATTTGGAAGCAGTGAAGGCTGCAGGTATGGCTGAATACCATCTGGGACCCAGAACTTGCTCATGTGAGAAATTTTTACTCATTCAGATAGTCCCATGGAAGGCAATAATAACGTTAAACAAGGAGTGGTTTGTGGGGCTTAAGCATATTGAGCTGGCAAATGCAGAACTGCACGTACAACAGTTATTTTTTAAAGTACTTGCTTTCACAGTGGTGGCTTAAATCAACAGCTAAAACCCTTAAAAAAAAAAAAAAAAMMACAACCAAAACTATGTCAGGTGCTAATTCTCTAACATAAACTTACCCAGACTAGTGATCACACCGTATACTATAGATCATTAATTTAAATATATTGCAAAGTACAAAAGTTTAGATCCTACATTCCCTATGCAAGAGAGAGAGGCGGTGAGGGGAATACTGCAATGCAGAGCACCTGAGAGTTGCTAATGTGGACGAGTAGAGTGACCAAGATTCAAAAACTACCTTGGAAAGAGGAATCTGCTCTCACACAGGCAAAAAAAAGAAGATATAACACTAAAGGAAAATGGTTAGTAAATGAACTCATGATACAAGGGCTATATCTTTCAAACTTTGAACAAGAACCAAAAAAAAATTATGACATACCTCTACACTAAGAAAAATTGGCAAAAAGCCAAGACAGTAGGAGGATGCCAGAAGCCTCATAGTTGTATGGATTGTGTGTTCCTTTTGTAGGAACACTTGAGAACAGATCTTCTCTTTTAATGTTTTCCTTCTCAGCAGGAAATGAGGCAGAGAGAGGCTCTTCATGGAGATGGACTGCTAAAGGAAATGGTCCTGGACTGTGAAGGAGTTTGGCTGGCGGCAGAGGATAAATACAAGACACAGGGAAGGAAAGTACTTGAGGATAAATTATATTGCTCTTGCTGGCATTTTAAAAAAAAAAAATTCTCAGATGGTTTCCTATTTAATCCCAGATCACCCAGAAATATAGAACTATATGGCTRGAAGGGCCAGAAATCATACAGTTTTTCTGCCTGCTTTAAAGTAGGTTCAGTTGTTCCTGTCATTCCTAAGAGATGTTTGTATAACCTGTTCATAATGATCTTCCATGTTGGCAACTCCACGGCTTGCCTAGTCAATATATCCCTGTGTATCACAGCCCTGACAGTCTTTTTGCTCCTAATATTTAACCTGAATTTTCCTTGCTATAAATTGAACACACTATGCTTGTCCTACCTTTCAAGGAGACAGAAAAGAGAGAAATTCTGTTCTCTTTGCTGAATTAGCCTAATGGCGTATGTGTGTGGGTTCTGTGATGGCTGTGGTCTATAACCAACGCTGGACTCTGAATAAGTACTGTGAATATCTAAAAGGTAGCTTCAGACAGACCAGAGCACAGGGCAATTCTTTTTTTTTTCTGCATCTTKGAGGAATACTCTTATTGACATCTTTGGCATGTAGATGTCAAAATTGCCACTGTAAGATGTGCCTCTTAGTGTGTGGTTCTCAGCTGTCTGCTCTCTTGGTTTTTATTACATTACTACAATCCTCAATTTATTTCTCCATCTGAGTTTTTTCCCCCTCATCATATGCCAAATCTTTTCTTCCCTGCTGCTGCTAGTTCCCAAAGTGCTGTGAGATCTCAGAGTGTCTGCAACACTTTCTGTGTGAATACAGAATAAAACGCCAATTTGTGTATACAATCCTAATGCTTAGCTTTTCCAATTTTTTTTCAAATAAAAGTTTGTTTGCTCACAGTCCCTGTAAAAGCAAGTAGAGTTGAAAATGTTCACAGAATGAATTTTCCAGTTTTGTTCCAATTCTTCTGTTTAGGGTTTGTGGCTTGTTGTTGGGGTTTTTTTAGCTTTATTTACCTTTCTAGCTCAGTGCTGCACAGAATTTGTTGTGGCACAACAAATTCCTCCATGTAACTCAAGTCACAAAAGATCTGTAATGCAAGATACTGTATGTGGGGTTGAGTTAGAAATAGAATTGCCTGCCTTACCCTGAAACTCACTGGTATACACTAAAACCTGTCTTACTTCTTCCCCTCATTACCAGGTTAATGAAATCAAGTAAGAAAACTGTGGAAATAGGCCAGAGAGAAAAAACAATTATTGAGCCTTGTGGTCATGGCCTTGCAAAAACACTGCATGTCTTCATCTCCGGAAAAAATGAAGGTTCAGCAAGAGGAAATTGTCACAAATGCAGGGTCATGATGGAGAAACAAGTCTTATCACATGACTTTCGGGGTTTAGGGTGACATGGTCATGACATCTCACGCTGGTACATGTATCAATCATTCCTCCACAGCACAGAAGAAGCTGCAGGTTCCCCAGGGCAAGAGACATATACCCGTGTATCACAGGGTAGAAATGACATTTCACCCCATCTTTAGGAATGATTTCACCAAGAAGCTTCTCTAAACAGCACAATACCAATTTAGCAGCAAACCACTAAGATGCTTGACAGCACAACGCACGCTAAAATTCCACGGCAAGATTTTGAAAGACTGCTAGATTTTTTTCCCCTTCCTTTTCCAACAGGAAAAACTGTACATTTTTGACTGTGCAAGTAGTTCCAGTGCAGCTGAATTTTTTCCTGTACCAAAGCACACGATACCGCCAACAAATCTTTATGACTGTATTATAAATTAATTGTTCTCTGTGGCCATGAGAAGGATGAGAAGACTATACTTTAGATGCAAATACTTTTAGTGTAGTATTGATAACGCACTCTCATTTGCCCGGAGTCACAGTGAATCAGTCATATCTTGTTAAACTACATCCAGATAGCAAGATTATGTTTACTACATCCCTCCTTAGACAGGTAATCCTTTTTCAAGGCAGTTATTATAATACTCATCACAAAGGAGACAGCACTTGTCAACAAAGATTGCATAACTGAATCAGAAATATTAATTTATACATTCTTAGTTAAAATGAGTGGGTACTGCAGTAACTCATCTGTGCTCCTGCTCTCTGTGGCAACTGAATTAACAGATTCACTCGTACTGTAATAGGAAGATCTACCAAAAGAAGGAGCTAGGATTAGGGTTTAAAGAGTACAAGCTTCTGGTTTCAGTCACAGTCATATTATTAACTGCAAAATCAAGCTGTGTTTTCATCTAGGTATTGGTCTGAGCTCCTCTCCGCTCACATCACCAGGAACATATGAAACACAGCAGTTCCTTGATGAGAAGAAGATTACAGAGAAGAATAATGACAATTCCAGGAAAGCAATGCCCCTCCTGTGCTGAAAGCTGAGTAAGGCAGGGGCCACAGTACTGACCCGTGACTCCAATAGTGCAATGTATATTGACTGTGCAAATGAATATCGATCATACAAATAACAATCATAATATTTAGATTCTGTTATGATTTAGCTGCAGCACAGTGAGGAAACGTGACTATCAGAAAAGACAAAGAGCTGTACTAAACAGATGATGTTACTGCTTGATAAAACATAGACATTTGTGATGATGCGAAGATCAATACATAAGTCTCAAAGAGTTTAATACAGAGCTGCATATTTATGCAGAACACTAAGGGTCAACATTGTTTAGTCCAGTGTCAGGCATAGATTGTGTAAACAGCTACGCAGAAAAAAAGCTAGGAGCAGCAAAACAGAGTAACTCTCAGTCAGTCCAGCCTGATGCTAGCCATACATCAGTCACTCATTCACCTCCTCCTAGGGCAGGAGGATAGATTGCAGCAAAGACAGCAACAATCCAGTGCAACACTGAGTAGCCCAACACTGCTTAGTTTCTCTTCCCCTGTTTCGTTGRCCTCTAGAGATGGAGCAAAGGGGTTGCAAAAGGTGATACTTTAGATTTCCACAGCTCTGCCAACCACCGTAATTAGGAAGATCCTTGTGAGCCCATTAGCTGTAGATGCAAGATATCTTATGCTCTTAGGAGGAAAGAGAGCTTTGCTGTATCCCAGTGGGGAAATATGGACAGACTTTAATGGAGAGAAGTGGACCACTAAATGGACAGCCTTTCCCAGAAGTCGTTTTTCTTCCTTCAAGCAAGAGTAGCATCTTTTTTTTCTCCTCCTGCGTTGCTGTGAAGCACTGAACAAATTCTGTTTAGTTTGGTTCATTGTTTAATCGTAAGGCTTCTATTGAGTGAGGAGATGTTTCCTTGAAAATTACTCACTGGGGGAGTGGAGTGAGAATTTTTGCTGGGGGATATATAACACATTGTATGGTTTGTGGAAAGCAAGGTAAACTATTGGAGGAAAATATGAAAGTCCGGATGAGTTGGAGTAGCTTAAATGCAGATCAGTATTTCTTCACATATGATCCAACAATTGTGAAGAAGGCAAAAATGCAAAATGTTTCATTATTGCTTTAATTTAATTGCTAATGCACCAAAATATAAGCAAGATATGAAAAGAAGTAAAACCTAAGAAAATATGTAAAATAATACTTAATATATGATTGCAGAATACAGTCTACTTGTTCTTACAGCTCTTTTAAGAGATGTGGATCTAAAGAGCCTCTCAACATGCCTTGGATTGTCTAGGTAAAGGATTTTTTAATTTTTTTTTTAATGGACAAGGACAGATATTCCTGACAGATTTCTAAGATCTGTCTCTCTCTAGCTGGAACTGAAGTTTAAGCACAGATTTTATTGTTTTGTTCAGCAATGTCCTCTTTTGACTTTGAATGGTGCCAAGAAACAACAAGACAAAAGCAAGAGAATTAACCAGACTTTCTGAAATCTAAGACTAAAGAAAAGGACAGAAATAAAGACTGTAAAGTGAAAAAAGAGTCTTATTTACCTCATTAATGCTGTATTTCTTTCTGTAGACAAAATCAGACATTATTTAAATAGGTTTGTTCTAAATTGAAACAGAGACTCAAAATTTCTAAAAAACTAAAACTAAAAATTTCTTTAGAAAAGTAAAATAAATTCAGGATTTTGTTATTTTCAGGAAAAGAAACATACACAGGCTGCCTGATGCATGAAGACTCTATAACAAGCTCATATAGAGTCCTCTGGAGTTAGAGACTTCCCCTGCACAATGGCAATAACCTAGAAATCAGACAGCCCTGCATTTGAATAATTTCCCTGCATTATGGTTCAGAAACCGATGACAACTTGAAATACTAGGATACCTGGAATGACCTTTGAAAATTTGTTCCTTACAAGTTAAACAGATGGGCGTAGAAAACTTGCTATTTTGGAAAACAATAGTTTAAATCAATGCTTCAATAAAACATTGCCTTTATAGCAAATCCTCATTTTCCAATGAATATACACAGCATAACGTTCCAGAAAAGCTCTCTGGCTGTAACAGAAACTGCTCTGTTTTCTCCCATGCTTTCAAATTCCAAAATAAGATGCAGAAAAGAGAAAAATTACCTAAAGTATGATGAAAGCTATTTAATAGTCTGCTAGCAGAACAGATATCTGTAGTTAGGAGAGAAAATACCAGCTGTGTTGGTTTAAAAATTAGCACAACTCTCACGCTAATACATACAAAAGGTCTGCCATGAAAATGGAGTTGGCATTTCTGGGCTATTTCTATGTTTATACACGGTACCTACAGGCGTATTCATGCATGACACTTTCTTGAGGTGAAGCCTTAGCACATATGTCATTTGCCCAATTTAGAACTAAAGATCTGTAGAAAAGATCTGTACAGAATTGGAATTTCCAGTGTATTGTTTCATCCCCAAGACTATGCTTTGCTTCTCTCCCTTCTCAAACACTCTCTAATATGTGTTGTGCAAAAGGCAGAGAGAGGCCTTATTAATCAACCGCAAAGTACATTAAAGAAAACTGTCTAAGCACCTAAATAACTTGTTTATACAAATGATCTGCTCCACTGTAAGTGATGAGGTCAGGAGTCCCATTTGTTGTGGTGTACCATTTTATTGATGCGGCAGGATGCATCGGCAACTGTAATTTTGTCACAGTCTGCTTTCCATTCCTCCAAAGAATAATCATTCTTGGGCTGTCAGATGCATCGAATATCCTAGTACATGTTGCATGTTTGATGGAGCGCTACCTTGGTCATTAATCATGCATGGAGTTAAATTTCCTCTGTCAATACAGTAATTCTGCAAGGAGAAGAATGTGTTACCAATTTTTATTGAAGAAATGACAACAAAAAGTGGGTCAGTGTGAGGTTGCTTTAAAGCAGTTCCTTAAGATTATACTGACTAGCTAAATTTCATTACTCGTAAATAATATGATTTAACTTTAAAATATTTTCCATATCCTGTTACATACCGAGTCCCAAGGATTGACTTTTTTTTTCTGAAATGCATCCCTTTCTCAGAGTCTAATATCACTTCAGGCAGAAAAAGGATGATTTTAAACATTATCCCATGACAAGATCATTGGCTATGGCAATAAAAAAAAAGTCTCCACGGTCTTGCAGGTTTTGGAAAACATTTTAGAAAAACAACTATTCTGACAAGGACACTTACAAATCCCCCAAATTTTCAATAGTCATTCAGATTGTCAAACAGAGGCAAAGACTAAAATAAAGCAATATGAAATATGTCAGGCATTTCAACTTTACATTCCTGTATTCATTTAGTGTAAGAGTCAAAACGATTATGAAAAATCAAATCAACTTCAATAACATCAAAATTCAACTTATAGARTTATGGATGATCAGTATTAACACAAAAAGATTTCTGAGGGAAGAGACCTCTTTGATCTAGCAGACAAAAGTATAATGAGATGCTGTGGCTGGAAGATGAAGGTAGGCATATTCAGAACAGAAATAAGGGAAACATTTTTAACGATGAATGTAATTAACCATTGGAACATTATACTTAGGAGCACAGTGGATTTTTCATCACTTGACATTTTGGAATCAGTCGTTTTCTAAAAGAAACGCATTAGTACACTTACAAGTTGTTATGAGCTTGACACAGGAATCACTCTGGTGGGGAGGAAAAAAAAAATAGGTAGGTGCAGAGCATCTGTTAGAGGTCTGTTCATAGATACAGTATCCTGTTACTAATCAAATGCATTTTTTTTTTTCCTTGTATATTCTGCTTATTATAGTGATGAGAACAACTGCCCATTTTGTGTTTTCCTTACTCCCTATAATTAATACAGCAACAGAAAAAGGGTTAATTTTATCAAAGATATTTCATCATCAGTAGTTAAATTAAGGAGCTGTGGTAAGGGATACARTTATCTGTAGGAGCACAGTTCCATGACAACAAAAAAAGTAACTGACATTTAGTACTGGTGGTGACGGTACACAAACCTTAGAGGATGTATTTTTTGTTTCCAGGAGAGAGTAACTAGCTTGTAGGATAGGTTTGGGAGGTAGGGACATTAGTAAATATGGTAAACATCATCTGCAGTAATTAAAATTAAGGAGTGTGGATATCGTTCCAGCAGAATCACTTTGAAAAATTGGTTTTTCGCTTAAAGAATGGTTAACTGATGAAATTCTTTGCCTCTGAAGACCCTCTGCTCATCTTCCTGTGGAATATTTGAATAATCTCAACATGCAACGTTTTCATTTGCAGTCTGTGAAGTTATGCACAGAAGAAAATTAATGTGAAACAAATAAAATATTTATTTTGATGTTTATTCTTTCTTACATTCTCTCTACTTTTGCACTGAGATACTAGCCAATGCTAAAGAAATCCCACAGTTTCCATTAAAAAAAGAATAATTTAACCCTACCTGTAGATTTCCCCATGTACAAGGCCATATGCATTTTCATCAGGATAAGAAAACGTTAAAAATTGCTGAATTCAGCTTGAGTATCACAAAAGACAAACAATACATTATGCTTTATTTAGTTATATGTCTGATAAGAGCTTCATGTGTCACAGRGAAATAGAAGTTTTCAATATTCCCTAAACACGACAAGACAAGAAACAGATTAAGACCAAATGTGGAACTGCTTATTTTGGGAAGGATTTTTTGTTTTACTTTGTTTCTTAGTTGCCCCCGTAAACTATTATTGAACCAAAAGTAGTACATGAGAGGTTCACAGGCTTGAACTGTTTTCTCTTCACATATTTCAGTTAATGTTTCTCTGAGTGGGAAAAAAATAAGTCTGCCGATGCCAGGGTTGAGCAGGATTAGATTGATGTCTCTATTCTTTGCGCCAGCAAGTGACCTTAATTCCCATATTCTATTTATTTTAATAAATTGTATTATTTACTGCACTGACTCAGTAGAGTATTTTTAAATATTTATGAAAGAAGCCTTTACATACATACCACTGATGTTTATCCATGGACTGCTGCCAGAGAATGAGCAGCGTATGGCTTGAACAATGAGTTGGGATTATGCAGTACTTACTGCTTTTCTATTTTATCTCTTTCATACAATAGGCAGAAGCTTTCATCTGTTATAAAGCACAATATTGTTTTCTCCACATGATAGTATTACTTCCTTACTAGATTTTTTTCCTAACTCACCCTGTCATTTCTGGTTCTGAATCTTCCTTTATGCATCTACACTTTTTTTTTTTTTTTTTTTTTGTTAATAGAACACAAACATTTTGCTATTTTCTTGACGTCCCATGTTCTACTAATATTTTAAGAATGTCACACTCCATTTAAGTGTCAGGATGAAGACATCTAGTGTAATCTCTTCTTCCTGTAAGTGCTTCTGACTTCTTTTTTGTCTGTATAATTCTGTCTTGCAAGGAGCCTTTTGCAAACTAATGTTCTTAAGAACACTGTAGATGAAAACAGCTCACCTGTGGCATTATAAAGAAATGAAACTGGCAGTGGGTGAATAGCTGGGTAAGAGAGGTATTAGGAAGAAAAAGAAGTAATCTAACTACAGTGAAGCAGTCTAAAAGCTCATGGCTAAAATGTAGGATAATGAATTAAAAATGAATAATATGTATTTCTTCTAAAAGTGAGCTAAATTCTGGTTAGAGCTACCAGACTGACAGTTCTGAAGAAGTTGTCTGTGAAAAGGATGCTAAGACTAGAAAAGTGCAAGTTTTTCTCCATCACTGGGCATTCGATCTGGCCTAGGAAGGTCTTAGTAAGGGCAAAGCATGCAGCTAGTTTTCTGCGTGCATTCAGTTTTTCTCTTGGTGATTTGGATCTATCAGACATTGATCAGGAATGATAAATTAATTCCATATAAAGTCACCTTCAAGTTGTAATTGGTGATGGTTATTTGCATCCCACTGCACAGATACGTGTCTCTTAGGGAATGCTAAACCTTTGTCCAGGTACACAGAAATAGGAACAAAGTGAGTAACAACAACAACAACAATAATAACATATGACTTTACCCAGGAGGAGCTTTGGGGAACAGCTTCTCAGTGTGATAAGGATGTGTGGGGATTATGCTAGAAAACCACAGTTTTAAATTTACCTGTTAATTTTATTTACCAGGCTTGTGTAAGACATTTCAAGGGAATCTATTGATGATAACACCTCAAGTTTTAACATTTCACCATAAATAACACTAAAATAGCTTTCTGTCTCTGAAAAACAGGAGCATAGTAAAGTAGTGGTAATAATCACATGAGGGTACCTATATTTTTACAGTTTGAAACTGTGGGTAATTATTTCACTAAATTTACAAAAGTGTGAGTGTTATTATTTAACAAGGCAAAATTTTCTACTGTGAAAACTGCATGGAAAATCTACAAATATATTTTACAAAATGTCCTGGAAAATAACGTTCGGTCTTGTTGGAATGTGTTTGTATTTTCACATGACCCATCAGGATTGAAGCTGATAGAAATACTATTTTGGGAATAGTATTATTCAAACACTTCCTTTCCAGAGAAAATGGAAAAGGAGATATTAAAGGGTTGATAGAAATAAGCTGAAGATTTGCAGGAAGACATTGAAAAAAACAGGCTATAAAGAGTGGAATTGAGAGAAATTCTGTGTATGTTTAAARACTGCAGACGGAAATTTTCAATGAGTTCATCCCTTGATAAATAGATAAGATTTGAAATTAATGAAATAGTAGTAAAAATAATTAGATTTGCACAGGTATCTTGGGAGTGACTGTGATTTTTGGTGCCAAATGAAGATGCTCTCAGGGATGGGAAGAGACAGGTCCTTTTGTCTCTCTGGTACACTGATCTTTTTCAGTGTAACTTAAACCATCTTAATGTTGACAATCTGAGTATGCATACTGGAAACATTTCAATCAGCGATGGATGGGCCAACAGTTTCTTACACAAGACCTAAAAAAAATACTACTTTTCTTTGACCTCCTGGACCACAGCTCTGTACAAGCAATTATTCTATTGCCAAAAGCATAAAAGAGAGAAGCAGAAGAAACATATATAAAGCTAAAATCTTGCCCCTACCTCCAAGGAACTAGATTGTCTCCAATAATATATTTGCTATTGTGTTTTCTAGAACACTGACRCTGACTGATACTGATATTCAACCTATACAGTAGATGTTATCCTACTCTTTCTAACCACAGCTTTCTGCTTTTTACCCTTCTGACCCTGGGAGCAGATGAACTGATAACCAGTATGAACTGAGATAAAAATATTTCTGTCTTTACATTTTCCCCACCTCTTCCATCAGAAAACAAAAATGATTCTTTAGATATTTTCTAATTATTACAAGCAGATAAGTAACAAATCCAGATAGCTAACAAAGTCTTTGCTACGAGAGAAAAGTGATTCCATATGGATGCAATAAATATATGTAATAAATTGTGCAGCAAAAGACCAGAACCAAAATTCATGGCTTAGACATTAGTAGGATATTTATTTTATAAAGCTTAAAGCAAATGGCTTCCTTAATTTTATTTGAATTATAAAAAGAACAATAATCTTTCAGTGAGAAATGGCATAACCCTACAGTTTGTAAATATCCATTAAAGGAATTATAAGCTGTTGTTCATTTTTATTTGTTCTGTTTTACTCCTTCCTTCTGTTTTGGTCAGAAAGGAATCAATTTAACAATGCAAATTAATTCTACATTTACCTAAAATCATTCACCAACATGATTTTTAATCCTAGAATTAAATATATCTTGCAGTTAGGAATTGCAGGAAGTGTATTTCTGTGTGTAAATAGATACTGTATAAATGATTAACTACTTTATGAGTCAAAATAATCAAAAGCAATAAATTGACACTAAAAGGTCAACACAGCAGAAATATTTGATACCTCCTATCCTTGTATAACTTCCATCACCATGCAGTGGTTTGAGATAATTGCTCTTCATTCTACAAGCGGAGTCATTTATTGCAGGTGGAGGAACAAAGACATCTAGAAAAAATGTAATTTCCATCATCCCAAATAAAACAAAGTCAAGGTTTCCCYTTTTGACTTATTCACTTTTTGGTTTCTTTCTAGCCATTAAGTGGTTTTTGTAGCCAATAGTCCCTAGACTTTATCACAGAGGCCGCTTTCTGCCTGTTAGCCATTGGGAAGAGAGGAATGGTAACAGTGCATCCCTGCATGTCCTCCTGGGATGACATACTTAGGACATGGCAAGGGGTGATCTGGCCAGCCAACTGGGAGCTGAGAAACACTTCTTAGTCTCCAGTGTAGATATGCCCACCAAGAGGAGCAATTGGGAATCGAAACGTACATTTTAAGATTATGGGCAAATAAAGGAGAATAAGAAACTGAACAAAGTATGTCTTCTCAGTGAAATTTCTGAAGGAAAAAAAAAAAAATCTAGTCCGCTATAGAGAGTGTTAGGTTAGTTCAGTGTGGAAACAAGGAGAAAAAGTCTTTTAAAAAATGTGTGTAATTAATTGTTTTGGGTTAACCCCGGTAGGTAGCTAAATTGAAACTAGTCTTAGAGTTTGTGGAATTTATCATTTGAAATGTTTCTATTTAGAAACAATTCATGTTTTAGATAATCTAAAACCAATTTAAAGGCTGCAGGCATGGACTGTGCTGACTTGGACATGCTTTAGCTTGTGGCATCCACAAACTTAATCATAAAGTTTTCTTCTGACCTGAAGTCTTTGTTTCTTTGATTTTTTTTTGTTTGTTTGTTTGTTTAGTTCCTCTAATAATTAAAATAATGTAGTGGAAGCATAAGCAAAAATCCTTACTATTTGACATTGTATACTGCAGGCCTACTTGTCTTTACTCATATAAACACACGTGTGTAACATTAACAAGTTCAAAAGTATATTTATTCATATGCCTGTACTCACAGGCGTATTGGTGTAAATGCGCAAGAGTCAAGACTACCACCTTACCTTCAGGAAGGACAGGAGGAAATGTCCTCCCCCCATCACACATGCGCTCAGTCAAAACATGTCTCATTGGAACGAGAATGTCTTAGAGTACCACTAACTTTGAACATTTTACCTAACAATTAAGAATGTTTGCCAAAAAGTATTAAGAACATTAAGAAAGGAAGACCTCAGCTTCTAGTACCCAAATCCTATTCCATACATTGCTGTGGTTTATTGACTAGAGGCATGACACTCATAGATTTTGAGCTTCCTGGTGGTACTGTGGGATGAATCTGAAAAAAAGAATATAGCCTCGGTTAATTAGAAAATTAAGGGGGCATTGGAATATGATACCATACTTAAGGCAAAACTTCAGACAACTTTATTCTCAAATGTAGTGACCAGGGAAAGGAATGGCTAAAGCCTTTCTCTTTATGGTTGATAAATGCCATAAACTGTACAATAAAGCTTATGAAGTAAGGGATTTTTAAGCAAAATTTTCATCATCAGAAGTCATCATTACCTCGGCTACCATAGTGAACAGTATTACTGCAGAAGCAACTATGCAAAAAAAGAAGAAGTTGCCCTAAAGACAAGAACCAAGCCTTACAATTCCCTCGTCATATGCAGGATTATCATCGACACATAAATATCCTACAGGGAAGCACTGAGTGATCTCAGTCTGATCACGTTTTATGGATATGCACCATATGGATGAAGGGGAAATGTCTACATTGACAATAGAAACCACTGAACAAACAAAATGTTATCTCTGGGGCCCAAAGATAGACAAATTTACATAAGAAATGAGTTGCACATTTTAAGAAGGTTAATTAACCATTTCAAAAGTGTACCTAAGCACACGATCAGTTGCATCAGCTAAAGTCTCCAAATCAAGATTAGAAGCCTTTTTACGTGATATTAGCTAGTTTAACCAGGAATTAATATAGGCATCACTGGATAAAATGTTATTAGCAGAGTATTCTGGCTTTAGAGTCTATAAATATAAGAAAAAAGGCTTAATGATAGTGGATGATTTGTCAAACAAGACTCCCACTGATATGGAAAATGACCCCAAAAGCTAATTGCAAGCATAAAATATTATGTAGCTCTTGCCAAATATTTGCCTAAGTGATGTCTTTGCTTTGGAAAGACTGCATTAACATCTCCTCCCTGTGTTATCTTTTACAATTCATAAATAAGTATTCATAAGCTATAGAAATAAGGATAAATTAACCAAAAATTAATCTGAAAGCATATCTGAATACACTTAGACAGAATGAGTGGGCTGTAGCTTTTCACATTTGCCTGTCCCTAACTATGATTAATGATATAAGTGAATCTGAGAAGGTTTGAAGGTTTATTGATGTAAGCATGCAAAAACATTTGAGCTTAGTTGAATATATCCATAACTATCTGATCCATAAACTGGGTTGGAAACATGATAAACAAGCTATCCCATGACAGCTTCAGATTTTGGTTTCCTGATATATTTTGCCATGCCCTATTTAATATCATTTTCATGCTTAATATTCAAAATCTTTTTCAGTTATTTTCTTTTTGAACTTAGTACTTCTAGAGAGCATTTTTTTCTGATCTATAGTAACAGACTAGTGTATTTGGACATGGAAACTGTATTCCTCCCCCTGGTATTATTACAGATGCATGACATAAAGCTATATAAATGTCATCTAAGTCTCAGAGGACCATCTACTCTGGTTTCTTGAGCCTATCTTTGCTCCTGAAAGAAAGTCAAATTAAGATTGCTAGAAGTCATATGTACAAAGAAAGCAAAGAAACTGGCAGGGTCAATAGTCTTAGCCATAAAATGCGTGTGAGCATTCAGCAACACTTTCTAATACTCATATAGCAGCACTTTGGCTTTGGGATCAAGCTTAAAGCTGCTTTTGTATTCTTAGGGTTCTACACGCTTGTTTCAGCCTGCCTCAAACTTTGGTTATGGTACCAATTTTCTCTGTGGTCCACCTTGAGATCTTCCATATTTCTCAGCACAAGATGCCTCCTTTTTCAGACTTCCTGATTCTTCTGCTTCGTAGTAACCTGGAAGAGCCTACCCAAACTCTTTTTGTAGCTTTAAAAATTTCAAGTTATTAGATCACCCAGTCAGATTCCTATATACCACAGACCWCTTAATGTCATTGAATTATCTTTTGACTGACAGCAGTCACTTTTTATTCCATACACTTGCCCAATTTTGAGGATTTCGGRAGACTGAGAAGTTATCACTGTTTTTGTAGTTTGCTGCATTTATTTTCCATGTTAAGGATTTGCGCTTTGTTTTGAATTTTTATTAATCTATTTCTAAATTCCAGGCATTATACTTGATTAGAGTAAATGTTCTTTAATACTTGGCATTTTCTTCAGTGAGAGTATTTATGTGCTCTAATGAAGTCACCTCTCAATCTCCTTGTGAAAAACCAAACAGACTGAACATAATACATTTATCACACTACGGCATTTCTCAAGTCTTCGAAACCCTTTATTTGTGCCTCCTGTCTGCGCATTTTTCATCTTTTTAATATCCTACTAAAATCACTGGGCACTCACTGAGCACACAGTATTCCAATACTGGGCTCACAGATGTCACATGCAAAGCTACTATTAACTTCCATTTTTAATGAACTAATCCCTGCTTTGTACATCAGGAATCACAGTCACATCATTGCACAAAAAGCTTGATTTTCTTGACTACTATAACTCTTAAATCCTTATAACTCCTTATAAATTTCCAGTCTCCCATTCTGCGCGACTGGCATTCACTGGCCCATGATCTCCAATGCTTTATTCAGCTGTGCTGACACATGCTTTGAGAGATCCAAGTTACCAAGTAAAACAAACTTCTTTGTGTGATTGCTGCACCCCCTTTTTATTTAATATAGCACAAATCTTTGGGTCATCTCTAAATTCTATCAGGAGTGATTTCAGATCTCTCTCTGGATGATTGATCAACATATTTCATATTATATAGGAGTATTTGCTGTAAACATCTCCATCTCAGTGTTTCCTTTCACCTCAATCTTTTTGACTGTGAATTTAACCTAGCAGACCTTCAGGAGTTCCTCTTTACTCTGACAGGAGAATAGCACAAGGGATTAAACATTTGTTGAGATCTCTAGATAACACCACAATGATTGATAACTTCAYGTTTGCATTTTTATAAAGACTAAGAAGAATTTGGTCCTTTCCACATGGCACTCATCTCACAAACCAAAACAATCAAGATCCCTCCTGGATGAATCAAGCTGGAAGTTACGCATGAGATCAATAAATACACATAAGCACATTTGCTTCACAATTGCAACCTTTGAAAGTATGGGAGAGAAAACCGCATTATTAGCAGCTGACAACAGGAATCACGACASAAGTCTGCTTCTTCTGAATTAAATTTAGTCACATTGAAAGTTGATCTAATGCTGTATCATTGCAGTCACGAGGCAAATTTCAGGCCCGATGATACAGATTTTTTTGTTGTTGTTCCATAATTCTATCATTTTCACCTCAGCCATCAGAATGCACAAATGACCTACAAATATGCAAGTCACAGAGAGCATCTGGCAGCTTTGTGCTCAACCACCCCTCACAGCATGCATCATTCGCAAAATAATATAGGCATACCTTAGGGCACTGCTGTTTGCACCAGCAGCTGCATCAATGTTTCTRTAAGGAATGCAGATTTTCATGGATTTTAGTTGGCTATAAAACTTGCTTTCATACCGATGCCGACTGACTGTCATGAAGGGTTTTTTAAATTTATTTTAAAAAGGAAATAAAATTGACAGATTTTTTAAAGAACAGGAGCACCAGCTGTACGTAAGTATTGGTATCAGACAAGTTTTTAAATGCAGTACACAGTACAAAGCCTGCGTTACAGGGCATTTTYGTTTGTTTTCAAGACACAGTGATTTATTCATGTTTTGTTATCAGCTGTTCTATAATCATGGAGCAATTCTAAATTTGCTACAGTGGAGTGGTTCTCTTGACTGCCGTGACACTGGTTTGTCCAGTAAAAGCAGGGTTCAGCACTCAGACTAGGACACCTGAATTTACCTCTCTATATGCAGGTAGTTACAATACTGATTAGATCTACCCTGCCTGTGAACTTAACAGAGCCTAAGGGCTATTCGGTGAAGGTGTCTACTGAACAGCTCCTACCATGGGAGCTTAGGTTTCAATTCATTTGCCAAAAGCATCTAGTGTCATTTGAGACACTAGGACATCCTAGATGGCCTGCAACCGCCAGTCCAGAGGACACATGTTTTTCACCAGTCATGTGTCACACCTTCCAAACTTGTGGAGATGCTGCAGATCTACTACCATGTTTGAAATGGCTCCAGATGGCTGGTTTTCAGCAACTGACTCAAGGCTCTCACATATAGGCAWCTACGTTTAGATGTATCAGAATTTGCAAGCTAACTCCCACCCCAAATTTTCATGTTTCTCCTAAACCAGGAGAAGTACTAAACTGTACAATGATAAAAATAAGAGGAACTTTTGGCCTAATTCTGGTTGCAGCCAGATTTTGAAGTCAGGAAATGTTTTAGTATTCACTTTTCCCCACTGAATAWTTGGAACAGGTGATATTCCAAATACAGACTGCTATTTGTTGCTTAATCTTAATTAAGAAGCTCCACTTCACGGTGGCTGTGTGTCTGTACATTTTGTTCTGGTTGGAGTGACTAAAAAAATAGTCACCAGTAGATAGAAAACACAATATATTTGGTTTCCTTAGATGAACCATCCTCCTGGAACATTTCTGAATAATCAAGTAGTCACAGCCTGTTATGGTGACTAGTAAGAAAGCTGAAGAGAACTTTCATTTAAAAATACCAGAGTTGTGATTAGCAGTTTTATGCAAGAGCCTTTTTTCTGGACTGCTGCAGAGCTAGGATCTTCCGCAGAAATTCTTGACACAAATGACCTGCAAAGTCACATGTGAATAAAAAGATGAGAGACAAGGTTATTTYGGA
Organism: Phoebastria nigripes; assembly: GCA_035582835.1. Classification (NCBI taxonomy): domain Eukaryota; kingdom Metazoa; phylum Chordata; class Aves; order Procellariiformes; family Diomedeidae; genus Phoebastria; species Phoebastria nigripes. Next base: position 174,244 of record JAYKAV010003072.1, on the reverse strand, counting down.
GAGCTGAAAGTAGTGTATTGCTCTTCCTTATATAAAATCACAGTTCAGCAAATCAGGCTATTGGGGTCTGCAAGAAAAGTCTTTCTTTCCTTTCTCCTTATTCTTTTCTCACTTGCCTTTCTATAAAAATCCTCCAAAACTTTACTGAAGTTAATGAAATGTCACCAAAGTAAAAGGAATCAATTTCAGGACATTTATGTTGTCTCTCATTTGATCTTCTTCTTGATGTTTTACTTGTCTTTGTCTTCCTTTCTTATTTCCCAGGAGAACAAAATAAGCAGGATCAGAGCCCAGTTCATCACTGGATTTTTACACTAGTGTAAAGCCATTTATTTCAGTGCTTTATGCAGGTATTAAATTTGATTTACAATGTTTGGATGTGCACATCCGCGAAGTGGTAAGTTACAAAGGAAGCGTGTTAGAGAAAAGTTAATGAGCTGAGATTCATGATGTTCTTTTTCAACTTAAAGTTTGTTAAGAATTTTTTTTTAATTAAATGTCTGAGAGGTAAGATATCAAATTTAAGACTTCAGAATTGAAATATGGGAAGATCTTTAACTGTCATAACAACAGCAGATAAAGTATCAATAATTTCTGTTTTGAATACAATCTGAAATTGAATTTCTTTCATTCCATGACAAAGTTCATAACAAAGCAAAATGAAACCATGCAATAATGTACATTCCATATTTCTGAGAATAAATATGATTTCTTTGATGAGCAACCTGGAAATTGACACATTTCATGTACAGAGACATTAAAGTACTAAAGTAAGCAATGGTTTGCAATCAGAGAAGACTAGAACTTCGAATTAAATTTACAATATTAATATGGTCCATTGCCTCTGCCCATTCCTTATGTTATTACCTACAAAGTTCCATTTCCTATTGGTTTTGTACATGCAGTTTTTGTTCATGTTTAGGTAATTTAAAACATAGCTTCAGCAATGTATTCCAGACACAACCTAGCTTTGATATTCCTCAGATGCAAAACTCCTCTGAAATGTTTTTGAACAATCTGTCTTTCTAAAGTATGTACAAGCAACATCACATCTACTGATGTTTGCTATGCTAGTAGTTACATTAGTAGAATTGTATTCAAAGTAAAGTCATAATTAGCCCAAGAAGGACAGCAAAATTTATCTACAGCCAAAACACATAGCTCTCATTAACTTATGGAAACAAAACAGTAAGATTTGGTTAATATTTTAATAAAAATGTTTCAAAGAAAAACACAAGGCCTTGGGAAAAAAAAAGTTTGGAGGACGTATTCTGAATAGGTCTTACCTTCAGAATCCAGCGTGGAGCACGGAGTTATGCCATATGAAGCTTTTAAGTGTATTTGTTTGGGTAGACATTTGTTGAAGTGCTTTAATCTGTATTTCTAAGAGGAAAGAGGAAAAGCAAGGTTTATAATTCTCATCTTTTCACAAAAGCATGCTTGAGTAATAGAGAACAATCATTTGCAAAAAAACCAAAGGATTTGGAGAAATTATCTGATGGCATCTAGTATTCTGCCACTTCAGAAAGGTGAACCATTTAACATTCTGCCAATGAAAACTCTGTAGAAATATCCAACTTCTTTGGATATCTCTGTTAAACTGGAGGATATGTTTTGTTAAACATTTAAAATGTATCGAGCAAATTTAACCTTTTTTTTTTTTTTTTCCCAGAGGGCAAGTTACAGTTTCCTTAATTTAATTTATTCTGGCCCCAAAGCAACTTGGCATTTAGACTTGTGCATAAGTTTAAATACATGCTTAGTCTCCTAAAGACAATAAGGCTTCTTACATGCTTGAGTACCTTACTAGACTGGGACCTATAGGCCTAGTCCAATTTCAAACTGTCTTTTCATTTATTTTAATGAGTATTAGATTGGATGCTGTATGAATTTATTTCACCATTGTCATCTTCCAGTATTTTACCCTGGGGCCTGAGTGCAAGTACTTGAGATTCAACATGTGTTGCTCATCACTTTCGATTAGAAAATATGCCATGTTTCCTATCTTCCTGTTCTTTGAATGGATGAACACAGAAGGACTTCCCACAGGATGCCTTCCTGTGCAGATTTAAATCTCCCCTTCTGCAGATGCTCATATGAGGCTTTGAATTTCAAATGTTCATTTGCTGTGAAYATTTGTGCCAGTAAAACTTTATTGTCTGGATGCGTGCAGAAAGCGGGCACAAAAGACGTGTGAGTGTATGAAACCCCTTTACTGCTAAATGTTTTTTACATCTTTCACCGTGGCTGATGAACAGATGAGAGTTGGCTACAGGAACCAGCCAGAGAATTTAATTTTGTCAGACATATTTTTCAATGGATTATTTGAAATTTCTCTAAATACTCGAGTACTGAGAAGTGTATGAAGGCCAATATAGAATAAAATCTTTCAAGAAGATACCAGGGTTCAGTTCAGAGTGACAACAGAGATGGCAGTCRGTGCCTCGCACAAAGGAATTTATGAAACTAAATGACAGCTGACAGAAAATGTTTGAATATGCATTAAAGTTGGGAAAGTAGTAAGGCCATTTTCTGTTTAAACTCTCATGTTGCACAGATGAAAATTGTTAAATAGCTGCCACATTCAACTTCAGTGGTTCAATTTCAGTGGTGAGAAAAGTGTTTGTGAAGTGTTATAAGCATGCATGAGTTGTATGCTGAATGATGATATTTGATGATAAAACTTGTGAGTAAATACATTAAATGTTTGCAGGGGAAAAATCTCTCTCCAAGACAAGATTATATCAGATAGAGTTTATATTTATCCCTGCATAAATATAATATATTACAAAATTCTATAGAAATACTTACAAGCCAAAATAATAAGTTTGTTTTACAGATGACCTCATAAATCGTGTGGTGAAGATGTTTGTGTCTACAGACGAAGGATATTCCCTTCACACTTGAATAATTAGAAACTGGCGAGCAAGGGCATAGATGAGAAGAAAAGACGAAGATCCGTTTCCTGTGGAAATAATATCCTAAAACCTGGGTTATCAATCCAACAGGACAGATTCCCTAATGCAATAGCTACCTTTTAAATTAGCTCCTGTAAATTAACCAGCTCAACTAAACATTGGCAGGATCTTATCACCGTAACGCACAATAAAGTCTACATTATTAAAATTCCACTAAAGAAAACTTAGTGTGAGATAAGGCAGACATGAATGATCATTTAACATTAATCCTGATGACAACCATTTCCACTTTCCTATTGAAATTCCCTCCTTCCTACATTTTCATTTCCAAATACAATACAAACAACATGCTCTAATCAATCATGTATACATCCACCATCATTTTTATACAAGGCCCTGTATCTTAGATATATAAGCCACTGAAGATAATTTATCTTCCCTCTTGGTTTGCAGTCTCACTAAATGAAAGGAAAGGTAGAGAAAGGTAAGGCGGTACAGAGAAGTAGCAGGTAAGATACAGAGTTTTAGAGACCATAGGTAGTTTCAACACTGACTTTTGCATTCAGAATTCATTTAATGATGTATCACAGATGTTGATAACAGTCAAACATAGTCCAGTCCAAAAGAGAGCTATGTTTATCTGGCACAGCATCACCTGAATGTGACTATATTGCTTCCCAAGTAAGTCTAAATCAGAATGAGCGATCTTGATCATTTCTGCAAAGGGATTCCAAGTCCAGGTTTGTCTCATATGGTGTCAGCTTGATGCTCATGGTCCTGAATTCCCCTCCACCCCTAAGCGTAAGGACTAAGTTAGGATCTTAGTCATCACAGGCTATTTGTAGTTGTTGGATGTTGGAGAAGAAGTGATGCCTGCATGACAGTTTGGATCACTTATGATGTGACTGGTCTGCTGACCGTGGTTGAGTTTGGTGTTTGTAGAGACAGACTAGGGTAGTGACACTCCTGGTTTGTAACTTACATTCAGGTGGGGTAAATGGTATAAAGACCTGCTCATAAATCCCCAGTGTTTACTCTGAATGGGCATCGAAATCTGCAATTATATTTGCATTAAGACTTGCACACGTGGCCTACTTTTCAGAGGGGAATTATCAGTAAGAGTAGTTAGGACTTAACATCTCCAAGAGTAAAAATACATCAGATCACGTTGGCAAGTTGCCAAGAGATGTTTTAGTTTAGTTATCCTAGCTTGGAATGGTGATTTTACTAMCCACCAAAAAAAAAAGAAAAGCTTCATTCTTCTACCATAAAACATGCATATATATGCATGTGGGTGAAAGGATCTAAGTGCCTTCTCCCACTTCACCCTTAAACCTTCTAGTCACTCTTATTTCAACAAGTCAGCCCAGTAAAATCTCCAATTTATAAAGAAAAATGTAAATGAGAAATACTTTATGAAAATATGAGTTATTCCTTAAATGTATCTATTTAAATAATTTCACGGATCTCTAAGGAGGTTGGCATAGTGGAGAACAGAAATGGCTCTTTTACTAAAAATGAGGACCCTTTTTTCTGAAATCTCCCACACAGATCAGTATAATGGTACCATTGAAAATTTTGCTTAGAACATGATTTGATAAAAATGTAAGTTTCTTTGATTTTTTTCTTTTTTTCCTGGAAAAACCAATTTGACATAGCTACTGCATAGAATATTTTTCTAAATGAAGACAGCATTTCATTCAGTCTCCATCAGAAGATGAAACTGGAGATTTCAAAAGGTGAGCAGAGTATAAAATGAGAAGGAAGGAAAATACAGCCAACATTTTTATCACAATTCACAGTGACAATAGGAAAAGATGTTATGGAAAATGTATGTAAAATGATTTGAAAATTAAGCACATATAACAATGGTTCTGAAAGAAACATGAACTGAGAACTACATTGACAAAAAGGGAAGATAAAATGCAACCGTTATGCATGCAAACGAGAACAAGGGTTCAATCAACTCATGCAAATGCAAATCAAGACATTTAACATTTTGAAGAGCAATACAATGCAGCAGGAAAAATTTGTAGACAAGAACATGTTCCAGGGACCTGATGGATTCCACCTGAAAAGCAATTCCCKTATGTTAACCTCAAAAGAAATATTTAGAATTAGTCATGTCTCCATCTGACTTCTCAGCATTCAGAGCAGGTATTGGTAACTATGAACTTTTAAACTTACAATATCAAGACAAAAAATCCCTGTCAAAGGTATTCTGAGTACACCCACAAGAAGAAAACTGTGTTGCTAACAAAGCACGTGCTTCTACTAGTTGCAAGCGTGCCCCAGGAGTTTAGGTCCCAGCAGTTTAAGTCTTAWAGTCTAAGTTCTGTGGTGCCAGAATAAAACCAGAATCAAAAGTTTCTTATCGCTGAGAAGAAGAAATTGGATAGGGCTGTTATATCTATCTTGTAGCCAAACATTAGGAATAAGACTAGGGAACAAAGTGGCTGATTAAAACAAATCCCCAGGACCTCTCAAATATTTACCTTTCAGTAATATGCTAGTTATTGATAAACCAACACACAGCTAGGAAAGTTTCACCTGTCAGAGTTCATACTGAGTTGCTTTGTGACAAAAGATGAGATGATCACCTCTCTTGTTAGATAAAATGCCTTTAATACCAAAACAGGATTTGATGCATTTTATATATTTGAATACACAGCTGCTATTATCTCCCCATGCCCTCCAAAATGAACAGTGCTGTAACTCTTCTGTCTGCTTCTGGGCTGACCAAGGCACGTGCAGAAGGCAGACTGAATGTGAGACTTGGGGGCAAGAAAATGCTTTCAGGAAAAAGAACAGATGAAATAAATTAAGAGGGACAGTTTCCAACAGCACATAGGATGGCCAAAAAAACCCACCTGCCCAGACCAGAGGTATCCAAATCTTCAGTGAACAGGTAAGATCTTATGTCCACATTGACTGTCTTTGAGGTATTCAAACTTTGGTCAACATATTATCATCACAGACTGTATATATACCTTAAATGACAAAAATCTGAATGCCACACTTGATTATATCCCTGTCCGCTAACTGCCTCTATGATATATGCTTTCAGTGGCAGATATGTCAGACCACTGGCATTTTCTTCCAGATTAGCCTTACACTAAGCTGCCTTCTTCCGTAACACCATAAGGCACCCAATCAGTCAGTTATAAATATTACAAGGGTTTTAATATAAATATTATAATGCTTTTCTTCCAGGAAAGGCATGTGCTTTTCAATTCCATGTTATTAGATTATTGCAAATACAGGCTTCTTGGTACTGAGTATTCTTCGCATTTCATTTGGTTTTAAGATCTCACATATTGAGACCTCTTCCGTTACGGCATGTCCTCGCTCAGCAGATGAGGTCTCCCTAAATTATTTGCATAAGAACAGATTACAATTGAAGTTGGAAGGCACAGTGATTTAGCCCTTGTAAGATATCTGGTTTCCAACTAGATTTTTTTTTTCTTCCTAATTGCTTATTGCTCATTAATAGGTCTCTGTAGACAAGGTAAAGTTCTGCCTTATTTCTCATGTACTTATGCCTCCTGCCTATGTATTCTCATTTTTATGAAGTTAGGTCATGTCTTTCAGATAAGTTTGGTAAAAAAAAACTCATTTACAATTCTTTGCAATTCTTTTAAGAAGAAGAAAATGTTTCACAAGAAAATAGCAGTTTCCGTGGAACTTTATTTAAGAAAAGTATTTCAGGCTGAGATAAAATTTTTTTGTCAAAATGTTCATTGCTCATATAAATATATTCATGCATAGAAATATATATTATATACATGCCAGTGCATTTATTTCTTATCTAGATACATAGATATAAATGTGTTAACATGTGTTCACACAAATATATATATAGAGAGAGAAAAAGAAACAAAGAAACCCAACTAATCAGTAATTTGGTATTTTGCATACTAACATCATGGGCTATGCAAACTGCRTTTCAAAACTTGTTCTAAATCAGACCTATCTACTCCAGGACAAATATCCAGGATAGGGATAAGTTCGTCTTGGATGGTACATATTTTTTCTTATTTCTTCATGTTAAACCATCAAAGTTATTGTTTTCATCTCAATGCAGAAAGGATTTTTTGTTTTAAGATATCACTAATTTTCATAGAAAAGAAAAATATTTTTCCTTTCTCTACTATTGAGTAACGTGCAGTGCTATGTTAATGGACAGCATGGCAAACTGTGACCCCTTCCTCCTACATTCACATCCTTTATTCTCACCTTGCTATTTTGCATTATTATTTTCCAGTTTCGGTCAACAGTGAGGAGTGTTACTTAAGGTACGTACTATTTTGACAGTAAATTTACTTCAGCACGTCACTGTGAAATAAAAGGGAAATAGTTCATGAAAAACAAACCAAGGAAAACGAGGATCATTTAACTAGAAATAAAAACGATAACTTYCTAAATGGAAAAAAAAATCTGTAATTTTTAATTAATCTATAATTTGGCAAAAAGAGTTGCAGATATAASTGGAAACTGTGCAAAAACATCACAGGATTTTTTCTGTGTGAAAAATTCCTGCACTGTGAGAGAGTGGACCTATCTTGTTGCTACCAATGTGAATGTTCAGTCTTACAGGATGCACAGCAGCATGCAAAAATGTCAAGGTACTTCAGTGGGAGTAAACTAAACTAATCACTGCAAGTTAAATTTTCCTGTGCTTTGATTTTTTATTRGGATCCATTAAACGTCAGTTAAGCTACACACTCAGAGAGGTCTCCACGTGAGTGAACCCAGCACCTTGTCATAGAAACTCAGTAGAACGGGAACATGACATACAAACCTGACTCTGGGGGACCTTACCCCAGCCGGGCTTCTCAGTAGCATCATAATACATTATAAATATTTAAAATTAATCCATCATCTGGAGCAATGCAAACCAAACTGAGAGAAGCATGAAGAAAGTCAAAACTGTATACAGACTAAAGAATTATCTGATCAGCTTATAAATTAATGCACATGATTTGAGGAAGAGGTAGAGGTCCAGAGGTATTTGTTTTACCTGCCCCATAATATTGGAGAAAAGTAAGGCTCAAAGTACAGACAGTCTGAAATCTTCATTTAAACAGCATTATATACATGCAACTAAGTGCTATACTTAAGTATTATAGAAATAATTTTAGCTTCCCACGTCTCTTAGGGCTAGTAAAATTCATATCTGCAAAACCACTAAGAACATTCAATCAATCAAAGACAGAAATACAATCTCCATCAATAACAGTTTCCTCTCCTTATTTTTCAATTTTAGAAATTAAGGATTCCCCAATGGAAAAAAAAAAATTCTTCTCATCAACCTCTTGATGAATAGGTATCTTCTCCATCCATTTTATGCTACTTATTTCTCCCATCAAACAGATTTTGTTGAAACATGTTTTCACAGTGTTTTGAAATCAGCATGCAGACGTGGAATTAAAAAAAAAAACACATGCTGTTATTCTCACTGTTCTTCTTTGATCATGTCTCCATGGGTATTTTTCTAGGGTCATGCAAAAGGTCTGACGTGGTGAGGAAAAAAAAGAAAACATAAAAAGGATACTATTGTGGCTAAGAGCACAGGAAGCAACTGAGAGATCCAGCTTCAGTTTCCCCTTTATTAAAAGCTGGCCACATTCCTGTAGGCAAATCCTTTAAATGAGACATTCTAAAAGTGTTTTATTACCAACAACTGGGGACAGACACTCAAAAGTGCTTCATAAATGGAAGGCTATAAACACTTGAAAAAAAATCCAGCCTAGAGGTCTTTYGTGACTTTGATTCTTCAAGCTCCATTCTGCAGTATTCCCCCTTGAAATCAGTAGGGGTTGAGGACATTTGGCTTATTGCAAAATCACATTCTGTCCCTTTGTTTTCCCTATTTGTAAAATAAAGATAAGAAAATATACTGCCTTCAGCACTGTGCAAGGAATGATATCATTAATGCTAGGAAAGCTTTTTAAGATGTGGATTGAAGGTGCCTATAACTACTCTTAATTCAGTTACATATCCAAACCCAGCTGAATTCTCTAAGCCTTCCAGCTCTCTAAATGTCTCAGGGTGTTTATTTGAAATCTCTCTGAGTCTCTTTCAAGGCCTTTGACATGGTCCCACAATGTCTTTGTTGCTGAATTGGAGAGATACGGGTTTGATGGATGGACTATTCGATGGATAAGGAATTGGCTGAGTGGCCAATGCACCCGAAGAGTTGCAGTCAATGGCTGCATCAGATCAGTAACAAGTGGTGTCCCTCAGGGGTCTGTATTGGGACCGGTACTGTTCAATGCTGTTATTAATGTCATAGACGGTGGGATTGAGTGCACCCTCAGCAAGTTTGAAGATGACACCAAGCTGAGTGGTGCTTCTGATTTGCTAGAGGGAAGGGCTGCCATCCAGTGGGACCTTGACAGGCTCGAGAAGTGGGCCCACGTGAACCTCATGAAGTTCAACAAGGCCAAGTGCAAGGTCCTGCACCTGGGTCGAGGCGATTACCAGCATCAGTACAGACTAGGGGATGAATGGATTGAGAGCAGCCCTGCAGAGAAGGACTYGGGGATATTGGTAGATGAAAAATTGGACATGAGCCAGCAATGTGCACTTGCAGCCCAGAAAGACAATCATACCCTGGGCTGTATGAAAAGAAGCATGGCCATCAGGTCAAGGGAGGTGTTTTCTTGAAGAAAGTATTGCCTTTTCATCTAGAAAGTTAATTCTAGATGTTTTGGTTTGGAAGATTCTTTTTTATTAAATTCTTAGAGGAAGGAGGGATTTTCAAGATGGAGCAGATTCTGCTTGTTTCAAATGTCAACTATCTTATATGTAGGGAATGTAAACAGTGCCAGAAAAAGTAATATTAGGGCTCTGTTCTATAGTCATATTATTTGCATTATTGTTTAAATACCATAATTATAAATATAAGGAAAAAAATTGTCCTATAAAAAATAAATCCATATATTTCAGTCTTTAGACCTGCTGAAATTTTGTGGTACAATGCTCTAAAGCAGGGAGTTCCATAAYTTATTTGTTACTCTTCTCTCTGCTTTTATGCCCTCATTTCTTGTACTATGAATGAAGTATGAACAAAACCACAGCAAATTCATGATTATGAAAGCTTTTCGTTCTGTCATTCCGCTTCACGTTACAGCTATTTGATATATCAATGTATTAATCAAGGATAGGACCCCAAGTAAGTCTATGGCAAATAACAGCTAACAGAGATATGAAATGAGTGTTTTACAACACAAAGGACTATTAAGCATTTCTTGTCCATAAGAGATCAGAGGTGATATGTGAAATGGCTTTAAAAGCTAACATGAACAGATGTTGACACAGGATGAGATGCATTTGGCTTTTCATGGTTCTAGGCATATTTGAGATCCTCTAAAATTTTCCTTGCTATCTTAAATCCCCTCTGTGCAGCCCAGCTGAGATTTGAAGTAGTTCACTAGCCCTTTCCTAAGCACTAAGTTATCCTTTGATTAAAGAGAGATTGATAAATGTCAGCATTACGTCTGCACTGTACAATCAGATGTTTCTGATGCTCTCTAATACAAAAACCAAAATAATTTAGAAGCAAACAACCCTGCATGTTGCAATACATTTCTGCAAATCCTATAGGTCATTTTAGGTCATTGAACACATGTAACATATTTCTTATGAGAAAACTGTGAGTTTATATATCCAACAGACTGCTGGGTAAAGTTTAGWAGTTTCAGTATCTGTCCGACTATGCTAAACCAGTCAGGTTTAAAAAAAATAATTTAGTGGTGGAACAGTTGATTCCTTGCTGTGAAAAAGGCTCTTAAAGTAGTCTTTTGTGGTAGAATTGAATTCCCCCAAATCAGCAATGCAAATGGAAATATTCTGTTATTCACTGAACCCAAACATAATGCAAGGAAGGGAAAACATTCTGTTAAGCAAACTTTCTGATGTATACTTGAATGGGAAATTTCTCCTTCTTTGTGCTTGCTGATCTATAAACATAAGGCTTTGGGACTTCTGTGTTGTCTGCTGCTGGTCTGACACTCAGAAAAAGTGGATTTTATTATTTCCAGATCTACACTACATCAGTTAGATGATTAAAAAACCCTATTATATTCTCCAAACCAGTACAGCACAGTAATACTAGGCTTAAAATTTGCAAAATTATTCTAAATAAATTCATCCATACCTTCACCCTTCGAATCAAAGCTGGGCAACTTGAGTGCCTTGACATAATTGAATTTGTCTTTTTGTTTGTCATATTGCAAGACACAAACTCTCTCCAGTGCATGGGACAAAGGAGAAATCTGGGCTGTTTCCCCTTTCACCAGCTTCACCCAGCAATTCCAAGGGAAGCAGATGAACTTTAGCGACAGAGGCATCTTTTCCCAGACTTACGTGGGCTRTTACTCTGTCTAGCTGAATTATCTGAGATCATTTCCCTTCTCTTTTTTATACGTAATGATCTGTAAAATAAGGGTAAACCCCTAATATTTCACAAGCTGCTTGTAAACAGTATGTTGTTAACATATAATATATGATTACTGTACTTACAGCACAACAGGCTTTTGTGATCACATTATTTTCTTCCTTGAATAACTGATCAAATTTGTCTATGCTTATGAAATAACACTGTCTATAATACACTCCCTTACTAGTTAATATCTTTAAAGGAAGAAAACATAGTTCATTTGGGGGCCAGGAGGAGGCATTTACTTTACCTGCAATAATTTAAGAAGAACCCAACAAATAAAAACCAAACAAAACCACAGCTTTAGTAACTTCAATAGGTTTATGCCATAAAAGATCAAAATCAGTAAGTAATATAGGATTGTAGTATCCATTATTAATGTATCATTAATTAATCCATTCAGCTGGTGCTAAACAATGATAGAGCTTCTTCTGCCACCACCCCTACATACCGCAAGGGTCCGTTTGTTAATTAAAAGCACAAAAGGGCTTTTTATAACTTTATTTCTTTTTTTTTTTTTAAATACTTTATTTAAGAAGCTGCAAGTCTGCCCTGATCACAAAGCATTTTGCGTTGTGTAGCAGTATAAGTCTCGGTATGCTATTTACTTTCTTCAGAGAGAATTTATTAAGATGCAGTGTATTTTTGGTTGCTGGACATTGTTTCACAGAAACACAGCAAGCAGCAATAAACCACATACTGTAAACCTAGGAGCAGATTACAATGCACCAAACTATGGCCATTCAATCAAATTGTATCAAGATTTGTATGGTCCTTAAGAGAGTTATAGAAAGAGCAAATCCAGTATGWAAAGACTTTGTTTGTTTCTCTGATTTTTTAAAAAAATTGTGAAAGTCTTAGATGTGTTGCAGTGATAAAACAAAAATATCAGCATTGTTTTGGGTGCTTTCTGATATTCCCTCTCCATTTTCCTATTCTGCACCAATTCTGTTGATAAAAATGAATGTTACTGTTTTTCAACAATTGAATCTGCTTCAACATATTTTGCTCTGCCCTAGGGAAGACACAGCTCCATATACCATTCCTATATAAGCAAAACTGGTAGGCGTTATACAGCATTGTACATGAAATTTTTTGTTCCTTTCATCCAGCTGCAAAGAATTATCCACTAAGTCCCATGAAATTAAAGGAAAATGCACTTGTCAAAAAATAATGATGGAGCAAGGCCACAAAAAACATGGGCTTGGGGAACGATTTATAGAACTAGTTTTAAAATAAGTGTCCTCCATTTAGAACTAGATACTAATCTGTCTGTCAAGGTGGGATACAGCCTTCCCTGTGCTGCCACAGTTTAGCAACCACTATGATGATAATTAAAACAGACTGAAACTGTAACCTTTATAAATAAAAGCAAAACAGCATCTAAGCTGATTATATTTCCTTATTTTATTGTGATTTTGACACAAATGAAGCCAAGATATATTTTATTCATTTTGTGTTTTCTGTTCCTGTTTTGCTTTATGGCCCTTAGGGATACAGGAGTATGGACGTAAGGAAGTCTATAAATTAAAACAAAACCATGTTTTCCAGTAAATACTACCACATCTTTATAATGCATTAGCTTAATGTGAGCAAACAACAGTTTTCATAGTAGTTCATTTGCATTTCCTTCCCTGCAGGTTGCCAGGTATTTTGAGGTATCAGTACATAGCTCGTAGAAAGTATTATGGTGAGGGGAAAATTTAAAAAAGGCAGAACAGCATCCTCTAAGTTTTCTCATAAGTCATTTTATACCATTCAGATACAGTTCTTCCCTGCCAATAGGTGGAGATGGAGTGTCTGAATCTATCTGAATCCTGCTGCTCGTTTATCATCAAGACAGTTGGAATATGAAGAATATGTCTGAAAAAACGTCCTGGTTTTGGGTGCTTATTCGTAAAGTTATGAAGTTTTGAACTTTAGATGTTAAAAGTTATAATTTCACATCCTTAACAACCATGTAGTGCTCTCAGTGGATTATTATAGACAGTCTTCAAAGAGCGAAATCGTCTGATAAGAAAAATTCGACTTTTTTCCCTTCTCTAGCACTGTTCTTAGATTCTCTGCATCAAGGATGAGGACAGAAAGCTTTTCTTTTCGTTTCTGTTTGTTTGTTTGTTTGCTTTGATGAGTGACTAGGACTAGCATTTCACATTTTAATAGATAGCAATCTGTCTATCTAGGTCTTTATTCTGCACCTTTCTTTGCTCTCCTTAGCGCCTGAGCACTTCTTTGCCAAAATAGATACCTGCAGATGACAAAAGTCTTACCAGAACTTGTTCAATAAAAGATGCCAGAGATATCCCTGCACTCCCAAAAATATAGACATTTGGATGTCATTACATAAGTAATGCTCTAAACATAATGAAATTAATGGTTAAAATATCACGGATGTCAAAGGGAGAAGGATATCATCCTGTACCTTCTGCTGCTAGAAGTCATGCTCAGCTATCTAGTGGAGTATCCGAAAATGTAATATATACTGTCATAACAAGCTTCTGTTGGACAGCCAAATCTGCGCTTTGTAAGGCAGATTTCATTTCACCCAAGGAGAATCTGCACATCATAGGTGGTATACATGACACGCGATTATTTAATGTATATACTTATACATCATTGTATAATTTCTTGTAACGCTCAGTAAGATTTAAACAGCAAGTGCAGTCTTATTTTTATTGTTGGACAGAAGACCAGAATCCAGCACAACACTGACTGGTTTAACAGTCTTCCATAATTCATTCTCATATGTTTTCCTTCTTTTCCTGAAAAGAACTACAAGGGTGTCTCTCTGTACATACACACACACACACTGTCTGCACACACATGCACACAAAGATATCTATATATATGCATATGTAGTATGTCCTACACAAGAAAAACTGGAAAGAAAATGAAAAAAATTACTAACACTTTACTGTATCTTTCATAGGTGCATTTTTCTTTCCTGAAATACTCTCAAATTTTCATACACATATTTTTGTGCCAAAAATGTTGTTATTACACCTCATTCCTCCTATAGAGATGATGGGAAGAAAAGCAAATGTTTCATCTCCAGATTATGCAGAAATTAATTGAGTGGAAGAAAGTTCTATTGATTCTAGCTAAAAATATCCTGCTTTCAGTTGTCATCCTCAAGTCATATGCTTTTTAGGTTCTCATGCAAGTGCATGAGATTAGTATACACCCCATTTAATCTGATCATGATTGCCTGCTATTTTAATTAACCTTTATTGGCATACCTATATTGCCAAGAAAATATACTTTGAGAAGCCCCATTAATAACAATACTATTTGTCAGGGGTTTTTTTCAGTTTCACCCATCAAATTCTTTAGACAGATAATAAATCTGTGCAGCCTAGGGTTATTGGTAGGCTGTTTGTTTTGTTATGTTTTTTAACAACACATTTAAAAGTTAATTTTCTGAGAAGAGGATGCCTAAGAAAATAATTTCACTCTTACCTTAGAGAGCAAAAGTGAGGCAGAGATTATATGGCTTGCCCCTCCCTGTACAGCAGGTCTAGCCAATACTGGGTTCAGTCTGTGTTATATGAGAGAGAACCCAGACAATTCAAATGTTTAATTTCAATATTTAATGATCATACCCTCCCCACTTTACATCCTTCCTTGCCTCCCACTGATACATCCCTACCTGATTGTGGGTCATCCTGCCTGGGGGCAGGGACACGATCCAGATCATTGTTCAGTTTCAACTCAATCCTTTTTTCTGACTCTGAGGTCCGTATCTCAGTACCCTTACTAGTCAAATCTCTGAACCTTGCTGCTAAAGTCAGAGGCCATCTGTCCACGAAAGCATCTTCTGAAGCTTCCAAGTCAAAGGTCCCCTCACCATAATGGAGTAAAAAAAGACATGTTGTTTTATGCTTGCCCAGAAGCATGATACAATTTGGTGCAGCCATTGAAGCGCTGTGGTGGCAATGGAGCATTTATTTCCTTGAATGGCATCTCTACAGCTAATCACCACTGACCTGAAGACTTGTAATCAGGAAAAAGATAAGGTTGAACAGAAGCTCAGGTGATCAGTTAATCCTTTCTGTCCTAAGGCAGGATCCTGTGCCTGCCTGTGTTTTCTAACGCACAAAATGAGTTCCTGAAGGCTGTATTTTGCTAGATTTTCTAAGACCTTCAAGACATCAGAATTTTTCTTCTTTTCTGCTATTTTTCTTCTTTGGCAATAGACTCTAACTCCATATGTTGCTTCCTTCTACTATAAAGTTATTAAAGAAAGCTCAGCAGAGCCTCTCCCACTCTTAATTGGATCTCTTCCACTTTCACTGGGAAGACAGAATACTTTAGATGATAAGTAGCTGATTAGTTGTTCTCAGTGGAGTTTGAATGAACCGTCTTTACTATCACCTTGCTCTGTATAAGCACAGATTTATCTCAGCAAGAGTAACGTCTGCTGCTCCGCATCCACCATGGATTGCACACTTTAAAGAATTAGCCTGGTCTCACTTCCCTTTTTTTTTCTTTTTTTTTTAATAGACCTAGTAAAATACATGTGTTGAGGTGGGATTTTCCAGTTGCTGCTATTTGAATTGTAAACATGAAAGTACAAATCGCAGCTCTGGTCTTATGGGCTACTCCTGAAACAGCCTTGTGAGTGAGAAATCACAGCACATCGTAAATCCTATCCAATATTGAAACACATGCAGGGATAACAAGGAGAGAATGGGTCCTGTTTGTTCTCAGTTATGCTATCACATTTTTGGCTGCTTACCCCTTGACAAACAAGTAAAATATTTTATATTTCAACCATGATCTGCAAGCAGAAAAAGAAGGCGTAATTTAAATGACAGAAATACCACGGTTACCTCTTTAGATTTTCATGGTTTTTTGAGTAATGTTCCTTACAAGCCTTTGTGTTGTTATTTACCATTAGACGAGACGTGAGACAAAGTAGTTGGTAGTAAAATATCAAATGTGAGAAAGAGCAATGTTTTCCCTAACTGCAAATGTGGGGAGGATTGGAGATGACATGATGGGAACTGAAGAGGAGGACGAAGCAGTGACAGTTAATTTTGGATATTTAGTGTTCTAAACCTACTCTGTCAAAGTTATTTCTCAGTTTCATTCTTGGTGCTGTAAAAGAAATCTGATTAATACTAATGGAAAGGTATCACTTGGTTCAAAAGGAATTTGAATACCAAATCAGCACAAGCCCACTGACAAAGCACTGAATAACCCTAAATGTTTTCCCCATACAAATCAAGCGCCATATGCCATATGATAAGAGGAAAAGCAACTTTCCCCTAATGCTAAACAGTAAGTTTATTAGAATAAACTAAGAAATACTATTCCCCAAAGTATCTTTTCTTTCCTCTGCTCACTGTAATGCTTACGGCTAAAACCGTTCTCAGTTCTCTTCTGCCTGGACAGCTTTAAAGAAGCTATACATTTCTATTTCACATGCTTCTCTTTGCTACAATTAAATATGCAGGAAAGGAAACCACCCATTTTAAATCATTCTCCTTCAGAGGGAATTAATTCATAGGAGTCTCCTTATGTATCTTCTGCCCCTTAATTCTGAGGTTTTCCAAGTACAGCCTGCCCAAAGGGGGATTTTAGGAAAATGCAATGGGACCTATGTGGTACACTCAATATGCTACTGCTCTGGTGATACGGAAGTAGCCATCTGGTAGTAAAGACTCCTCCTGTCTTCTCCCCTCGAAACTGTGACTAAGACTTCTAATGTCTATGATCAAAATTATTACTAGTCAAGATGCACGAGATGGCTCAAGTGTATGTGGGTATTTAATGAATTCTGTAGCACCAAATAAAAGTAACTGTGTGCTTTAAACAGCAGCTTTTGTGGAGCTTGTAGTATCATATTTCTCATTTTACAGACAGAGAAAATGGGGTACAGACAGCGAATGATTTATGCAAGATCAAATAATGTATAAAAAGTTAAACCAGGAACAGAATCCAGAATGTCTTATTCCTGTATCTGGGTTTTGACCACCAGAATATGCATTTGGTATTTGTATATTTTAGTGGGAAGATTATCAAGGCCACAGAAGACCCCAGAAGCTCACAAATTGGGTCAGGCACCAATTCTCATTTTCTCTGAAAATGTGCCTCTGCAGTCTTCCAGTGGTAGAAGACCACCAGTATGTGTATGACACTGGATCTGAACATCTTTAGCATAGCACTGTATGAAACTGAGTTAATTAACCATACTGCAGTGCTGAGTAAATAGCTTGTTGTTGAATTTCTTTCTACATGCTTAATTCCAGCAGAGAAAACTTTTTTCATTGCACAAGGCCAGCAGGACCATTTCTTAATAGCAAGGACTGCTGAAGAGGTTCCTGAATGGACCATTACTCAATTAAAGGGTCGTCATTCACTTGCTCAATTCTCTCTTCTTTCTCCTGCCATTAATTGTTTAATTTTCTGCCAAATACAGATTAACTTTTATGTGTCTGAGGAGCGATAGATGGTGACGTCCAGATAAAAACAGTTTCAGAAAAGCTTGCTCACAATACACAGTGTCCTACCTCATGAATAATTATTGGCCCCATACCAGTACGCTCACGTGTAGCAGCCTGCAGAACTTCTTTTTAGTCTATTCTAGCAATGTCTTTAACAAAGATTTACTGAAGGATTGTTTTACTTCTGTGCATAGATATCTATAATTTATTTTTTAAGTAGATAAATAGAGAAAAGGTCTGAACAACCCATTTTTTTAGTAATTGTAAGTGGAAGAAAAGGGTAGCTACAGTCTACAGGGAATCATTTCCCTTGTACTAAACAAACAAACAAAATAACCTTATTTAACCAACATTCAATAACATTATACAAACTGGGAATCAGAATAATCAGAAATTCAGGTAGATTTTCTTCCTTGTTCCTGGTACCTCACATTTTTTACCTGCTATAGCATCTCTCCATAAAAGTAAGGGAAGACAACTTCCTTAGGAGACATTTTTTAACAGCAGTCCAGTCCAGAAATGTTATACACAATAGGATAGTTACTGAAGGGAAGCACAGGACTGGCAGGGATATAGTGAAATCCTTACCCAAGGTCTTTTCTCAGAAAAAAATAAATTTCTATACATATATATATATTTAAAAAAAAAAAAAAAACAAAAAAAAAAACAACAACATAAAACAGCCAGGAGAAATTCAAGCAGAGATTAGATGAGATCTCAACAGCTAAGCAGGGCCAGCTCCCACAAATAATTAGACTGAGTGCAAAACTAAAGTTGTGTGGCCTTGGGCAAAGCATCATTGCAGCTTTCATTGAATTGACCGCTGGAAACCCATTGTTATGTTGATTTTCACAGCAGATGCTTGGCAGAGGCATTAACATGGGACAAAAATATTCCATAGTTCTGTTACTGTGTGTTACTTGTAAGAAGATACCAACGCATTGAACCTGCAGTTTCATTCCCGTCAGTGGTCCTCTACGGTTGGTGGATGCTGCTTTTGCCTGACAGCAGAAGCCAAGCAGGTATCCCTCCTTACTGGGAGCCACCAGTGGTGTGGTGCTGAGAAGAAACTTGCCCACAGCTATGTTGTGAGTCACTGCCCAGGCTGGGATGGGAGCCTAGAGCTGATCTCACTCTAAAAGTCTGCATGAGACCATTTGCTAATTCCACAGGGCAGCATTCAGTTCAGATTACGATTATTCAAAGAACTGATTTTAGTTCAAACACCAGAAGAGAAGTGGCACAGAAAGAAATTACTATTTTTCATATTTTCCATGCATACTTATATATTATTTTAATTAAATCCAGATAAATGTCCAAACACAAGTGTTGTGCTTCAAAACCTTTAATTTCAGAAGTGGTGACATAAACCTCTTTGATTTCCTCATCTGCACCCCTTGCCCTGCTACCAAGCTGAAACAATTAGATTCATTCACTGGGAATTTGTGATTAGTTTCACTTATTCTAAAACGACATTTCTTTTTTTTTTTTGGCAAATAAGCTTTTCAGCTATTCACCACATTCTACTGCAGAGCTATGGGATAGTAAACCAGACCACATAGGTGCACAATTTATTATGAAATGCTGGATTAGCAAGACAAGAAACAACATAATAGACCAACATGTTGGCCTAGATATGCATGAATTGTAAAAGCAGTACCTGGTCATTGAAGTGCTGCAAATATTTAAATATTCTCCTGCAGCCACAGTCAACCTGGCCACAGCTGATCTTGAGGACGTAGGGCCATGTTAACCTTATCAAAGGTGGCTGCAATGTTAACAACTTCACATAAGTATCATATTGTCTACATGTAATAACAAAGAGAAATGTTTCTTTGTGAGAAACTTAGTGGTACTCTTGACATAGAGGTCTGTATCTCTTTAGTTGGTCTCAAGTTGATGCCGATTTCTAAAAAATCTTCAGTTATACCAAAGACACCTTAGTTACCATATCAGGAGATATAGTCTGCAACAAAATCATCCCTCTCTTAGCCCACCAGATCCAATGGCCTGATAAAATATTTTCTAGGACCTCCATTCTTCCAACTTCAGAAAATAGTCAATGAAAAGATAAAGGCCTCCAGACAATGAGAGAGGGATGCACATGTCAGCATTATTCATATCTTCCACTTTCCCACCAAAAAATTTAATCCCCTGGCCACATCATCAATTTAAAATAGAACAAATACAGATTCTCAACCTCAAACATTAAGACTTTTGTCAGATGACAGTGAAAAGCTCCCTTTTCTGTAGGGTCCACCATTATTTCATATTTGGAATAAATCCCTGAGTCTCRTCTGTATTCTGTAGCACCTGTGGAGCTGCTGTAGACAAGTGCAAGAGCAAGTCATCCTTGTGCTCTGGAGGAGCAGAGCAAGATGACCATCTGTGTTGTGGGATCACACGGACAAAGTTTATAATAATAAAGAAAAGAAGGGAAGGGACTGATCCACACCTTGGAACCAAGTGGTGTAGATTTCTTTGCTCTTCTTAGAGCTATCTCAATCTGTAGCAGATTGCTCCTAGAGAGCAACTAGGGGAACTGAGAACTGGGGAAGTGAGCTGTTAATGCTGCAGTGTGGACAATCACAGTCTGAATTTTCAAATTCCCCTTTTATTTAGCAATAGAGACCGATCTTCAGTGGCTGAGAATTACAGTGAGAGCTGAAGATCATTGCAGAAACTATTTCTGACCACAGCAAGCAGGGCGAGTTTGGCTAAGAGTATGAAATTCTGGACTGGTATTGCAAAAACAGACTCCTCTTACTTGAAAACAGATGCCAAAACGATGTATGATTTTACAGTAAACTCTCTCCCAGCAGGAAATCATTTCCCACCCAGCCCTAAGAATTTTTTGAGATTTGGTTCCTGCATATAGACTGAACCCTTCTGGACCTTGAAGCTAAGACAGCAAGGGTTCCTTGCCCCCTGCCTGCAGTAGATGGAGGTAAAATAATAAAAACAACAGTAAATTCATATGGAGTCAGGTCTTGTCAAATGCTGGGCAGTTCTTTCAACCCCCAAAAGGTATGCAAGTTCAGAAAAGATTGTAGGAATGCAAAAATTTCCAATTATTTTTTCCCCAAAGAACCTAGAGGATATTTCCAGGGCCACAAAGAATTGCATGAGCCCTGCTAAGGTTGACCCTTTATTGCGTTTGAAGTTGAAGAGGTTGGCTCCATTTCAGCTGGCTGTGAAATAATTTAGGACTTAATCCTAGTTGCTTTCTAGTAGTGCTGATTCCAAGTATGGCAGTGAGACAAGGTATAAGGACAGGATAAGGAAACAAATGATAACCTGGAGGGACTCTGGACATAAAAAGCTATGTTCTGTATAATGTACTATTGTTATTACTGTTAATATTTGTGGCTATCGCAGTGCCTGGAAATCCTAGTCCTARACCATGATCACACTCCACTAAATACCACAGTTTCTACAATAAAAAATAAAAGATGACTAACTCCTCTTCAGGGAGAATACATGCTATTTTATTCCTTAGAGAGCATTTTCTTTCTGTTAATAAAGTTTACTAATAAATCAACAGCATCTTAATTTGAGATGGATGGACTGCTATGCCTTGTTTCCATTGACAGGAACCCTGGGGAATCCAACTTCATGTCAATGCAATGACACCCTAAGTCCTAGCTGATTTCTCTACCTTCCTGCTACCTGGGAGATTTAAGTTTTACAGATTAGGAAACTGAAATATAGAAAGGAATTACTTGTCCAAGGTCACAGGGCAGGTTCTGGCAAAACCAGAAATAGAAACTGTGGATGGGAAGTCACACCACTTATTCTAAATAACAAGACCAAAGTGTCTCTTCATTCTCCAGCTTTCTCTAACACATCTAGGCAATTATAGGACAAATTCAAGGTACAATGCCCTTTTTATTTAAGTTCTTTTTTTTCTTGTTCTGAATTTTAAAAAAGACAACTTTGTTTAGATGTCATTTTTAGTTATAGAAAATACTTTGGATTTCTTTTGTTCAGAAGGTAGGGAGGAATCAAAACAGTTCTATTTAATTACTGCTGTAATTTTGCTTTCTTAGTGCAGAAAAACAGTTTATCAAGTTGACAGGGAAGGAATTTATAAACCTAATTGTTGTACTTGGAATAAAAAAATATATCACTTCACAATTAAACAGAAAGAAAAGTTCTGAATTCTTAAAATAGTGCAAAACCTTGAAATATAATGGAAAATAATGAATTGTTCCTAGATTCCAATAATGGTGTTACTCCTTTTCCCTGCTAATGAAAACTGAAAGAAAAGTATGTCATCAAAGTGTAATCAAAGCTAGCTTGTTTTGTAAATCATTGACAGGGACAGAAGCAGAACTTGGATTTTTTTCAATCTCACGGTAATACTTCAGTGAGACACGGAAGAGCACTGCATTAACAAAGCTAATACCTCCCCAGAAATTTTACAAATGTAACTATACAATATGTCTCTCATTTCATTATATTAATATAAGCTCAGTACACCAGCACAGAAGTAAGAGAGGGTTTGTAAACTGAAATGGACTGTCCCAAACTAACACAGTAGCATATGAAATACAAATTACATAATGTATTTATGCCACCTGAATAATGTTTTATGCTCCATTGGAAGGGGATGATTGACTGAACAGGGATGTAAGAAATACACTGGCTAATCAAACCCTCATTAGCTGCAAACTGAAGTAGACTTGTGAAGGAAATCAATACCACCTCAGCTTCAGGATAATGACAGTGAACCTTCATCTGCAAATCCTCATTCATGGCAATTGAGGTTTCTCATGCAGCTGGTCCCTATTCAAGTAAAAGGGACTAACATCACAGTAAAGATTTATAGGGCGAGATCCACAATGAAGTTCTCATTCTGGTTTTGCCCAGAATGAAGAGTACTGAGTCTCAAGTAATCATTAAAGCAAACCAAGCAGGTTATACCATGAGGATAGCTCGTTTTCCTTTATTAAATGGAAAGAATGAGATGTGACAAGGACCAGAAGATTTAAGGAACAAGACTGGTCAATCAGTTGATATGATCTCGCCTGGGCAGGTCTAAATGGGAAGAAGTAACATGAAAAGATAAATAAATTTTCATGGAGGTATCTTGCTCTACTAGTACATACAACTGGGATTTCTGAAGTTATTACAGACTGACGACTGTAAAATTGTCAAGGACAAAACCACCTAAGTTTCACAAAAATACTTCACACTGATGCTAGGGGAGTCCAATGTATAACTGACCTCTATATGCTTGAACTATTAGCAGTGAAGTATATCTATAATGAATTAAATTATTTATTTTAGATCCTGGGATAGGTGGGGAGAGGAATGGTAGGCATCATGTTTCACCTTGAGGGCTGTACATTTTGTGTGGGTATATATCAAGATTTCATCACAATTTGGAGGTGTGATAACTCTAAAATAAAACCAGGTTCGTTTTGAGAATGAGAGCAAAAGTGTACTTTTTTGGTTAATACCTACCAAAAAGGGGTATTCCTCCTTTCTATTTCTCAAAGTTAGCATTTGATACATAACCCTGCCTCTTTCGTTTCATTTAGGAACAAAGCAACCAACACCTTTATTTTTTCTATAAGTTGGAACTCCTTTATTAGTCACCTCAGAAATATATACCTGGAAAACAAACTGATCTGGGTTTACAGGATGATTTTAATTTTGATCCTTCAAAAGAATAAAGTATTTTGGAAAAGGATAACCATATCTAACCTTTCCCCCCCCCCTCCATCTGCTACAGAAGTTTATAATGGATGGGAGGGAATACAACAAATATAGTGAATTTTGTGTTGCCACCTCCTTCAGTTTCCATCTTCAGGAAACAACCTTTGACTAGCAAAAAAGACTTGTGATAGAAATTAATGGCAACCCTAATTGTGCTGCTTTGATACATAGAGAGTTCCTCCTTAGAACTTGTATTTAATTCTGAGCCTCTGTATGGAAAACTACAGAACAGTCAAAATTTATTTTGACTTATCACTGACCCAAAGTGAGTAAGAATTAGAATGACAGAATTAGAAGTAAAATGACCTAACATCTGTTTGAAATGCCTTGTACTTCAGAGACCAATGCTTGTCCTGTATCGTATTTTTACTCTGGGTTAGAGGATCTATTGGTTGTATTAGTCACTATTTCTTCTTGATCACACTGTTTTTTAAATAGCAAACAATAGAGCAGCTAGTCCTCATTGGAAAACCAGACCATGATATTACAAAGCGTAATTCTTTACTCACCATACATAATTAAAAGATGGCCCGTCAATAGTTACCTCCATTTTATATTAAATAACTTTTTTATTAACTACTGTTGATTTCAAAGCTGGGTCGATTATAATCATTATGTTGGCTTAATATTAATGAAGTGATTACTCCTAGTTTACGTTATTTCTCATAGGCCATTGCTGAAAGGAAATGCAGGTATGTCATTAGAAGTTCTAATGTATCTGACACCTCAATTCAAAATCAATCAATTTTTAGTTCTATCATTTTTTATTTCACTTAGAAGATTCACAAGATCATATTTCCAATATTTAGGATAGACACTATCTTTCTCCTACCATACACTAAGTTCTCCTCATTTTGGGGGCATTCTAAACTAAAATTCAAGTGTACAAAAAAACATGAGGTATTACAAGTAGTGAGAAAATAAGAGTCCATGACATGTCAGACCAAAGGTACAAATAGATTATTATGCTGTTTGCAATGATGTGCAACAGTGGATGCTTAGGGAGTGAGTATAAGAATTTGGGCACCCTTAGTATGAATATTCAGTATTATAAAACCTAAATTCTAGTCCTTGTAGAGGAATCAATGATAGCTAGCTTTCTTTTAACAAGGAAAGGAGATGAAGGACCACCAGAAAACCTTTCTGAGATAGCAAACAGGGAAGCAAAAGCTGAAGAGAAACAAGTCCTGGCAAAAAGCAGTATTTGAGGCAGAACCTAATCTGCCTTTTCCATTCACTGAAGATTCAAAACCCTATCAGCTTTTCTGAAAGATGCCTACAATGCTTATGTCCAAATCCAAGTGCAGGAGAAGGATGTCTCTTTCCTTTCCAAGGAAGCACAGAATGGCTGAGGTTGAAAGGGACCTCTGGAGGTCATCTTGTCCTCAGTGCTGGAGAACATCTCCAATGTTCAGAGACTGCTCTCTGGTCATGACCATAACATGAGAGTGCTGCATCCCGTTTCTTCCACTGCCTATCAGAGACTCAGAACTGCAGTTCTCACCCCCTGGGAGAGCACTCCAAGGTGATTGGCACTGGAGATGGAATAATCTATTTTGAATAGGACATCTACTATCCCTAGGCCAAAAAGGAGGAAAAAAAGAAGCGAGAAGAGAGAGAAAATCCAACAGTTTGCAAATGTGATCCAGATTCTTAAGCTCCACAATTGTAGAACTGCCTTTGGACAGGGGATTTCCATCTTGCAGTTCACACTCCATAAGCTATCTGTGCATTTTAGACATCAATCATCCATTCTAACTATGTGCAAAACCCTCAAGGCACAGCCTCGAACTCCTGTATACTCATCCTACATTAACCACTAAGCTATGGAGACACATTGCAATGTGCTCTTTTTTCCCCCTCCCTTGCCAAATATATACAAATGCTATATAAACCAGTAAATACTCAACAAAGTGCAAAATTTTAAGCTGTTCCCCCATTTGCTTTCAGTGGGAATAAAGCACCTAATTTGTTGTGGTACCTGAACACACAGTCAAGTTCCTATTTATATATTGCTTAAATACATATATTTATACGTTAAGATACCTGACTTCCTTTGAGAATCTACCCTTCCTGCTTTTCACAAGATCAAAGTCTGTAAGAATGTCAGAAGAACAGATGAAAAATCACATGCCTTGCTAAAATAAATATTATACTATATTACATTATACTATACTAATTCATCATAAACTGCCAGAAAAGTGACAGTTTCAGATTGCAGAAACAATATCTTTGTCCTCTAATTTTTTAAACTGAAGAACAGCTTGATATATAACTGGAAGCTGGAAAAAAGATATTTAATGCAACTTCTGCGTTAGTTTTGTATGGGATGGAAATGTTCTGGCAAAAATAATGATGTCTGATATTGTAAGCTAATAGGAAATTTCTCATTTTGAATACTTTTGGCAACATTTGTAATTTCTGATAGGAAAATGTTTAGTAGAAGTCTTAGCATCCCATCAGAATATTTGTCAGTGTGAAGTCAAGAGTGTGGTTATTTTTGACTGGATGATTTTTGTGTTATACAGAACTGTGTAAAAAAAAGATACACTCATGTTACTTAGACATAGATGATCTGATCTGAGGGTTCCTCCTTTTACAGGTGCTTTGCAAGAGGGGCAATAGAATTTTTACTTGTATGTTAAGGGGAATCACTCAAGAAAATTTACTTACTAGCCTCATGAAATGCACAATTTAGTGTTAAGGTCAGCCCTACATAAAGATACTAGGAGGTCTCCTTTAGTTAGGTTCTGGTTTTCCAGAATGATTCAAACTGGTCATGAGAATTTATCTCACTATGCTACCATTCATTGGCTCAATCAAACTACTTAAATGAGAATATTGGTGGAAATTTGTAGGATTATTTAACTCACTGGTATTAC
Source organism: Phoebastria nigripes (assembly GCA_035582835.1). Lineage (NCBI taxonomy): Eukaryota > Metazoa > Chordata > Aves > Procellariiformes > Diomedeidae > Phoebastria > Phoebastria nigripes. The sequence goes on along the minus strand of JAYKAV010003072.1, from coordinate 147,828 downwards.
AGATTTTCTCTTCTGTGCAGCCTATCTAAGAGCTACTGCCTTTGATATGCTAATCCCCCTTTTAATTTCTTGAATTTTCTTGATGGGAGAGGATGGATGCTTGCCCAAATAGCACTGTTACGTTTGCAAAAAGTGACTTCTCTTCCTTCGACTACAAAGATGCTTTCTTTGTAACATAATCTGTTTTGCTTTGGACGCTTGTACCCTCTCTAGACCAATCAAAGGATAAAATAAAAAAATGAAGAGAAATATCAGATAAAGTTGGGTATAAATTTCTGGTCAAGGTTTTAATGAGAAAATTGAAGTTTGGGTTAATTGAAATCTTATGAGCCACTGATGAACTGCTTAGTTAAAATCATCTTTTCATTGCCTTTCAGAAGTTGAATTCTGACTTTTTAACCTAACAGTGCCAYTTCTCTGTCTTCACATATTTTTGTCTCAGTTTTTATCTGAGTACAAAGTATTAAGTTTTTGTTAAAATGAACAAGTAAAATGAATTTTTTAAATGACCTAAGAAAATATTTAAAGCTTAATATTCTGCTTAAATAGGTTAATCTAAAAATAAAAGAAACCACAACCCTGATTAGTCAATTAAATTAACATTAGAAAAATCTGTTACTAACACAGTTCCAGCTGCTATTCAATAATAAGTGCATTTTTAACTATCAGTTAGTTATGAAAAAAAAAAAGTGTCCAAATGAAACATTTTTTTTTTCAGAAAAGAAGAAAAATCTGAAAGATCAAGATACTATTTTCTTAACTTAGACACGTTAAAATATGGAAAGATTAAATGATTTAACAGAAACCTTGCAAGGCAAGTGTTGTGACTTTAAGTACCAAAAAAACCCGTCTTAGATTTTTACTTTAATAGATGTAATTTAAAATGTCAAATTCAAGAAAGTATGTATGCATAATACAAGTACATTAAAGCATGTACATGCTCAAGTTCAGTCCAAATGTTGGTAGAATTTATTCTCAAATTTTAAATTAGATTATATTTATTCAAGGATTTCTGTAAATCAGAAAGCACAGCTTCCTGGAATGGGTAGATTTCACGATTCAGAGGATAGGCACAAAATATATGAAGTTCACTTTTTCTCTAGTGACTTGCTTGTATCTGTTGTTTTTTCAACTACCTTAGTAATATTCCTGCTGATTTTGACCACTTTATCCACGAGGAAGATCGAAACAAAGGTCTATAATTTCAAGGCCATTCCCTCTAGAGAGATGTGTGAGTATATATATTTATAGTCTCTGCATCTCAGTTTTCTCATGAGATGTTACAGACTCAGTTGAGATCTATCGGTCACAACCATGCTCTCTAATGTGTTCTCAAACACAGATAGCTTTTTTTGGTGTAATGCTGATTACAGGAAGACATATCCACATTCAGCTCCTGCGCTGTCTCTAGCCAGTGTGGGTTAGGTGGATGTACACTGAGCAACCTCTAGAAGAGGGCCAGGGTGCTGGGCTTTGTGTGAGAAAGGAGACCCATCCCTTTCCTGACCACAAAAATCTCCATTTATGACCCACCTGGAGCCATTTTTGGTGAAAGCAATTAAAATTTACCTCCAGCATCAAACCAATAACACAGCAACAAAGGTTTATGAAGACATGGGTAGGAGATATGATGGGGAGGGGGCAGAAAAAAATCAAGAGAACTAAGAATGCTTAATCTAATTAACCTAAGATCAGATCCAAAAAGCTCTCTCTTTCCCTTTTTGTGTCTATCTGACATATTGTCGACATTTGCTTTACTCCCATGGCCAGCGACATGTTCTCTTGACCATTCTGTGTGCTCAGGTGGCTATAACAGGAAACAGGCTTTTCTTGGCAAAATGTGCTAGTTTTTATGTTCAATCCTTTTCTTAAATCTCCCTGGGGTTCCATTTAGATTAAAATCCTCCTTCCTCCCACCAAACATTATTGATCCTTAATTTATTTAGGAGGCAGTTTCAGCACTCCTTCTTCCAGGTATTGACTGCCCTTATTGCCTTGGAAATGATAATGGCCCTACAGAAAAATAGGTGCTATCTCTTGCACTTGAGTAGACATTAGAAAAATATTAACAGCTCTCCCCCACTTGGACAGGAAATGACTAAATCTCTTTGTGAAGTTTCTTCTATACACTGAACCTTATATTTCATATTAACGTGTAAACTCCTAATCATACATCAATGGAATTGATGCTTGTAGCTCATTAGTGGGTGTTGGTTGAGACAGAAGTGAAAGTAAAAAGATAAAAGTAGGTCTTAGTAAAGTTGACTAAACAGTTTTCTTAAGGAAAAAACAAACCAGGTCTCTCAGTTCTTTACATCAGGACCTGTACAAAACCTACGTACAATTGCAGCATTAGCATTAGCTGTCTGAGGTATCTTCTTACCAGACTCTACCTCCTGAAGTTACAAGGCACAAGTCCATTATCCTAAAAAAGTGTTCATGAGTTAACTGTGACACCTGCAGGCTTTGCGTGTCCTGTCAGAGATCATAATTACATCCTGCCATGGTTATGAAAGACTCTCTCTTGTGTATCACCTAGTAGAATGCTAGTCACATGTTTAATAGCACTTCTAAACCCAGAAACACTCCTTAAAACAACCTCAAAGAATGCTCAGAAAACTTCTGTGGCATCACAGTTGACAGCAACTGACTGTCTGGCTTTATTACCCTGAAACCATGTAAAGGAGAGGAAATGTGTGTTCATCAACTGTTGGATAGAGGAAAATTTGCACTTGAAAAATAACAGCTGTGCAGAATGGTCTGTCCACATTCTTATATGCCCCTCGTTCCACATCAGTGTCTGAGATCTCATAATGGGTGTCAGTGAACTAAACCTCACACTATGTCAGTGATATAGGAAAGTGTCCATGTTCCCTGGCTTACGGATGAAGAAATGTTTGAGACAAAGAGAAGACAGAAGCACCCCACCCCATGGCATAGAGCAAGGATTTGGGTGTCCCTGAGAGGTAACACAATGTATTGGCCATCTCTCCTCCTCTGGCTTCTCTGTATTTACACACTGGGAGATACAGACACCCTCACCTTTAAAAAATCCATCATGAAAATTTCCTTGGTGTTTTCACTTTGCCTTAAATGAAAGGCAACTACCCTCTGTGACAAACTCTGCTGGGTGATCACATTTGCTACAAAAAATGTTTGTTCTCAGCTATCGTTCCATGTGTTTATTATAATAAATCAGGGCTAATGCAGTCACCTTTCAGAATGAATTCATCTCCTGGAAAAGGATTTCATTTCCAGCCTGGACTATCACTAAACAAGGATGTGGACTTCAACACATAAAAGCAATATGGATGGACTCTCTGACACTAAAACTCATTATTAAGGTAATAGGTATCATGCCCCATTACTTTTAATGGATTGATTAATAACAATTATTGCAGCCTTTTCATAATAATTTTGGAAAGTAATAAACCTGCTAATATTTGGCTTGCAAAAGTAAAGCATACATTTCTAATTGTTACTGTTTCCTGATCAAGTACTTGGCAGAAACAACTGTCCTCCTTTAACCCACACATCCTTTGACTGGAATCCAGTGATTAGCTAGATTAGACCATCACTTTCCTAAATCAGCCATCTTGTGACTGCCCCTGCATGAAAGGAAAAGGGAGCCTGCATGCCTAGGTGATATAAAATTGGAAGGTTAAAGTCTCCAAACTCTGTGCTACTGAGTCCAACTATCTTCCCCTGACAAACTGCCCAGAACTGCTCTCTAGGAGGAAGAAGCTGAATTATTTGTTATATGTATGGTGCCACCTTCTCCTCTAAGTACATCTGAAGAAATGTCTTATCCTCCAGCAGAAAGAAAACTGGACATAAACAAGAAAATTTAGTCCTTTTTTTTCCCCCCATGACTTTGTGTGTATTCATTGCAGATATAGGCCAATACCTAAAATATATCTTGTTGCTGATTTCAGATCACCCATGTTTGATTCAGTTGCCCCATTAAAAATGGTTATGAGAGCTGACCCACCCATCTCTATGACTGAGAAAGTTAGGGCTTATAGTTATATTCTGAATTTGCTAAGCCAAACATGAAAGCAGCAGACAGCAGCTCTACATATCTGTGCAAGAAATGTACAAGAAGAAAAAGCCTACCTGTCCTGCAGCTTCTGGTCAATCTAGCTCATCTTCCCAATTAACAACCAATATTACATACACAGAAAAAAATAACAACAAAGAAACCAAATCCCTATAGTCTGATATTTTGCCAGCATGCAAGAAAAGGTACCTGATCCAAGGAGCTTTAAGTCATGTTCAGCACCATTTTGAGGTAGAGCAGGAACAGGATTCAAAACCACGCAAAATAGGCGAGAAAGGGTATTGGCAGTCTTTTTCAGCCCTGGCATTAGAGCCTTTCAAACAATACTGAGGTTTTCACCATTGCGATTTAACAGCTGTTGGTTGTACCTTTTTCAAGGGAATAAAGGTGCTGAGCTCATGCTCAGTCTGGAGGAGCGGTACATTGCTCCCCACTCCAAACCCCAGCCGTCAAGCTGTCTGGGCTGGGAGATGTGCTGCCAGCGAAGCTGTGACTAGCATATCTCCCAGGATCATAAAATAACCTTGCACTTCCACAAATCAAAGATGCTCTGGGAGCCAAGATGATAGAAGAATAGTACTGGAGCAAAACCAAAATGTTTCAGGTGTGATTTATTGGTTTAGAAAGGAAAAAGTCATAACCTTGAAAGAAAGGAGTGAGTGCAAGTAGAAGGAGCAACCTGCAAGCTTYTGCTGTGCTCAGACCCAGGCAGGAACAGCCACCTGTGAATATCCCCAGSCATGGCATCACAAAGGGAACAGCACGTCTGAAGGTATGACAGGCCAGCACCCAGGGCCTGCAGAGTAATACAGAAATCTCACTGTGGAATGATTAGTCACAGTTTCAGCCCCAGGACATACAAGTATAAGATAAGATGAGCAACAAGAGAGGGAAGTGCCGAGCTGTGCACACTCCAGAAGTGATTACACATGGGAGGAGAATGAGAAAGGGAGATGCTGCAGGGGCTTAGGCAAAATGACAGTACTGCAAAGGAGCAAAGTAGCCTTCCCGTAGCCTCTGTTCCCAGATTCCTTACTTCTAACACTGAAAAGCATTTCAACAATAACATATTGTTGAAAGACATACTCTCCCCACATATGTGAGAAAATTTAGGAGTGGAATGACATAAATGATTTTAAGGTAAAATTTTTAGAAATTATATGTTCTGTAGAAATGCAGCTTTAAGACACTGATGAAGCAGAAAACTCAAAAGGACTTGTTAGTATAGCTTTAAGCTTATAGCTACTGGCTACTATTTTGCCCTTGAACATATCATTTAATCCCAGATCTTAAAGTTTAAAGCTAAATGGGATTTCCCACTGGAATTAGATGCTTGTGTAACTTTGAAGATATAGGCCTTTGGTTTTTAACTTTAAATTGGAGAATAAAGGTGATGTCCTATGTCACATAAATTCTGAGGATAACTATAATAAAAATTGTAAATAAAATCATGTAGTACAACAGTGGATTCCAAGTAAGAACCATGAAAAATGTATTTTACAAACTCTCTGTTATATTTCCAGCAGAAGCAGACATTATTCTTCAGACTCCAGGTAAGATACTGAATTTCGAAAATGAAAACACAGTGTGCAGTACCATGCTGAGCAAAGAGCCCATCTGGACTGCAGCGTGCAGAAGTGACTTAAGAAGAACATACAGTACAGTCGATGATAAAACGTTTGTTGTTACCTCCCTGGAAGTTGTAGAAAATCAATATACCCATCAGTACCAGGCCCACTGGTTCTAACAGGCTCAGCCTTGCTGCGGGCTTTGATTTCTTACCTTCAGTCTGTACCCTGAGTAGGGAGGGAAACACTGTGCATGTGTTGGTGCCTGTGTGTGTGTGCATGTGAGTGAGAGAGAGATGCACAGTAGGCTGGAAACCAATTAAACTGTAGTGTTAGATAGGTGGCGAAAAGGGCTCTATAAAAGCAGGATGGTACCAGAAGCTAGAGTTAATATAGCATCTGGCATACAGTGAATAATAATAACATTAAAAATGTTCTGAATTGATTTATTTGTAGGGAGAATTGGAGTAAAAAAAGCAAAGTTCAAACAAAATGCCAAGTTCAGGCAACAAACCTGGAGGAAAAGATGAAGGAACGTCACATGTGATGCTTAAAAAAATGCCCAATAGTATAAAAGAGCAGTTAAGAATGAAAGGCTTGCGGACTACCAAATACTGACTGCCAAACTTCCATTAAAAATAACCCTAAAATGTTAAGTGATTGCAATAAAGACTCTCATTAGGTGTGGTGGGGAGAGTATGAGTCACTACAGCCACTTTGCCAAATCTCTTGAATTTATCATCAGTGTCCACAAAGGATGCTGATCCTCAAAGGATGCTGATCCTCAAAAGCCAGTGTGGCTTTTGGGCAACCGCAGATGGAAATGCGGTACGATTTGCCTAGAATTTCAGCTGACCCCACCATGCTTTCTGGGCTGCTGCACCTTCATTTTGCTTCCCCTCATTCAGGGAGAGAAGAGCTGCAACTCCTGCTGCTTCCTAGTTAGCGATGTGGAAGGCGATAGAGACATTAGGAGAGAGTTTCAGCTAGAAAGCCAAATGGCCATGGTCTGTCTGCCTGAAGCAACAACTTGAACTGTCTAACCTGGAAGCCTGATCGTCAATGTAGATATGTCAATGGAGACATCAATGGAGAGTCACCTCTAGAGGATGACTGAGGTTATAGGAAAACCAATTCATCTTGCTTTTCGTATTCTCCCTCTGTCCTTTATGCACCTTCTACTCTCCTACTTTGCTCTAATCTTCAGCTCCCCTTCCCCAGTTGTAGCCCAGTCTAACTTTGACACCAGGAGAGCTGCAGCACCATTCTCAGAGAGCATCTTTGCCTCTCAGACTACCACACCCATCAGCCGTATAGCTGGGTCAGGCACATCCACCACTTAATTTTCTAAAGGATAAATAAAACAAGGCTCTCGTTATCACCCCAGCCTTACAGGATGAGGAGAAGGGAGGAAGAAAGATTTCCTCAGCTCACACTTACCCACGGCTGTTGAAAACAGTCAGGATACTCAGGGAAAGTATTCAGAAACAGCTTCCAGCCCTGAGCTGCCTCTGGCAAGAAGCTAAATAAAAAACTGAACCAGCAAGGTATCTCTAAACAAGATAATTTCAGGTCCTTTAAAAAAAAAAAAAAGGCAAAAAGCTAAACATCCCCTTAAACATATGTACAGCCACACAATACCACACTCCCATGCTTGGGCAGTACATACAGAGCTGTGTACGCTACGGAATGGAAATAATCTCCTCTGGGAATTACTAGACTGAACATTTCTGCCATTAGAACAATTATTTGGAAGCAAAACCACACATATGCACATGTACACACTAAAAACAAGGCAAGAAGGGGATCTTCGTATAGGGAATAAATGGAGCTGTAACCAAACCAGTTGGAGACTGTTGTTTTTATATAGCCAGACTAATTAGCACTGTTTTGAATGTTTGAATAAAGAAATAGTTAGGAAAAGATAAGTCAGCATACTTAATTAGCATTCTGCTTTGCGTAGCAAAGACGTTTGCAGTAGGTTGACACTGGTCATTTTGAAAGACGGGAAGAGGATTAAAACTGATTGCTCTGTACCTCTAATTTTACCTGTTGCAATCTCATTATTTTCTACAGGATTGCACTGTCAAAGAAATAGAGTTAAACACTGAATTAAACTCAAAGATATTGGCAAAATCAGGTGAAATTGTACACAATATTGAAGCTTCCCCCTCTTCAGTTTCTTTCATAAACATCAACAAACATTTGAGGCTTTTTAGAAGCTTTCTTTCTTTCTTTCTTTTTTTAATGAGTGAGTTATAGCTTCTGTGTTCACAGACCTGACAGTATCAGCGCCTGATGCTGGTTTGAAATCAAAGCTCCACTGATTTTTATTGGTTCTGCTCTAGTATTGATACCTGTTACCTGCTGTGCAAGGTAAATCACCATCACTGAAATCAACCAGAAAAAAAATAAATCACTCAAACCCAGAGAATTTAAAATGACAATCTGGCCTGTATTGTTCTAGAATTAGTGAAGTGAGAATTAGTTGTCCAAGTTTAAATTTGGAGCACTTACAATCAATAAAGGTGCTTCAAATTTGTGCCCGCATGAGAGCAGCATTGCTTTATTAGATGCTTTGAGCAAATGCACAGGCTTAAAGAATAGCCATATTCATAGGTTTTGATGGGGTTTCACTGGATGAGCTTCAGCATAAGACTGAAGAGAAGCAATTTAAAAGTGGCACTGGCAGGTTATAACTGTAAAACACCTTTGGACGTTCTTGTCTTTTCCGGATATCTTAGTAGTAATGTTCCCATTGGGTTATCCATTTAGATATCCTAAAAAGACAAATCTTTAAAAGCATAAACAAACCCATTTCATTCCCACAGGTTTGCAAGCTGAATAGCTAATTTTCATATTCCTTTGAATCTCTCAGCCTTAATGGACAAATATAGGAAGACAGAAAAAAACATTCCTTCTAACTATAATAGAGATCCAGTTGGTAGCTCACCATTCAGCAATAACTATTCCATTCTGCTTCTCCCAGCAAGAAAGATGGGATACATTAGGATTTCACCAAATTTATTATAATGGTAGAATAATTGGAATAAGTCTACCAGAACACCTGAAGGGACTGATGGAGTATAAATACCACTTCCATTAGGAAAGTAGATATGAGTCAAGCTCACCTGCCAGCCAAAAAGCTCTCATATCTGCCTAGGATTTAGCTATGCTTGCAATCTCCTGTCCGATTTTTCTGACAGTCAGTATTATTTCTCCTTGCACAACATACAGCCTTTCTTTTCCTTTTCTTTTTTTTTTTTTTTTATTTTTATTTTAAATGAGTATGTAGGTTATTATTTATGCATGGTAGGGAATAATGCAGTCACCTGTCTGTGGAAAGAAAAGCACAATTCATGCAATTTGACTGGTCATTATTTCAATATGGTTCATATAGAATGCTGTAACAGGCTGCCAAATTGCTGTTCCTTCATCAGCCCCATTTTGCATAAAGAGTCACATAGGAAAATAATTCAGTGGGCCTCCTCTTTAGCTGTAAAACATTTTCAAGCCAGTCTTCCCTTCCTCTCTCTTACACACAAATAACTAATTTAATAAAATACCACAGAGCACAACAGAATAGAATGGGGGAGAACTAATTTTGAAAAGAAGTTCCTTTTGAGAAATTTTCAGTGCTAAGACACTGTAAAGATACAACGCACAAAAGCTGTTTAAAATGTTGTCTGGATAGTTAAATACAAACCCCAAGGTCTCAAGAACTCATTGACGACTGAAAACTTCTCCTGAGTATCAAAACAAAACAAAACAAAACAAAAATCAGAAAAGGAAAGCTGTTGCAGTCTGTTGTCGAAACATCAGTGAATGAAAATTGAAATGACTGTTTGGGATAACTCTTAAATCTTCTCTAGGTCACTGCACTCCAGGGGACTCCCCTATCCTGCAGGAAAAACTGAGGTCTGTATCCCAAATATATCAGGATATACTTTGGTGAATTGTGACCATTTTCCCAGGCATCTCAGATCATGCCAACGTTATTTATATCCCAGCAATCTGTCTGCTGTTCTCAGGATTTGACGAGATATAGGTCATTGGATATAGGACTGGAACTCATGAGAAACAATTTCTTTAATGACATCTCCCCATTAAGAACTTAATTTGAGATCTGTCTGTTATAAAGTTATTAATCCACCTAATGTTCTTTGTTCATTCTATGTATGGGAAGTTTCTTTTATTCAAATGTCAGACAGTCATACGTCAAATGCTTTAGAGAAAACCAAAGTCTCTCTATCACAAACAGACCTTTTCAGCTAGACCTGAAATTCTGTCAAATAAAACATGCTCTTGTTTTACAAAAACTTCTTTCTTTGAAGCTATGCTGACATTAATCTCATGGGTTTTTTTCTTCTAGCCCTTTGCTGCTGGAGTCTGCTTCCATATTTTACTAGTTATGTTACTTTATCTAGAATAAATCAACTGATTGATGCAATATATTTCCCCACTTAATTTGTTTTAGCCCTTTTCAATATTGAAATTAGTAATCTTCCAAACTTCGGAATCCAAACTTGGTTACTAACAAACATTCACAATTCGGAGGGTCCCTTGGCTAACTCCTTTAATGCTTCTGATATAAGTTACCTTGGTTTGCTAATTTATTAGGGTTTKCAGGTTTTCTATTCCATCTACAAGACCAGAGAAAGCTCAGTCATCTTKTGCAGCAGGGACAAACAGCTTGCAGCTGACACATGACAAGGGAACAGCAGATACACGACAAGGGAACAGCAGCCTATTTTTCTTCCTCACACTATTTAGGGTGGTATCAGTATATGCCTCTGACATTAATGAGCAGCTATCCACTCTACCTACATAAGCAGTGACATCTGTTTTCCCACTTCCACCTCTCAAGCTATGCCTGGACAGGTAGACTACCCCTTCCCAAACAGAGCAACGGCCTGTCTCTGCACTTGCCATCATCATTTCCAGTCCATTTGCATTTGACATAAGCCGCTGCCTCACCTTCTGCATCAGCAGTTGTCTCCTCTCCACTTTCTAAACAAGCACAAGCAGTCCTCCCCTTCCTATTATCCCTAGACTTGGGGGAAGGCAAATCTGTTTTTAAGATGTCCTGTTTCATAGTTTTTTAATGCTAATGCCTGTTGTAGTTCACCGCTTCCTTTGATTTCGTTTGTAGCATTCCCACATTTTGTTGCTGGCCACAAATTCTTTGCACAAAACAAGCCTGACCAGGCAATAATCATGAGTTATTTGCAGAGTTGCTGTATTTTAAATTAGTGACTAACTTTTTACTGAGAATATAAAAATTATCCCTTGCTACAGGACTTCACTGTATTTCTGATGTTTTGAGAATTAAGTGGGTTTTGTGGCAATGTCTGATTAGTATTCGTCAGCTGAAATTGCTCAATGTAACACAATTTTTGACGTAGTTTAGGTCATTCTTTAGAGAGATTAGGTAGTCTATAATAAATTCCTGCCCAGCAATTTCATTACATACCACTTTAATGAATTAGTATTTAGAGTCCTGTAATTCTCAGTGATCTCCAATTATGAGCATCTGATATTGACCCCAGCAATTCTCCTTGCATTCCAATTCTTGAGAATCACCAGCTCCATCACATTTCCTTTCTGAGTATGGTGTTGGCAACAGTGCATACACACTTGTTCTTAATAGGCAATTTGGGGTTTGACTTTGTCAGATGTAAAGGATTTCCAGCTCAGATTTCATACCTGAGTATTCAGACATGACTGGTCCATTTTTAGCCTTCTCTCTCTTGTTTGTTTAAAGGTCTCTTGACTATGAAAAGATTTAGATGAAGGCCACCACATTCATACAACCTACTCTCCTTATACTTGACCCAATATTCCTTGGTCAAAACTATCAGTCTGGTGCCATTTAAACACTTCATTTCGGTATCACCTGGCTCCTTTCCTCCCTATACTGCAGGATAGCAGGTTTTCTGGGAAATTCATGGAAGCCAGAATTTCATCTGGCATCATCAACTTTAATCTTTCTACCCAGATCATTCAAGCTTTCCAGACTCTGAGGAACAGTGCCAGATGCTGTGTCACAGAGTCCGATACAGATGAAGCCAAAGGTAGCCTCAGTTTTCAGTCCTACAGTCTTGCTGATCCCTGAGTCATGGTGTTTACCTTCATTACCAAAAAGGAAAAAATTGACTTGATATCCTCCCAACTTTACACCAAATCCTGTCCACTTCTCTTAGCATTCTCTCCTTTGTGACAATTGCCAGTTATAGGTACTCTTTCAGTCATATCTGCACTTTATTCTGTTTTGAGTCGGGCTGTTTTGCCTACGTCAGCCATCAAAGACCTCTCTGCCAAAAGCGCTCTCTGCATATCCTTCATTAATACAACTGTGCCTTTGGAGGAGGAAACAGGCTGTGACTCACTTCAGCATCTGCTGACACCATAAGGAGGGTGGGTGGGTGGATGGATGGACAGAGCTTTCCGAATTCACCTGCCAGACAGACAGAGGAGTCTTTCAGTTCCAGTGACAACTTCTGAACATGCCATCTCYCAGCTTTCATACCCTCTGTTGGCAGCTGAGTTGAGGACCTGACCCATCAATATGTTACATTCACACTGAAGTTTAAGGACAGAAGAACAAGATTGTGGGGCTTCTGGCATTTGTAGTTCTTTTGCTTCTAACATCTTCCTGGCACTGCTCAATGGGAAGTTACAAGAAATTACACTCCTTGTTCTCAGACTTTCTCTTCCCTACCCTCCCACGTCAATGTGGACCGGCATATAGGACACAAGGATTGTGGAACCTGGTGCTAAGTGTATGAATTTTTCCTGTTATTAAAAGGGACTATTATTTAATTATTAAAAGGGATTATGAAGAGGGTGGTGGGTAACAGTCACTTGAAAGGTGAAGTATGGCACTTTCTGTAAACACAAGAGTAGAACACTTCAGCTCTAATCAACACGGAACATCAAATTTCAGAGCATTACTGACAGCCAAACAAAAACCACTTCCAGGTCACAAAGTTTAATAGACTGAAAGAAAGACTGGACATCGGTAAGACTACAAAAAATATGTAGAGCTATAGCAGTTAATGCTAATAAGTTCTGAAAAGTTATTAAGTACCATCCTTCAGTTTTAATACAGACTTTGAATATTAGAAATTAGCAGAAGACATAATGTAAATAACAGATTATTACACTTCTGCCTAATGTGAAATTCCTGTATCTTTTTCTGGGATATCCAGTAATGCACTGTAGATGCACTGTAGGACACTGGATTCTGTACTGGACATCTCAACTTTGAGCCTATATTTCCTTGCTAACTTGACAGCAAATATTCCTGTCAGTGCTTAAGAAACAGCACTGACAGGCTTTAAAAGGGAATTTCTCTAGAGCAGGAAAGGGTATTTCTCTATAGTCTCTGCCTTGAAGATGCTGCCTTTTAGGGGACCAGGACTCAAACCAAGAAAGGTAGGGGTCAAATCACAGTTTTTTTCAGAACACCACAGGATAACTGTAAAAGCTGACAGATGTAGAAGTGGGAGGCAATAGAAAAGGTTTAGAGACATGAAGGGAAAATTTCTCAAAGATTAATATTTTTAACTTGTATAGACACCCTTCTTAAAGCTATTTACAAATATTGTTTAGACAATTGAGATTGTTGTATCACATATATCCCTGGGACTTTAACAGCAAGAGTTGTACAAGATTCAGCTAAGACCTTTGTACTCCTGGAAATTTCAGTTAACCTGAGCCAGTCATGCCTGCAAGTGGAATAATTATTAATTTATTGTTATAGACTTAGAGACTGAGGCAGGCAAGAGGAGTTATTTTCCCCAAAACTGCATATGAAGTTTATTCCACCCTGCTTTCTTGAAGGCCTTTATTTATTTAACCATGCCACCATTTTTCTTGCTTCTTCACCTGAATCCTATGAGCATGGAATAGTCACTCTTGTATTCAAACAAGTACAATCTGTTAAGAAATTCTCTAACAGAAAGCATTAACCTAAATGGCAAGCAATGATCACATTTTCCACATCCTAACTCTTGGTGCTGTCTTGGGGTTTGCTCTTTCCTCCTAAAATTTGGTGGTAACTGGATGATTGACATCAACAGTGGTAGCATAAAAACCTTACTTCTAGGTTCAAAGATCCAGTCTTTCTAACTTAGCTCGATTGTACAGACAGAATGGTGAAAACCATGGATAAACAGGCTCCATATCTTCCGATTAGATTTCAAATTAATTAGAAAGTTGCATCTTTTCTTAGTGAATTTGAAAAAGTTTGTTAAAATGAACAAAAGTGGATATTAATTTTAACCCAGACAGAAGTAATTGTTTTCAGTTATGTTAACAAATCTGTCTTGTACATTCTTTGCATCTGCTGAAGTGTTATATTTTTAAAATAAAATAACTGCTTGGTCAGAGCTGGATTTCATTTCCCTTGGGTGTAGGCTGTAGAAGACCAGTCGGGCTCTGCTGAAAGTTTTTTCCATTATTTGCAGATTTTTTCTTAAGAAACCCACAACATCCATAGGAAGTGAAAGAAATAGTGTTGGGTGGAAAATGTTTTGAAACTTCTGCATTTTGAGCAGCAAAGAAAAATGTCTTTAACAGCTGATACATTGGGCACGTAATTCAAACTGTCCCTCATTACAGACCTAAATTTATCTTCCATCCCACACAGATTTCTACTCTATCACACTTTTTCTACTCAAAATTATTCACATCAGAAATGTAGGCTCATGAAATGCAGGGTAGAAAAAGTGTTATTTATGCTAAAGAAACCAATCCCACTTCTTATTTAAGCTTTCTGACTGTGGGTTTATTGTGTCCTCCCTCCTGGGGCTAAGTCCCATATGGTATCTCACATTTGCACCCAAGCAGACTGAGAATATGGTGTCTTTGCCTCTGAAAGCTTGAATTAATATACTAAGACTCAGTCATAAAGTACTATAAAGAGCTAGAGGCTTTATTGACTTTAAGCTCTCTGGATGCATTTTTGCCATGTGAGTTATTTAAAGTCCTTTGCAAGCTTCCCTGGGGCCTTTTGAAAAGAAACTCACAATCGCCTTCAAATATGCTGTGGCCAGCCCTCCCTTAAAAAATCTGCTTTCTCTAAACACCATGAATTCTGGCAACATAYACCCACCTCTGTGAGGGAAGTGGAGTCCAATAGTCAAAATTTTCATACCACTATACAGTTAGAAGTAATTCTACTCTAAATGACTGGCATTTTTTTTTTTTTTAAATCCAAAATAATGGATAAAAAAATCCTGCTAATAATTATAGTTGTTCTGATGTCCTGTCTTACCTCTGTATACAAGATTTATCTTCACAGGGAATATGACAAGCAATGTTGTTTGAGAATTGCACATCCATAACATTATGCGGTCATACAAGTTCAAAAATACTTGGTTTTAGTTAATTTGCATTAAATCTGTTTAATAAAGTCACCATCATTCATAAATTATTTCAGAATAATAATAAGATTTTCATTTCACCGTCTTTTTCAAGAATAATTTCTCCATGAAAATCAACTCAAAATTATATGGGGCACAGGAATTCATTATGATAGAGTTCTGATAATAGAGTCTGATGATTACCCCAAACAATGCTTCTGGGGAACTTTGTTCCCAAAAGCTTTCAGCTGATGAATCCAAGAGTTCAGTCTTAATATTATCTGTAGGAAATGCAGCAATAAAAAAGCTAAATCACCACAATATGCAGATGAATTATGGCTTTAATTCTTTTTTCCATCAGACACCAGTGGAAGTTTTTTTTTTTTTTTTTTCCTGTTCCTATAAACTGAAGAAACACTTTTTTTTTATTTATAGCTAATGAGGAAATCATGTTGTAACACATCAGCCAATTCAGGACACAGTGAAGAAGCATGAGTACCCTGGTTTATCATCTTTGTTCCTTCGCCTCTCCTCCTCATCACCTGTGATGGMATCAGCCCCCATTCAGGCCCAGATATAACTTCTTCACCTGTCCATATATAGTAATCAGTCTCTGAATAAACAATTGTATAGACTACGCCTTCCTTCTTTTTTTCCATTTTCCTTTCTGTTTTTGAATTTCTGGCTCAGGCAGGATTTGTCTAATGAGTTCATCCAAGTCTTACCAGGGAAAACCTGCCTTGACTTATATTTGTTATGCACCACTTGCAGTGACAGTCTCAATAAATAATAAGTATTGATAATAAGAACACCACCATTACCCCAGCACTTTGCTTCAGTTGCCAACTGTGACACAAGCTGTTAACAACACAAGAAACCACTTTATTCACCAAACAATCTTGACATTAACTTCTCCAGCAATAAATAATTACCTAAGTTATTTGTACAATTGTCAAGCAGCAACCTGCATTTTCCTTTGCGGATCCCACTTACATGATGAAATTTCCATTTGCAGCACATTACAATATTTAAATTGAAGTGTCTTGGATGCTTATAAGATACTGATCTTCTTACTGAAGAAAGATACTTACCTGATGCAATTTAAGATTTCTTTCTCCTTTGAAGTTAGTACTAGATAGCATCAGGTGAGGATCTAGCAGCCTACAGTTTTTGTAGGGCTCGAACCCAACATAGTGAGAAACCTACCTATTGTGTCAGAATCAATAAACTTCTTTCTTCCCTGCAGAGAATTCTTGGTACAGGAAAGTATACTACCTCAAGCAACTGTAGGATAACGCTAATTTAATCTCATAAGGAAGGTGAACTTTTGAGATTCCTAGATTTCATGCAATTCTATTCTAGGGCTGAAGTTAAAATGCAAAGGCATAATCAGAAATTCCAAAGGAAGGTCTCATTTCTTACTAAATTGAGACAATCTGGGACTGCTGTCTCCAGAGAACAAATTCAATGAAAACTATCATGAGGAATTTGTTTTCTATTATACATTTGCAGTAATTTGCTTACTCTTCTCTTGAATTCACGTTCTCATTCAGGAAAATAGATAAGCCTGATTCTGACCTTAATGTTGGAATTTTTGTCTCAATAGAAGACAAAAAAACCCCGTTACGTTGCAGGTCTATATTTACTCCAAAAGAAGCACTTACGGATTGTCAGAATATTTCTAATAATGTACTGGTTCTCAAAACAGCTTTTTCAGTGTTCTGAAAATCATTTATAACTGTGAAGAAAAATCAATTTCTTCTTTATATATTAAAACCAATCAGTAGGTAGAAGATTTTGAAATCTTCCAATATTTCAGTTTATTGTACCACAAAGATTGTTAGACACTGACCAAATAGGTATTACGACAAAAGAAACCAGTGGGAAGTCATTTCTAGCTCTTACCTTCTTCTGGCAGTTGAAATCTACATGTATCTGCAAGAATATACTGACTATTTTTCTAATAATATGCCTGTATCTGGGAAAACTGTCAGAGAAAATCTCTCATTAAAAGTAAAAACAAATATAAAAAACAAAATAAAAAATTACACTGGAAGGAGTGGTTCAGAGATTATAAAAGTCACAATACCAAAGTCTGCATGGGGATTCATCAGCCAGAAAAAAAAAAAAAAAAAAAAATTAAACCATTTCCTACTCATGCCCTCATGCCCTCAAGATCTGCCTCTTTTCCAAAAAAACCCAGCCTCAGACAAACACAAATCAGCACTTCAGCRTTTCCAACTTAGGTCATCTTGAAGAACAGGTCTTTTTATTGGAAGTTTTCTACTTCTCTCTGTATCCCCTACTCCAAGGACCTGTCTAAGTAGGAACCCAGAAATCTTTTACAAACTCTTTGTTTCACAAAAATAACCAGAATGAGATTTACCACTTACACTCAGAGGGGCATTATCTATCAAAAAATTATTTGCACCTAAGTTAGAAAGCAACTTTGTTTGGGTCCTCAATGACAGTAAGGACAGAATGCGATTCAGACTTGTGGGAAAGGGAAAGTAACATTGCTTCCCAAATTACAGCTGGAAAAAAACTCTAATTATAATTTTTCTTTGCTGTTGCGTTCTCACCACTTCATGCCTAAACAAGACACAGGAATAATCTGATCCCTYCTTGTGCCTAAACAGTCATATCATTTTCTGATAGTAGATACAATAGATTCCGGAACTATTTTGGTTTGTGTTTGCTTAAATTAAGGAAAAAAACCTCCAGATATTTCAATAAATAACCATATCGGTTCAGGTTTTAAGTAAATAATGAATCAGTTAATAAATTAAATTACTTCGTCATAGCACCTTAATGAAATCAGGAGATTAAAAATCCTTTAAAGTTACAAAGGTCTGATTTAATAAACAATAAATTCTGTAACAACAGATGTTCTAGACACTGTCAGGATCATTTACACTTTGAGCTTCTGTCCCAGCAGTGCAAGTGGTGGTCCCTCATTACTCTTCCTTTTATGGCGTATAATTTATCTGTTTAACTCTTAAATAAAACTCATATTTTGCAAACTCTCTGCCTTCATTTAACTGTTCAGTGAGCTTTCACTGGACCTGCATAGCTTAATATTCTCATAAGTGATGCAGTATGACTGAACCTGATGATAAATTTACATATTAAACTGTGAATGTGACTTTAAATTGGAAAGGTACAAAAATAAGTGATCAGAAATTAAGAAACAATACTGGTAAAGCTAAGGCCTGGATCTCTCACTAAGAATTCACTATCAAATCACACTGAAAATACCTATTGAACAGCATATAATCTCATTAACTAAAAGAGAAAATTACATGTAATTCTTATTCTCTGAAGGTATGAATTATAATAAATCCTACTGACATACCAGTGCATGGGCCCAGGAGCTGGGATCTATTATAATCTACTTACCCTCTGAGAACCTAATTTCCACTTGAAATAATAATTAAAAAAACCCTCTTAAATACATTGACCTCTAATACATTCAAAATGTTGGAATAAATCAAGTAGCAGAGTTAATAATTGACTCTTTACTAATGTGCTCTTATGAAAGAAAAGAATTCAATATGCTTAGTGCTATCCCTAATTTGAAGCTCTGTCTAATAGTCCATTCTTCATGTCATTCACCCTGCCAATTTCAAAGGTAAACCTTTTTAAGCATTTGCAAGAGGGAACAAAGGTGAAATAAGAGTATAGTTGTAGCTACAGTACGGTGATTTGACAGTGTACATAATGCATTATTTTATGTCATATTTCCCACAGCAGATAAACAATATTTGTCATTTACTTTGCAATAGAAACTAACACTGGAGCTTCATTGGGGCAAATGTTATAACAAGACATCACATTTTAAATAGGCAAGACGTAAAAAGAGTGAAAGAAATCAAGCCACACTCTCCCCATTTCAGAGGATGAAGTACGGCATGCGCAGGCAGAATAAACTGGGCAAAAGTCATATTAAAAACTTGAGATAAAGCAGAAAGTGGAGGCGATATGTTCCGACTGTTAATCAAGTAGTCTAACTAAATAAGCATCCTCCTTCCCTCATCAGTTCAGTGGATGATTATCTGCACAGTGAATGTAAAATGTGCATACACACAACCATTCTCATTCTAAAGTTACAAGAGCCATTGATAAAAAAAAAGATAATCAAGCTCATCTATGAAGGAGGGAATTTTCACCATAAATAATAAACATTAAGAAATGCAATGTTATATCATATTTATTTTATTATTTGTATCGAGGTGAATGGGACTGAACACTTTTGGGGGAAAACTCACTTTTTATTAGACACATTATTAGGATTTTGCCCAAGATATTTAAGAAGGGAAGGGGTCATCTACATTGGTTCTGCAACTGAATTTAATGTCAAAGTGTATTGAGATGCAGTACCTATGATATCTTTGTGAAATGTAGCACTGTAACAAGCTATTTGGGCTGCTAACTTTGACAAGAAAAACATTTTTATCATGTAAATGTCAGTAGAGGTTTTCATTGCAATGTTTTTTGGCTGAATAGGAACACAACATATGCAAAAATCCGTAATGATATGTTCCAACATAGTTATTTTTATATTCCTTTTTTCCTTCTCTTTTTTCATTTACATTTATTGTGTAGATGAAACAGATGGAAAAAATACCTTTTCCCTTGGAATTGGAGATATTTAACAAATTATTTACATTCAAAATTCTTCAAATTCAGAAACCATTGGATGACATGAAAAATCTCTCTTAAGTATCTGGGACACTATCCAACAACTTCCATTTTAATACATTTGTGCACTCATTAAATAAATTCATTAAATAAAGGCATTGGTACAATTCTTAACTGTGTTCTTCCTAATTAKGATCTTCATTGATTGTATAGTTGCATCAAAAAACTTTATTATATTTGCAAAGGCATAGAAAGTCAAGAACAGGGGAAACGCTGAGTGACTGTCATTGATTGTGTATATGTATTATGATTTTATCATATGATTAATTAAAAGCTTCTGGAAAGAATATTTCTGCCATATCTGTGAAAGTTTATGCACTACCTTGTCTTTAGCTTTTTGTCATATTAATTGTCATATAATTCTGCATAATGTAGCTCTTTTTGACTCTTATCAGGCATGGATAATACAAGCTCCTTGCTTAAGGTTTGTAAGTGGGGGGGGGGGGGAATGTTTATCTTTAGGACTCTGTTTCTCATTGTCTTTCACAGTAATTAGGTGTCTGTTGATCTTTCTTCCACGGATGTTAATTTGTTCAGCTTTGTTCAACTTGATCAACCTTCTTTTATTTGCTTGCCCACAATCAGATTCAGTGGCCCAACAGACCCAACATGCAAATTTGAATGCTCAAATTATCAAAACCATCTAAATTACTCTGGAGCTTCGGCAACTTCAAAGAAAAATATTTTGATCCCTAAATCACAGAAATGCTTTTAAAAATGCAATGGCAGAGCTTGATTTCTCAGCTTCTGGCAAAATGTTCATTTATTGAGACCAGTGCCTATTGCTAGAATAACGACTTTATGTTATTAGTGTTTAAGTAACTAAAGCATTTTACCTTCTAGTTTGATTTCAACCTTCTCTTCAAAAGTCAATGCTTTCAGAGAATGAACAAACTGTATCATGAATTAAAGTATTTATATTTCTAACCTAATCTAGGTATTATTTCCTAGACACAGAGTTGCTCGAGCACGTACTGCATCGTTCTCTTCACAATAGCCACTTGTCACTCTGAATTAAGCATACCTGAAGACATATCAAATTGCTAGTAGATTCATGATCTATGACAAAAGATCACAACATATTTTATACCAGCTGGGTAAACCTGTAACTCTGATTCACTTGGAGTTAATTAATTATGTCTCTCCCTGGCATATGCTGATATTGAGATCCATGTCTTTGGTGCTAATATTAGAGGAGGACTTGTCACATCACTGTGCTTTCAGGTCTGAGTCTCCCTGTACTGAACAAAAATGTGCACTGGTGCATGAACATGCAGACAGTGCTGGGAAGGTCTGAAGTGACCGTTGCCTAGAGAAAGCATGGAAGTGCAAGACAGACCTGTGGTCTTTTCTTTTGCAAGAGCATTGGCAGGCGTCAGCACTCAAGCCCAGATACCGAACATCCAGAAGTCAGATGAAA
Source organism: Phoebastria nigripes (assembly GCA_035582835.1). NCBI lineage: Eukaryota > Metazoa > Chordata > Aves > Procellariiformes > Diomedeidae > Phoebastria > Phoebastria nigripes. Next base: position 126,711 of record JAYKAV010003072.1, on the reverse strand, counting down.
TGATTAATCATGAAACAGGGACATACTCAATCAGGGCCTGACCTGATGATACCACAGAGYATAACCTTCAGGATGGACAAGGCGATCAGGTTCGTGAGTTTGTGGTCTTCATATTTGTGACTATTGGTGTCCTCTAATAGGTTAATATGAAGAGACAAAAGAGAGTGGGGAGTAAGGTGACAGTGTTTGTCTTCCTGCAACTGTTGTGTAATCTTGCAAAAATTTCTGCAAAATGTGGTAACCTTATACATTTAGCAGTAGGAAATGGGAAGGGAGGAGTAGGTCTCCATCCATACCTTTGCTGCTCTGAGTAGCTGGCTAGCTGGGTAAGCTATGTCAAAGTGGACGCCCAGAAACCCAGTATGAAGGAGTAGGTAAATACTTTCTTCATGTTTTCAAAGGCTCTGGCTTCCTGGAGTTTCTTCTGGAAAATAAAGGTTGTCCCAAAACTCCTTTTTGAGTCATGGGTTGCTCGTTCATGTAAAGTACCGTTCCCCAACACAGYCCTTTGCACCCAGACATTAATTCCCATTGCCAAGCTGAGAATGTCTGTTCCTAATTCAATTAAAGCTATCGCAATGAGATAGGGTCTTTATTTTTTTACCTCCCTGCTGTCTCTGAGGACTGATAGATAAAATTGACTTTGATTTAATACTAATCACAACTCCCTAGAAGTTTCATTAAAATTCTTTTCTTTGTCTTTTTTTTTTTTTTTNATAGCATTCAATTTCCTTTGCTAAAGCCTGTGACCTCCAAAAATTACAGTGGTGAAAAGGGATATTCAAAAAGGCATTCATTTGAGGTGATTTCACATTCATTTGCCTATTTCAACTTAAAAGCTAGCAAAGATGAATGTAGATTCAAGTTCGTTAGAATGTTTAACACATTGCACAGAGAGCTTTGCATTGTACCTGCCTCTTGAAACATTTTACTTCTTCCTGCTACACGTCCTAAATCTCTGCTGTGATTTTAGCCAGCAACTAAGCACCACACAGCCGCTTGCTCACTCCCCATCAGTGTGATGGGGGAGAGAATTGGAAGGGTAAAAGGTCAGTTACAACAGTTATAGTCAGTTAAAACAGTTAMAACACAGTGGTATCTTTCAAGCAAAGACTGATGTTTGGAAATATAAACTGTCAGATGTATAAATTCAGTAATCTAGAAACAGTTTGCTAATTACTTATACAAAGGAAATCAAGTCAATCTTCATAAATCAGCAGCAACTGTGGCTCTTCAGGGAATTGAAATTCCGAAGAAAATAAGCAGTTACATGCTCTGTTTGGAAGGACAACACAACACTCTTCATGAAACGCTGCCATAGACCTATGAGCATTAGTAAATATTTGAAAGCTACTTCAGCTTGTATTTAAAGCCATAGCCACGCTCTTCTCCTATTAGTGYGTGCATAATATGCTACAGCTACTATTTCACACTTATCCTTGCAGTACAGCAGTAAACTTTTATTATTACATATGTCATTATTTTGTAATTCATATGCAGACCTGTATCCTGTTACTTTTTAGGAGTTTTCATAATGAAACCCATTTGTTCTGCCTGGATTAATRTATATTTCAGCACAGTCATACATGTCATAGATTTTTCTCCCAGAATCATTCAGAAGGTGCGTATCCAAGGGAGACCAGCCCAACCACACTGAGCAAACTGAGCAAGTTGGAGCCAATTTTTTTCTCCCCTTTGGACTTTCTATTCCTCTGATGACACACTTCCAAACCAACAGGGCTGGTTCTGAAAGAAGCAACTGAACTAGTCAAGGTTTAGAGGACAGTGGTCCTTCCTTCCCTCTTGAAAAGACCTCCAAAGTAGTCTCTCTGTAACTGCAGGCTATCAGAACTGCTACAATGAGAAGAGAAGTGCTAAGATCATACAGTTCTGATATAAGGTACATTCAGGGCCTTACAGAAAAGAGAGTAGACTCTCTGYCCTAAAAGCTCCCCTAAAAAGGCTCTGCTGTAAACAGCTAGGTTTTCAAGATTTGGAAGCTGAACTTTGAAGTTAATACAAGACAGACAGGCAACAGAAGACAGAAAGCAAACACACATGCATTCTATACCACCCATGAATTATTTGTAAAAATTATTGTCAATGAGTTTTCTCAAAAGTCTTGCAAATCTCTTTGTATAATCAGTGGGAGGAGTCTTTGTCATTCAGGTAGTTGGCAGGCCCCAAAAGAGCCCAGGCAGAGAGCTGCCAAGCAAGGACATGAGGAGAAGACGACTTTGTAACGAAGAATGTGTTAGCTGCATTTAAGTAACTCAGTGATAATATAAACTATATTGAAGGCTGCAGCAAGTGGAAGAAACAATAAAACAAGAGCTAACACTCCACGGAGGATGAGATAAAGTCTCTAGATGAAATTAGCTCTGCTTGTTATTGATATAGCTATTAAAAATGGCTGATGAGGCATAGGAGAGGTGAAGGAAACAGAGGACAGACAGTTCTAACCTAAAAAAACGTAAGAAACAGCACAACAAGTGACAGCACTAGGATGCAAGAACATGAGAACCAAGACTCAGAGCAAAACACAAATCCTAAGATTCATCTTTATATGGCACTAGGGCACCAATGGGGTGCATCTAAGCCAAAATCCAGGAATATCTTTTGGGTCTCAGCTTAGATAAGAGCTGCAATGATCAACTTAAGAATTAAGTGAGACTTGTTTGCCTTTGTTCACTGGTATTGGGTGTAATTTATAAAAGAGCAAAACTCTGGAACTTTTGTGATGGACAATACAACGCAAGGAGCAAGCTACTATTTACATGGACACAAACTGTTAGGAATACTATTCTGCTTTAGATGCTTCGACTCGGTCAAATAATGCAAATCAGCCATAAGCTTGATTTAACTGTTATTGCTGCTTTTTACCATCATAGTAAAACAGCTGGAGTATATTGATGAATCTAGCCCATTCCTGTACATATATTATAACCATCATCTAGCCCCTCTGCTTYCATAGACAGAGACTTTTTTTTTATACCAGATACTTTCTAGGTCTGTATTTGATTTTTAGACTGCTTTCACAGTCCAAAAAGTATCTAGCCCAGGAGATGTATTTTTCCCTTCCCTGCATATATATTTCAATGTGTTTGCATTTTTCATTTGCTAAATGCATTATGACACTCCATGGCTTCCATTCCCTGAAGAATTCCTCATATGATACAGTGATTGGGAAAGCAGCTGATGAAGGTACTAGGCTTATTAAGTTCCTAGTAATAGCTAAGTCCATACGTTTCAGCAAGGTAACAGCAGATGTTAAAATGTGTTATTGCCACTGGATAAGTACAGTTTGCAAAAATAATTTCCAATAACAGGCTTCCAGTTTTCAATTGCCAGCACATTTATTCTGGTTATAAAATATATGCAGAATGCTTTGTAGAAATACATTCCCTAAGTATGCAGCCATTCCAGAGTGCCCTGATCACTCTTTTACCATCAGGATGAATTTCTGCTTAGTCCAGCTGCCAGACCCTCTTGAGACTGTCTGAAGAACAATTAGGCATATCTTCATCTTAAATGAATCTGGTTTTAAATGAGGAGAGACCAGTGGGAACAATTCTGTTCCATGACCTAATCGCACTTTCCCATTCATAACTCCTACAGTTAAGCCTATGCTACTGGCAATCAAATTCTGCCAGCAAGTATGTAGGGTGTATCCAAAGTGACTCCAAAATTAGCACACAACTACTGCAAAATGGTTCTTGTCTTGGAGAATGAAATCTCAAATGCAGACAACGATTTATGTACCATCATACTCAATATTAAAACACCTATTTTTAGGGGACTTCACCTTCATTACCCACATAAGGAATCTACTTGGGCTGCCAACCGAGAGACAACTTTTGATATGTTCACCAAGGAGAGCTTAAAGTAAAGCAAACAGGGCATTCTCAACAACGTGGACCTGCTGCAACTTAGTGTGAGGCTCTAAAGCACAAATAGAGTAACATGCCATTTCACCAGTATTTCATTATCAAAGACTACAGGATACAGTACATTTATTTAGCAACTACTACAAATTAGCAGAGCTATAATTAAGTGAGATACTTCAAATGTTACGCATCACCACAGGGGACTGTGGGTCCTTGTGTTGTTTCTTGATGTTATTAGGTCAGAACCTGCTTCCTTCTCTTTCCTTCTTCATTTTCTTCTCTAATTATTAATTTGTTATAGACTCCTAGTTGTAACTGTGGAACAAATTTCTCTGTTGGAATAGAGGCACTTTCAGCTTCACCTTTATCAATCTTTATTTCTCACTTCTTGTGGTTTTGACTGTTGTATCACCTGCTCTTTTTTCTTGGCTTGTTTTGTTTTGTTTTGTTTTTTTCCTCTTGTTTCCAAAGAGCCATGCTCTGGTCTATGTAAAAACAGTCAGACAATACAAGATATGCTTTATTACAGTATAAGCTTTGCTGCCTAGTTCCTTGCCTGCCAGCTCTATGACTGGGTTACTTTAGGTCCTGCACTGGAAATAGCGTGTCTTTTAAATCTAACCACTCTCCAGGACTTAAGTATTCAAATAGAAAAAAAAAATTATCACTAGGCACTAACAGCACAAATCTTTTACTGAAAGGTAAGCCTTTGTGATCTTTCTTTCAATATCACAGCAGCAGATATACCCTTCTTTTACAGAAAAAAATAGAAGGAAATGGTGAGAAAAATCTCATTTTAAATAAAAGCTTAGCGAGTAGCTTGCAACTGTTTTATAGGGAATGGGGTGACTTCCCACCCCTCTTACTGAAGCTATTCCCGCCCTCATGGAATCAGTAAAGTTTCAATGAATGGCAGCTTTCCTCTTCAATCTGCTAAGATATTCACCTATGGGGTTAAGATATCCACCCACTATGCTGCAAAGAAGCAAGAGCTCTCACCCTTAGGTGGTGAGCAGGTACTTTCTCTGTTGGCCACTGACTCAGCCAACTAACCCCTGCAGTGACATGAATGAACGCCTGATTTGTGGTTCCTGATAAGGCTTAAATACATCTTGTTGAGTGAGACACTCAACAAAAACAAAGGGCGAGAAGGAAAATAGTATCAGGTATAGGTTTAGCAAAGAGAGGCTATATTGTCTGCAGCCAGTATTAAAACAGATTCATGACCGTTAACCCAATGTTTCTCTTTAAGCCACACTCAAACACAACAGGCAAAATAATGCCAGCAGTAGTATTTTCTAGAGGACGACAGTATCCCAGAGGTGTGGTTTATGCATCTAGGTTGTTGATGACATGAGAGCTTTGGGAGGCTGGTCATGCCAAGAAGCAGAACTTCAGGTGCTTGAGAAAATAACATTGAAAACGAGAGTTTGAGAGCATCTGGGGTAAAGTGGCAGCTGAATGGAGAGGGTTTTAAGGATTGCGGTTTCGGTTTCAGATAGCCAAAACTGGAGGTGGGCTGGAGCTTATGAATGAAGGAAAGATAGCAGGAGGGAAAATAAGTATATATACTATTTATATATGCCTGTGACATTTAATAATTGCAAGAAATACAGTAAGTGAATTCCATCCATCTGTCCCACAAACCACCATTAGTCATTAGATTTCTTATAAGTCTCATGTCAGAAGAAGGTGTTGAAACTTTTTTCCCTCTTTTTTCACTTTCCCTTATGGATCACACTAATGAATCACTATTTTTCCAACTATTCTCATTTCTTCTCCAAAGTGGCACTTCATACTTCTTAATTCCAATTTTAATTACCTCTTAAGTAAGAGGCTTCACTATATGTGATTTATTGTACACGGGAATTAAAAAATAGACGAAGTCCATTACTTAATTCTTTCCTTCTTGCATTTTTCCTACACTGAATTACAAAATGAAAGATGAAAATTGATAAGAATAATCTTCCAGTACATATAAATTTGGTGCCAGTCTTACAATTTCTTAATGTATAAATTGACTGTGGCTTTATGAAACAATAAGTTAAAACAGTAAATTAGATGTTGCGATTGTTAATAACCAGAGTAATACATTCGTAGTCAATGCATATATGCATATGCAAATAACAAAAATACTATGTTATAGTAAGTCTCTCCCTCTCCTACTTTTAACCCAAAATTATTTCAAAGCCAGAAATATGTATAATTATTGACTATACATGCAATTCCAGGTCTGATAAGTGGCTAAGTCACTGCTTATCTTTTGTTCTCAATTAACTTTAAACTGAAATACTAAATGGCGGTTCTACCAATTAGATTTTGTTCCAAAAAATTTCTAGTGACACTACGAACCTATGTGTGGACATTTTGATTACAAAAAAAAAAAAACAAAAACAAACAAACTCAGGAAAACAAGGAAAGGATAGATCTTGTCAATAAGTAAAATCTTATCTAGTTCTTAAAAATATAGTAAATGCGTATTTCTGACATGTGTTGATCCAGGCAGAGGAGATCATCTGACTATTTCACAATAAAAGTATCTTTTCTCACCATTTCATCTGTAAACTATCGCAGTTTAACCACTTCATTAACAATGTTTTGAATATTTTACTAGAAATTTTCTCCAAGCTACATCAAAATTAAAAACATGTACTTGACCTAGAATGTCTTTTAGGAAGTCATTAATTTTCAATTCAAAGAAGATAAATGATAGAGTTGTTGTTGTAATGACTAATGATACTAATTGTTAAAATTGTGCATTTTACAGCTTCTTATGCTTTTTTTTTTTTTTCTTCTGATGGACTAAAGTGCCCTTTACTTTCAGAAGTCTGCTCTCCATGTGGATGAATTTACATAGAACATCAGTAGGTCCTCTCCTAACCTTCATTTGCTAAGTTAAATGCTTGAATGTTTTATGTATTTTTCATTGATTACTGTCAGGCTGATTTTCCAGAACAACTATAGGGTTTTTTTTTTTATTTTTCTGAACCTTTTGAATTCAGCAATGTTCATACTTTAATACTTTATCTATAAGCAATAATACTTTTGTATTGCTAGTCGGTATTGCCTTGATTTTACATGCAGCATTGTATTTGCTAATTTAATGACGACCTCACCCTCTAAACCTTATTGCTTGTCTTATACAAAGACAAGAAATGTTTTGTAAGAATATACATCTTTCCTTTAACCCACTCCTTCCTGTATCGTATCACAATTTGAAATATGTTTTCTGAAGTTTCAAAGTTCTCTGATGTAGAGCGATAAAATGATATACATAAACACTGAATTAAGGAAACGAAGGGTGAGATTTAGCTCACAGACTAATGAGCTCAAAACTTAGCTTAGTGGTGGGGTTGGCAGATAAGACGCAGGATCTGGAAAAGACTCATGTCCCTTTGGACCAATAATTGGACATCAGAGTGGATATCTTAGTGTATTTCTAGTGACACTAGGAACCTGTGTGTGGACAACTGAATTAAGCCCTTAGCCAATACAGTCAGTGGAAACTAGAAAGCTACAGAGCTCACCAAATGTACGTCTATTGTGGGAGACCTGAATACCTGCACTGACTGTGTTGATTAGATCTCCTGCTACTATAATATGACCTTAGACAGCCTAAACTGGTAGATGTGCCCACATTGGTAACTAGTTTAGGTGTCTAAATCTTGAAGCTGAACCCCATCTGAAATGGCTAAACTGTGACGATCCACAAACGACAGGGTAGAAGAGCGAGCTATCTTCCTGCTGCTTTGCAATGGAAGATAACTAAGGAAAATGGTATATGAAGTACTAGACATTAATGCAGCCATTTTTTTTCCTGCCTTGTGGTGTATGCTGTACTGTAACTTGAGGACCATGCTGTCCTTATTTTCCCTTTTGAAGCTACACAAAGCTTCTTAGGTAGCACTGCCTTGTGCCTGTTACAAGCAACTACTGTTTCAGATTTGGATATAATCTACCAAGTATTTATAGTCCAAGCTAAAACTTGCAGGTGAACTTTCCTTTTTAAGTTTACTTTCTACGTTTGGTGCACACAACTGGAACAGAGTTCCATGTGAATAGCACTGTTCTCCTTTTAGTGTTAGAGCTATTGTTATCAGAGTAAACTGAGAAAAGCTGAAACTATTTTGTATTTTAAACTATGTTTTAATGAAGAAAATGTTAAAATTATGAAAATCTGGAGGGAAAAAAAAAAAAAGATTGGATTTTACCATAGTTAACCAACTAAGCTCAGCTTGAAATCTTGTATTTTGCACTGTGGTATTTTTGTACCTGCTTGTCTCTCTAGCGATAGGAAAATAACCTTCAAATGTTTTTCTTACATTTCTCAGAAATCCATCAGAGTCCATGATCTGATAGACATCTGTTTCATTCAAACTCTGAGCATTAAGTGACCAGAAATGTGTAACCTGACATTCTGTGAGGTCCTTACTGGCTCATAGCAGGGCTGCACCTGATAGTAGCTCATCAGGTTCAAACTTTCATGGAATAGCATAAGCCTCAGTGAGCAAAACATTGATTTGGTGATAATCAGAAAGTTGGAATGGTAAAATGTGTCAGGGCACGGAGCTCCTGACAGTTCATTTCCAAGCCTACTGGTTTCAAGCAGGAGTGTAATTACCCATAGACCACAAAACCAGTTTACAAAGTCAGTATTAGCCCCTCTGTTCAGCTCCATTTATCATACCAATAGTTTAAAACGCTGAAATCCTGAATGACATTTAGCACCAGGACAGAAACCAAAGTAGTGTTTTAACAAAATTACGGATCATGGGTGAAGAAGTAAAATCATATAGGAAACATATGCAAGAGGTTTGTTCTACAGAAACAGTGGAGTGTAATTCTGTGTGAAGGAGAGATGGTTTTGGCATTTTCCTCAGTCCTCCCACAAATCCAGAGGGAAAGCAGGATTGTAAAATGTGCCTAAGTTTCTGCAAATCTGTGAGTGTCTTTGAAAACAATACAGGCATCCAAGCACTGCTGTGCTCCAGACACTTGGTAGAGTTCCATAAAATAATGAAACGTCGTGCAGATGAAAGATCATAAGAATCACAGTGTTCACAAACTTCATCCATCTAGAATGAGTCACCATCATGATCGCCAAACTGTAACAGATGGCTACTTTTAAGTACAAGTGCTGCACTTCATACCTGAAGGTGGTTCATTAATGGAATATGCAAAAACTAAGATCTACTATATGTTATGAAATCTCTCATGAAGAATGAAAACCCCCTTTTGTGTACTGCATTGCTGGTACAACTGTTATTTTAAAGTTTGGTACCAGCTTCAACAAACAAACAAAAGAATCGCTGTTACCTGCTTTGAAACTACACAGTATGGAAGTTCTTGTCATGAATTGAAAAGCTTTCCAATAGGCAAGGTTTCTTATTGAAATTGGTTAAAATAAGAAAAGTAGTAATTTAAGTCTTGAAGCGTGTCAAATCTGTGTAAAATCTTTGAAGAAGGTATGTTGATATAAACCTATTAAAAATCAGATTGGTTCTTTTTAAGAACACACTAGATAATCTATTTGGTCTTCTTTTTATGCAGGAGTTCCAAGTAGACAGTCAATAATTAATAACTCTGAGTAGTACAGGCTTCAGATTCTATCCAATTTTAGCACTAATCTCAATAAGTTATAGTCGAATGGTGGAATCTCTTTTAAGAAAGTCACTTGGTCTTGATTCAGAAGGAACATGGATGGAGAGCATATTATTTTTTTCTCGGACTGTTCAAAAGCTGCGTTGTACCCTCCCTGTGGCTTGTCCAGCTTCTGCCTTTGAGCTACTGGATATTAAGATGCTTCTGTTAGTTCAAAGACCCCTCCGGTATCAGATACTTTCTCACTCGTGCTATGTCTTATACGGCTAATTATACTGATTTTTATAAAACTCTCCAAACTTTTGAGCAATTTCTGTATCTCCTTCATGAAATCTCAAAACCTGTACTTATGTTTGGATACTACAAAATTTACAATTTCAGGTTATATTATTGTGAAAGATATGGATAGAACTGGATTTATAACTAGTCACTGGAGGACTGCAATGGCTAGACCATCACTAATACCTGGTAATACATCATTTTTTTTAAAATTACCTTTTGAGGTCCAATGTCAAGCCAACTTTTAACATGCCTTATGTCACGCTAAACTGAATTGTCCTAAGTATGCCATCAACTTAAAAAAGTGTGCTATTCTCTGAAAAAATAACTAACCAGCTGTGCAAAATGAGAAAGAAACTGCAGAGTGTTTTATAGGATGGGATCACAATAAGGTTAGTAGCCTCCAAAAAATATTTCATCTAGTACAGCTCCTCACTTTTGAAATTTTAAACCCTCAGAAAGAGAATATCAAGTTATAAATGCGAAGCACCTCCTTTGAGAGGAAACCAGCTTTCTAATTAGCAGTTCACAGTCACACTTGAAACACAAATATCACTGGACATGTATCTTACTTTTAAGCGCTAAAAGCAACCTATTATTCACAATTTCACTTTTAGTGACAGAATCACTCTAACTGCATTTCTCAGGTCTGTCATTCAGAGTGTTTAAAGATCACACTCTTAGCACTCAAGAATAAATTTATCTGGAGCTAAAGATAAATTATATTACAAAGTTGGCATCAAGTTAAACTATTCAAGCAGGGAAAAGAGGGTTAAAAAAAAAAAAAAAAAAAAAAAAAGGCCAGGGGGAGAGCACATGCAAGAACTCCAAAGCAGAACACTCACAAATCTACAGGTAGATGTGTCAAAATACAAATGTTGTCACTACCTTCTCAGGTAGGTTCCTTGTGCTCACAGGACTGTAAATACCTAGACAGAAAAATTGAGACAATACATCTAAACCCTCCAGCCATTAAAAATTAAACTGATGTGAACATTAGTGTAAATACATGTATATATAAAATTTGGAACATAACTCAGGAAAAAAGGACATTTTCCAGGTTAGCAGACAAATTTTTCCGACTGCCTGAGTTGATTAATTAACACTTTTCCACAGTTGTTACAATGGAACCAGGAAAAACAAGGAGAACTTTTCTGTCTTGAGGCAGCATCCTGATGTACACAAGACCACCACTGCTTCATCAGGAAAAACAGCATTTAGGAAGAATATAAAGCTTGGACATCTAAATATACAAAAACCAAAAACCAACCCAAACAAACCAAACAAAAAACCCCAACAAAGCTTAGTGGAATCTTATCTCCATTTAATGTAAGAGGAATTGAAAGGCAGAATCATGAAGTATATTCCCAAGGCTATGCAGGTTAGACACTAGTAAATGTAGTGATCTATGTAAGAAACACAAGCAAAGGAGCCCAGTTTCCCATGTCCTAGCTCACTCCAGGCACCAGTGGACTGGCATGGAGTAACTCCTAAGCACCTTATTTGAGGTGGTAAAGATGAGGGTCAAAACAAGGAAATGCAATTTACAACTTCTGCTATGGAATATGTAACATATATTCATTTTTCCTATACACCAAATAAGAGAATTTATGATTTTTCTATTTACCACAGTGGTATTGCATATGATCAGGTATGCAACACATTTGAATTCTGTACCACTTCAAAACCTAGGGCAAGTAACTGACATCCAGCTTCCAAAATCTGCAGGCTGAACTCGTCTTCTAGTCCAGAGCTATTCATGGGAGATAAGAGTCTTTGCACTTTTACTTATTACCAGCTTTCAGTTCCCAACTGTTCACATTGTTCCCCCTTTTCCATAGTCATACAAGGATTCACAGTCTGCATTATCTGGAAAGGGAAGCACAGAGGCACTTGACAGTAAACTGAAGTGGGTATTACACTTGCTGTGGGTTCCAGTACACAAACCAGGCAGAATACTGGATAAGCTAAGCTAAACAGCAGTCAAAAACACCAAACATCACCAACGAAGCACACTTGAACTCTGTACAATTTTTCGTTTTCACTTTATCACACACTTCATCCAAAGATCTCAAAACTCTTAAAAATATTTATGAAATCTTACAGCACTCCTGAGAAGCAAATTATCATGAGTTGCCACTTTAAAGAGTGGTACACTGAAATTAAAAGCCAACTCAGCACTAGAGCTAGGAAAAGAATTTCACATATCTAACACCTTCCCTTCAGTTCTGAATAAAAATATCCTAGGTTGCGTATAACAGCAAGTACTCAGAGACACCCTGGCAGCTCTGAGAAGATGCATTTATATTGTCTATTAAATTACAAAAATAGATGTTTTGTGTTAATTGATTTTCTTTCTTGCTATCCTTTCACTATTCTAAACAGTCAGTTAAGTGTTACAGTTCTCGGAACTGAACAGGTATATACCGCGTCCCATCAAATGTCTCATCTTAAATAGGGTTTTTCAATACAGATTCACAGAAACAATCAGAGAGTTTGTTGTGAAGTTAAATTCAGATAATCCTGAGACTCTTGCTGGAAAACAAGTCTCCGGAACCACTTACGTCCCAATACATACTAATCTGCACTTGCAAATCTGATGGATTTCAACTCTCATTTCGGTGCAGAGGTTGACTGAATGTTCAGTGTCACAGGATGATATTTTCTTTATCAAAGAGTCTCCCAAACAAAATGTGTAAATGAAATGATTAAGTTCACTGAAATGGAATGAAACTGCAATAATTATAAAATATTTCCACTGATTTGGTTGAAGTTCCTTTGTATTATCTCAGTGTAATGGAACAGAATTTGGCCAAAAACCTTGCATTATCTCTGAGGTACTGAAAAGTGAAACTCAAGAAGGAAGAATTCCACTAAGAAAGATAGAATATGCTACACTGTGGACAATAGAAAGTTAAACATGGCTTTGTGGTGGCTGATTGCAAATGTGATGGAAACATGAGTAAATCTTAGAACCTTATTTTTCCATCAGTATTGGTCTGTTCTGTTTAATGAGACAGTAGCTGTTTAGGAAAGGGACAGCCTCTTCGTGCATTTTGCAGATACATAGCCCTGATGCCCGTGTCTATAACTGGAACTGTAACATTAACAACAGGACTCACCCTCAATCATGGTTAAAACACTAAAAACATTTTCAAGCATGCAATATACGTAGTGCCCAAAGAGAATTTTTCATCGGTCGGCAATGGTGTGGGGTTTTTTTGTTTGTTTTGGCGGTTGTTTTTTTTTCCCTAAGCTATTCTTTGGACAGATAAATTAATTCAACAAAGAGTATATATTCATGAATTGAACCAAAGTGAAGAAAAATGGGGATGTTTTGTTCTAGTGCTTCTTGCTTCCTTGTGCTATTTTAGGTGTGGACAGTGCATAACTCGGAACCAGCTAAGGCTAACTGTAAATTATATGGTTGTGCTTTAATCTATTCCGCAGTTTCAGAAAGAATAGAGTGAAAATGAGGGATGGGTTTCTTGAGAAGTACATACTTTTGGGGGGTTGTTTGTTTTGTCTTTTTTTTGTTTGTTTGAGGTTGGTTTTTTTCCTTTTTCCAAATGAGATCCATACTTTCTTATTGGGTACCAGAAATGCACACACTTTGTCATGCTTTAGCATGGACTGGAAATCAATGAGATGTGTAAAATGGCTGGACACAGATTACCCATTATGCAGCTTTCTGATTTAAGTTATAGTGAAAGCTGAGATCTAAAGGTTGTAAAGGGAAGGGAGAATGTGCTTTAATTTTTTTTTTTTTTTTTTTTTTTTTTAGGATTTCTTCCTTATATCTCACATTTAATACTTACAAGGGAATTCTTTCCCTATTGTGATAGATGTACCTCATGAACACAATTATGTATTCTGTCCTTGAGGCTGAAAGTGTTCTCAAAGAGTTGTCCCTATTACTAAGAGGGGACGAAAAAAAAAAAAAAATCCTTAGAGAGTACAACACTTTTTACAGTTTATCAATCCCAATCAGTGGGGCTAACTGTCCATTGATTTACTGACAACCCCTAATAAATTTTTAAGAAATGACTGCGTGTCCTGAAAAAAAAAAAATACTGTTCAGAAATTTTCAGTCCTGAAGGGCATAATTTTTAATACTTTAGACTCTGCTGTACTCCTCACTGTCAGCATTAAGGCTCAGTCTTAAATCAGAACTGCAGACCTGCGGATATTTTCTCTTGTATCAGTAAATGTAACTGCAAGGTAACCAGTTAGTTTGCAGCTCTGCTACTAGTCTGATTTCATTGGATTCACAAGCTAAACAAAGTCAGTACCTGTTAATATTTAGACAGAAGACTTCCAGCTTATTAACATACACATATCTACACAAGTTGCCTACAATGTAGTTGTTTTAATAATTATTTTAGTTCTGAGGTAAGGGACTCCTCTGTCAAGAGCTGTACTAGAGTATATCCTCTTCTTAATTGTTCCTTATCATCCATTCTTCTCCTGCTCTTTCTCGGTCTGTGATAACAAGATCTGAATATCACATATTCACTGCCAGCTGAACCTTGTACCCTTTGAGAAGGAATGTCTTCTCTTTTTGCAAAGAGATGAGGTGACTTGTCCTTGATTGCTTAGACAAAATGTAGACTGTACAAGTGACTCTAGAGCTCCTTAATCTGTTGCAAAGCCACAATCATCCATGGCTAAACCTCCTTCCCCCATGCCTGCCAAATGCTTCTCCTCACATGTTGACCCACGCTGTATGGATCTTTCAATTCCCTCCCTTTCGATCTTTTCCTTTTTTTTCTGTTCTGTCTCTAAATGTCTCTTCCTCTGTGCCCACTTACCATATGTTGTGTTCTTCCTCATCCTACCATCAAACCGAAATCCAAACTCCCATGATCAGCACATATTCTTTGCTGTGTCAGCACAGATGGCCTACAGGATCTCAAAGATTGGCTAGACCATCATTACACAGCCCAAATGAGTGTCCTGCACATCTTGTACATCTGCCTAACAAAGGTGGAATAGCTTTCTCAGTTGTGGACTCCACTTGTTGAAATGGAAGGAACTGACACCATGATTGGACCTTCATTAGCTTTCTCTGTTATGMAGGATTATTGCCATTCCTATTATGGAGCACTGGCACTTCATGTAGCATGGCTTCTGCAAAAAAGTGGTACAGAGACTGCTTCAGCCCTCTGAAACATATGCCAGACCACCCACAGTGATGCATGGTACAGAGCTCATGGCCATCTGTTGCAGAGATACAGATGCTTGTCACTTAAATTAAGGAGACATTTGTCAGCTATAGCAATATTAAGCTGCAACTACTTGAGGATGACATGCCTAATGGACTATTTAGAGAGGTGCAGCCACACACAAGCCAGGCGTAAAATGGCAATCATGAAACATTCTTGGGTAAGCCCCAGAAAGTGGCAGAGGAATCCAGCTTCCCATGTCATCACTGAATTRGGAGGAAATAAAGGAAAAGGACCATTGGGCACCCTTTTTCTTTACCCCYGTCAACCTTTAAAAAGACGATGTTGTCATATTAATAAGGAGAAATTGTTTAATTTATTGATTCATCTTTAAAAATGATGGGTGATGTTGTGTACCTAGTCATGACATCTTTTCTTAATTTGATGCATTAACCAATGTTATATTCAATTTCATTAAATGATCTCCCTTAATTATGACAATGGGTAACGATGGTCATTAAAGTAATGACATTTGTCACCATCAGCAGTGGCAAGGATAATGAATAATGAACAAGGCAAAATTTCCACAGAGACTTTATAGTCTTATATTCCACTTAACAGCAGGCTAGAAAAACACAGAAACCAGAGTGTTCCCTGAGGACAAAAAAGTTTGAGGAAGCCAACAGAGAAGCTTCCTCTTTAAAAATACTAAAACACACTAACCAAGAAAAATATGGATTAATGATGCTAAATAAAAAGAACACCAAAACTTAAAAATCTTGTGAGCAAATCCATCTTATTAGGTCTGCAATACTATCACCCTATATATTCTTTTCATAAAGAAACACCAATCAGTTTTTAACGCGACTAGGATAAGAAACAGCAATTCATTGTGTATTCTATTGTCAAAAAGATAGGCAAGAGAAATACATGTTACAGTACCTGGACAGGAAGAGCGGGCTAGCAAGAACAGTATGAAGTTTAACAAAGCCAAGTGCAAACTCCTGCACCTGGGATGGAGTAACTAGAGACACCAGTACAGGCTAGCAACTGTGTGGCTAGGGAACAGCCTTTCTGAAAGGGACCTGGGGGTCAACAAGCTGAATACGAGTCAGCAGTACTCCACTGCAGCAACAAAGGCAAATCAGATCCTGGGCTGCATCCACAGGGGCATTACTAGCAGAGATAGAGACGTGATCATCCCACTCTACTCAGCGCTTGCCAGGCCGCACCTGGAGTACTGTGTCCAGTTCTGGTCCCCACAATTCAAAAAAGATGTGGACAGATTGGAGACGGTCCAAAGGAGGGCCACAAGGATGATCAAAGGGCTGGAGAACCTGTCCTATGAGGAAAGACTGAAGAAGCTGGGTCTTTTCTCCCTGGAGAAGAGAAGGCTCCAGGGGACCTCATCACAGTATTCCAGTACTTAAAGGGTGGCTACAAAGAGGGTGGAGGCTCTCTTCACRAGGAGCCATGTGGAGAAGACAAGGGGCAACAGGCACAAGTTGTACCAGAAAAGGATTCATCTTGATATAAGAAAGACATTTTTTACAGTGAGAACAATCAATCACTGGAACAACCTCCCCAGGAACGTGCTAGAGTCCCCATCACTGGAGGTTTTCAAGACGTGACTGGACAGGGTGCTAGATAATCTCATCTAGGCTCCTTTTCCCAAAAAAGGTTGGACCAGATGATCTTTCAAGGTCCCTTCYGATCTGTTCTATGGGCTGTTCTGTGATTCTATGATTATACACTGAATCCCAGAGGCTGTTTAAGTACCGATCTTGAACCAAATAAGAACTGGGTTAAGAATGCAGGCATGTATTTTGAGACTTAAGAGAACTATCTTTTTCTCCACCTACAAAAGTAACTGACTCAATCTTACAGTTAACCTACCTCTGTGATACCTCCTAATTTTTTTCCTGCATATAAGTACGATGGACTCCAAATATATTAATCTCTTATTTTCTTTTTTATATGAACATCCTATGTATATGCAGAAAGGTACTGCACATRTGTCTTGCAGTTACACATTAAATTCTTCCATGAAAACAGATGCAACGTGGCATAGTGTGTATTTCTGCCAAGAGGCAAGAGGAAATGCCTAGGACAAAAACCAGCCCAGGTAGTCTTAAACTTCATACCATAAATACCACCAAACCTGGTGGTATGTTCATTTTCTCTGAACAGAAAAGGAGACCAAGCACCTTATTAGTGTTTATTCTATTGGCCCAGATTCTCTATCCAGCTATAGGACAAGGCAAGGATATCTAAACTGAACAAAAACAGTGATTCCAGCTTAACAATCATTATGCATAATCTCTTCTATTACCTGCAGGACCTATTGCCCATTTAAAAATTGGCAAGGAGAACACTTAAGGCTGCTCTGACATGTGCTTTTCTAGGACATGACATAGCTCTGCTGATTTAAAACGAAAGTACACTTTATAATAAATGCCTTGATAGCTTTTAATCAAATGATGCATTATTAGCAAAGATTAAAAGAACTAATTATGTRCAGCATGGTTGAATGATGGCTGGCAGGAGAGAAAAGATAACTATCTCTGTGTATTTGAAAACTAAGCWCAAAGAAAAGAAAGGATTTTTAATTATTAAGGCAGCAGAGGGGGGACAGGCCTCATTAAAACAAAACAAACAAAAACACACAGCTGGAAATTCAGTAAAGACAATTTTGGGCTCAATATCAAATGGCTATTAGTCTGCAGACTAAACTCCTCAAAGTGATCGTGAAATTTCTGCAACTTCGGCTACTAAAAACTCAACAAGAAAAAGTATTTGAAAAGAACCCAAAGGAGTATTTGTTGAGTATGGAAACCAGATTGCCTGGATACATCTTAGACATAATGGACAGCTGTGCAAGGAGAAAGGTCATACTCTGGGCAGTGAGAATGATAATTCCTCCTGCTACTCTCATATGGGTGTGATTTAGCTGTTATCATGTGGGGGTCCACACCTTATGATATGAAAAAGATCACATTAGAAGACCATAATACCATTTTCCTGACATACAAATCTGTGAATCTCAGGCTTCTTAAAATGATGTCAAAACTGTGCTTGAAGGAAGTGGTTTAGAAATGAAAATATTTAAAGCAGAGTTTAAATAGCAGTTGCGACCACTGAGGTAGTCATATCATCTTTCTATTAACTCTGCTAAAAAAAACTGTATTCTAGTAAAAAAAACCATGCTTTTAAACAAAATAAATGGCATAAAAACTATGTTGAATTGAAACCTAAAAGATAATAGATTTGAGCATGGAGTGATAAGATTTRAATAATTTGACATGGCATGGATAAAGAGTTTCACTAATTTCAGAATGGAGTTTGCTAATTTTATGTTTGCCCGTGAAAGAACAGGGCTTGGTGCAACATCCCAGGAAATCCCTACCTGCCCTACATCCCATGGACATATCAAATGAAGAAAACCGTTCGTGAACAGAGCCTCAAAAGCAATGGAAGTTGAAAACAATCAACTAACTATTTCTTCTTGGATGGAGCATATATATCCCCACATACTGCTAGGCAGCATGGAGAAGAGCTGGAATAGTGTTTCAGTGCCCTGTTCTCTTTATCAAGGGCAGTAAAGCATTTTCATTCACTGTTTCTTTTTCCCCATACTCAGACTATTGCTAGAGACAGGCATGACTTAATGCTGTTATTTCCCCCCTCCTCCCCCGCCTTCTCCCTCCAAAGAGGGATGCTATTACTCCCAAGGCAGATTCAGTCCATCAGGAAATCAAAACCAAGTCTATGATTAATGCGATTAATT
>JAYKAV010003072.1:0-107977 GCA_035582835.1 Phoebastria nigripes | reverse complement strand
CACAAAACAAACCTCCTTCAGCTTCAAGAAAAACTTTTTTTTTCCCCCCATTATGAATGTCTTATTCAGCTGAGGACAGTAAACAGTCTTATGTTCAGTGACAGATGTTACATTCAAATGGACTGGAAATGTGATGAACTATCCAGTTTTGTCCCACAAAGGCTGCAGGAAGTACTGGAGTAAAACACTGAGAAAATGGCAACCAACCAGCCTAGATTTATGAGCAATCTACAGGATAGGGAATATGGAACACGATTGAGAACATAAAATATCCGAACTTCTTTAAAATATTGAACCTTTAGAACATTATGTTCACTAAATAAGACTTAGGTGACAAAAAAAATGAACAGGTACGAACACTATGTGGATTAGTTTGGAGATGATTTAGAGCTGAGTGAACAGTCCGGAGTACATTTTCTCTGCTCATTTGACTTTCTGTTGCAAATTGTCTGTGCTTAAGAACTAAAAAAGAAGAAATAGGAAAATTAATTARACCAGAATTACTGCTTCGCACCATATTAAAAAAATTCAGAAGCTCAATAAAAACTAAATCAGAAAGGACCTTCAAGCAAACAAACAAATAGATTATGTTTGATGTGGAAAAGGAGGGCTCATGGACACGTGGGAAAATTGGGTAGTATGATCAGAGCAATGAGGTAGGAAGAACATTTTACAGGAGCCTTTGAAGTAAATTGTAGGGGTAAGACAAACGTTGTCGAGGGCGTGAGAAGAGGAGGTTGCAGTAATGAAGATTCCAGACAATGAGGTTTGTGAATATTGCTTGCAATTTTCAATCAGCTATAGCACAAATGCTGTGATCTGTGCGGAGAACATAAGTGGTGAAGTTTGGAAGCACATTCTTTTTCTCTCCTATGGTATGACTATATTTTTTTCGTTTCATATATTTACAATAGGTTTAGTGGGTAGGAGATAAGAGACCATGTGCTTTGTTTCCTTACTGTAATGTCCTCTTTCCCAACCAGAAAACTACAAACAGAACCAAACCTAACTATTTTATGGTTAATCTCCCAAACTGAGAAATTACCAAATCTGAAATCAGAACAATAGCACACAATTGTTTACCTTCTTACCACGGCATTTCCAGAATGGAGCAGAGTGAGAATCTCAGTTTAATCTGAGTTAGTCTCATTCTAAATCCTCATATCAGATATACTCTCAAGTTACAATTTTTGTTATACTTAACAAGAGTTCAATAATCTTTCAGAAAGTTAGCATCAAAGCTAGGGGTTTGATAAAAAAGTTTAAGAACCAAGGTTGGTTCTTGATACAATGGGCATATTTCATCCAGGCGCCATTTGTGTGATTTTAATAGAGTGCCTTACTAAAAGCTGACTGTTAAAAGGCAATCAGAGTTTATGCTGGCAGCGTAAAAAAAAACAAAAAACAACCCCCCAAAAATCCAGTAAACAAGGTAAATAAAATGAAATCATAAATGAAGAAACATAACCAAAACTGGCAAAGGGAAAAATTCATGATTGGTGTAATTCCGCAAAAGACAGGAATATTAATTAAGAGCAAGACAGTATATGTAGAAATCTTTTRTGTATTATATTCTGTGATGTGGTAGAAATCAGATGAATTGTTTTCTAATGATTAATGAAGTCGGAATTATTAGCATGTGTTTTTTCCTCCAAATAATGAAGCAGATGGATCTGTCAGGGCTTTATAAGGTTCAAATTAAAGATGAGGATTTTCCTCTCCACTGTTTGCCTTCATTCTACGGGGGAGGAGGGCTGTGCGTAACTGCTATTTCTTTGATCAAATCAATTTAAGATTCTGCATGAATTCTGAATAAACCCCCAGGTGTTCTTTTTTTCTTCTTTTTTTAAGCAGTTRCGTTTTTAAGCAGGTAAACTCTATTTTCTTCCTTCTCAAGAAATTTATAGTCTTATTTCTTAATAAGCCGTTCCCAAAATGCTTTCAAGACAGTTGCATTGCAATGGCGGCTTATTGCTATACAGTTGTATTGTCACTAGAATTCAGTCTCTGACTCAACAAAAGGCCTATAGGCAAAACTAAATCAATCTAATCYGACTTAATATCCTCCAAGGTCTTTCAGCAGCGGTATCATTGCACAGGCATTTGGGATCTTTTTAGCTTATGCAACTGTAAATCAGAGCAAAATACCCACATTACTCCTGGGATTTCTAGAACAGAAATACTTGCCCAAGACATCATACACAGCACATGTGTAGCGACCTTGTTTAACATATATCTCCAACCTTCTTTATAGGTGCACAGTGGCTTTTCTTTTCCCTATCAGACTTACTAATCATGACAATTGATGTTCTGAAGTTTCTTGAGACACAGTGGTCACACTGCTGTAGCTCTTGCTCTGTTAAGACTATCAGACTTCCAAATATTTCAAACCAAGGCAGGAAATCCTCACATCTGCTCTAAAAATTTTTCTAAATGGAAATAAGAGCAACGTAAAGGCTACGTGCACATCCAGACATGCAGACTACTTACTCAGACTAATACTAGTGCACATGCTTTGTCACACTCCCACTGTCTCCTAATTATAAATTGCCTCTCTACAGGATTTTTAATAGCTTCCAGGTTGAGCAGAGAGACAGATATGACAATTGATATGTATAAATTTGCCTGTCTCTGGGACTCAAGTGCCCACGTGACAAACGGGAGACCTACAATCTAGGTGATGTTCTCAGAAACGCTGTCCCAGAATAACATCCAACTTTTGCCCRGTGAGGGTTGCTGCTTCCTGGAGTTTTGGGAGTTCAGCGATGGAAAGGTCACAGCTCATGGAGCCAAACCTTCCTGTTTGTACAGGTAAGGTACAGAATTGCCAAAACCATCTGGGAGCCAGAGGGAAGCATCTTTGCAGTAAATCACCCTATAGGAAGCCCAGTGATGACCTTTTCTGTACAACACAGGGAAAACATTCCTGGAAGAAAGAGTTTGAATTCAGATTCTTCCCCTGTGCCAAGGAAGCAAGATCATGTTTTGATCCCTTTAAAGAATCTTACAATCTCTTTTGCACAGTGACACTGCTCCGCTTTACTTGGATTTGATGAAATTTTTAGTCTTCCCAGTCTTTTTAAGTTAAAGGGGACTAAGGCTGCAATATAGGGTAGGTGCGCAGTGCTTACTCCAGCAGTGTATTAGGCAGGCTCAGCGGGACAAGATCAGACCCTACAGCAGACCTAGGCAGAAGGAATATCACAGAGGCTCAAGCACTAAGATCTTCAGCCCCACCAAGAGGGACTGGTACTGGGCATACATAAAAACAGTGGAACAGCTGTGACGCAGCACAATGCAAAACTGTGTAGGCTGACCCAAGTTATTTAACTCTGCTCTCCAATAGTCCATCAGACCTAGCACACATATTGCTTCTGTTCCTGGCATTAATTCATTCACAGATAGCTCAGGCATCTCTCTGCAATAACACATTGAGCCACATAGACAAATCTTAGTAAATTGGTTACGAGTTTTGAAGATCGCAATCAGACTCAGGCAGCAAAATGCACATCAAGCACCTTGGTGCTCCCGTGGATTTTCCCCTCACCCCTAATTCAAATACTTATTTCTGGTCATTTGATTTGGAGATGTTGTGTCCCTGTCTGTCACCAGTCTAGGACTTGTCACCATACAGTCACTCTAACACAAAATTGAAATATGACATCAGAGACTGAAGTAAGCTAAAATTAATTAGATTTATCTGGGATTAAAGAAATACCTTGTTATAATTAGAATGCTTTCCTGGACGCTATCTGTTTAATCACACATCACTCTGCYTGATTAGTTAATTGAATCCACTTAATTAATTTTCCACTGTCCACCACCCCACTTCATTCTGAAAAAAACCCTTCCCAGCAGATTTCAAACAAGAATTGCATAAATTTTTTTCCAAAACTGTTCTGATAGAAATCATCTTAATGAAAACTTGCATACAAAATTTGAAGCAAAATATGAACATGAAGGTATAATCCGTATCTTCTCTTTTAAAAACATGCAGGTTTCAATGTCATTGCAAGCAGTTACCTAAAGAGTTAAGAAAGATTTGTAGATATACCTGTCTGCAGTACTAGCCTACGTGTTACAAGAGAAAGAGAGCCTGCTGTAAGAATATAAACCTCTAATAAGATGAGAGACTTTTACTAAGCCACTCATGCTTGGAGTCTATTGAAAGATAATCTGTGGTACAGTACTTCCAGAAAAGCAGTGAACTGAAATCAATATTCAGTAAAAAACAGATTAAGAGACCAAACTAAAGAAATCAGAAGTCACTCAGCAGAACAGACATACACCTTAAAGATTATCATTCATCGTGAAAGCATGGGGTCTTTTCAGCTCTTGGGAGAGAACAATTTCTAAGGATGAGACCCTGTCTCCTCTTCTCTTTCACTGAAGGTACAAGCCCATATATTACAATGAATTTTAAATCTCCACATTTTAATTTAAAAATACAGTGGACAAAAAAAAGAAGGTTCAGAGATCAGCTGATCATGGGGAGAAAACCTATTTTTGTACAAAAAACCAGCTTCTTTTCCCTCACACATTTGAATATGTGTTTTTTCTCTCTATGGAAAGAGACAATTTCTTTATTCTTGAGATGAAAGTTGATCTTGCTGCTGAGAAATTGGATGAACATTCAGCAAAGACAGTTATTGCCAACTTCTTCAGAGACCTTAGGCCAATCTAATTACTCCATGACGCCATTTCCATCCGCAAAATGTCAATAGTAATAGCATGCATCCTTCCTACTCAGATGGCCAACTCTTTGGACCTGCCATAAACTTTTACTATGAAAGTAAGCATATAACTTCCTAACATAATTTTATGTGTATCATAATGGTATATTCTGATTTCTCTTTCAATACGCTTAATGTTAGGCTCCTACTTTGTCAAGGCACAATTTTGCCTTCCTTTCTCTGTCCTTTGCGATATGTTAACAAAATCAATTTGTATTTTCATGTTCAAACTGAACATTTCATTCATGTGAAACCTAGGAATGCACTTCTTCAATCTTCTAATTACTAATATTAAGACGACACAAGATCTAAAGGATCCTAGGGATATTTTTGCAGAAAAGTCTAACAGTAGAGAAAGGCCAAATATCTTAACAGGAATTGCAGGTGGCATGTTTGATTTCATGTCTGAATGATTAATATCAGCAAGTAAAATAAACCTATTTTAGTGGACAGCATAGTTACTTATTTCCGCTGTGACGTAGTTCAAATCCTGGTCTACCCGGTACTAAAAATTTTACACAGGGAAAATAACACCAGCAGGAATTAACATAAAAATCTATTTTGCTTTTCATTAAAGTGTATTTAGTATTGAACATTGTTTTAATATTTCCAACATACATCCATAATTTTTTGAGTCCTTATTCATCAGGGAGTAACTCACAACCCCAAAACAACAAACTTCAAAATAAATTCAGATACTCAGTCCGACTCTATGTGTTTACTGCTGTAAAAAGGAAACAGCCTTTTTAAAACATATGCCACCAAATTTGCTTGTTTTTCTTGTTCTCTGGATGTTTTTTTTTCTGATTTTAAAACTTTCTTCTGATGCTTCCTATAAAACAAAAGAATGTTTCACATTAAGTGTTTTTTCCTGTCCTTCCCTATTCTTTTTTTTTTTTTTTTTTTACCTTTAGAAGAAGTAACAGTTTAAATATTTAAAAACACATAAGAGCTCCCCAAGTCTTGGCAACCTTGAAATCCTTCTTCTGCTACAAAAATAGACTCTTTTCCTCTCCAGGACTGGGATTTAAATTTGCTACACTAGAGTGAAGCTTCTCCTCCCACCATATCCTTCCTTCCACGGCCACTTACATACAGACAATTTTTTTCTTCTTATCTTTTTCTTTTGAAAGCAAACAGCAAAACATTAAATAAAGGATAACTGTAATTGTCTTCCCAAAAATGAAAAAGCCTGCAAACACAGCTTGGAGACAGCAATGATCAGACATTTGATCCTGTCCCTCTATTCAGCACTAGGGACTCATGGGTATACTGGAGTGAGTCCAGCAGAGGACCACAATGGTGATTAAGGGATTGGAGCATCTGTCATATAAGAAAAAGCTGAGATCACTTGGGTTGCTCAGCCTGGAGAAGAGAAGGCTCAGGGGGATCTTATCAACATGTATAAACACCTGATGGGTGGTAACGAAGAAGAGAGAGCCCAGCTCTTCTCAGTGGTGGTCAATGAATGGACAAGAGGCAATGGGCACCAACCAAAATACAGGAAATTCCATTTAAACGTAAGAAAAACCTTTTTTGTTGCGAAGGTGATTGAACACTGGAACAGGTTGCCCAGAGAGGTTTTAGGGTCTTCATCGCTGGTCCCTTCCAACCTCTATGATTCTGTGATTCTACAGTTACAGGTAAATGCTGAACTTTCAAAAAAAATAGTGATGTAAATACCTTAATTGTTTATTTGGTCATATTTTAATAAGAGCTAGTAAGCATATTGCATCCCAAACTTGCTTCTAATATCCCCTTACAAGCAAGCAATCCCACATGTGCCATCCCAGTTGCCAAAACCTCCAAGTTTTTAGCATTTTAAATAATCTTCCTGGGAAATCGTGCTTCTCCATCCAAAAAAACCCGCAGAACAAGATAATATTTATCTACAAAACAAGGCCTATCTTAGTGCCCATTCATCTGGTATGTGTCCACTTAGCTTTCAGCCATTTTAAATGATGTTTCCATTGACTTTCTAGTACAAACAGTATTTTGGCTAATTCTGTATAGTGGTAGACTACATGAGACTGAGTATAAAAGAGATGTATGAAGCTACAAGGCCACAATAGCTACTATGCAATTCAGTGCTGGACTTCTGCAATCTCCTGTGCTGACTGCACCGTCCACTTGTTTCTCACAGCTTCTGCAACCTATAACAAAGGAGACACGCATCCTGTCGTCTTTTGCCTGTCGACTTTTCTTTTGTTCTTTCCCTCACCCTCCATTCCCCGATGTTAAAGTAAAGCTGCATTTTCACTGCAGAGCTTCGTGGAGCATTTCTTGTGTGTACCTTGAGTCTCACTCCCAACTGTTCACAGGTCTTTCACCTCCTGTGATCAAGCACAGCCTTCAAGCCTGCATTTGTAGTTCCATAGACTTGGCCTACCTAGAGGTTTGAATTTGGGACAGCTTGTTATAGTTCAAAGCAATAGAATACCCACTCTGAAATGAGGGAAAATGAGTTCCTTGCAGCTCAAGTCCCCTTGACAGTTCTCCAGTTGTTTTCTTCTATTTTTTCCTTTTGCTCTCATGACCAGGCACATTGTCTCCTGATTCATCTCCTGTCAAGGTGGCACACCCAAAAGAGTCACAGAAAAAGACATGCATTGCATTGCAGCTCTTCCCTCCCTTTTTGACCCAACAGACTGAAGATGGAGGCTCACACCACCATTATGGCTTAATACAGGAAGAAGGGCAAATTCCTTGTGTGTAACTGTGGAATAATGGCAGGAGGTGACCCAAAAATTCRACTTATATCYATATTTTAARGAAAGGTACAGCACTGAAGAAGCTTCCAGGGTGTAGTGCGGCTGGTATGCAAGGAATCCACGGGAGTTCCCTAGGCCTGTAATCTTAGATGTTAACACATCAGGGGAGCTTGGTGTGCTGACTCTAGGAGGAACTGTACGGAGAGAGTGGAGTGGAGTGGAGACACCGCGGCCAGGCTCTGTAATATTTGGGAACTTGAAGGTTCGATAAGATGCATATTCACTACCCTGAGCCAACGGTCTGTCATGTTTTGATAAAATGCTGTCCTTTTAGTGAACTTCTTTGCATTATAATACCAAAACACACCTCCATCCCAAAAGTTACCTGCCTCCAAGGCGCGACCACACCTCACTGAGCTTGCGCTTTGAATTCTTCCTGGTCTATACCTTTAAAACGAAGCGAGAAAGCTTTATACCAATCATAACAAAGGTATGTATGACTAGAGTCACTCAAGCTCCACCTAAAAGATAAAAAATAATATAAAAATAGCTTGTGAGAGAGAGAATGTTAGGGAAGATACCATCGTTGTGTACTATTCCAACTTCTGGGATCAGTCGACGGGCTGAACCTCTCTTCCCCCCCATCGGGACGCCTTTGGGTAAGATTCGAACACTTGGTCATACCAMGTGTCTCCCCGGGAAACTTAGAAATCTCTATATAGAGTCACTTTATATCTTTTAACGCGTTTGTAATACTCACACTTTTGGCATTTGCACGTGCTTTGTATGCAGCGAATTTATCACCGGCAATCCAAAGAACCTGTGTATCTGTTGCTTCAATAAACTGCGCTACTCATTAATCCGGCCGTGATAGTTCTCATTGAACGYGACCAAACTCTTTGAGTGCGGCCGTGGTAGTTCATAGAACGCGACCAGGCTGAGGAAGTGTATGTCGTTATTTGTGCATCCGTAATCGTGATAGTTCAGTGTACTGAACGCGACTGGACTTATAACGACAACTTAGGCTACTTCAGCCTTTAACGCAACAGTAACCCAGTAAGTCAACTTCACAGTGTAGGCGCTCAGTGACAGGCTGGCTTAACCTTGCTGCTCAAATCTGGGTGGTGATTACTTAAAGTAACTTTGCAAGGCAAACATACTCCAAAATAAAGTAAATGTTACAAAGTTCCCAAACAGTACAAACCAAGGAAATTACACCACATCCTTATGTCTGTGTGTATCTGAGCTCCTTGTTTTTTTGCTAACTAGCTCTCAATTAAAATAGTGTACATATATTTGCTGATGTCAGAAGGCAAAACATTTTGGAGCTTTTCAGCAGGAGAGGAGTCCTGAATGGTGTCTGAGAAGGGAAGTGGAAAGCCGAGGTATATAAGACAGTTGCATCCAGGAAGAGTTCTGTGTAATCACATTTTAAGTGTTTCTGCTTCAGTACATAGTCATAAATGTCAGCTGAAATTTAACTTTGTTGTTTATTAAATGTATGTTAACAAAGTCGTTGGAAATCTAAGTGCTCTATTGATTGCAAATGTAAATTGGCAACGCTGTGGTCTCTATCTACCAGTCAATCACAGCAGTATGAGTTAGTGAGGTAAAAACAGAATAAGGGAGCTGATTACAGAAGGCATTGAAGAAAAAGATAGATGGCAGAGAATATTTTTGTATTTAGCAGTATCATCAGACTCCCTACAATATAACTCTTCGTGCAGCAGCTGATAAAGATCTAATCCCTATAGCCTATTTCTTTCAACTTAAAGCTCAGTTGAGACACACGCACACCCCCACCACCACCTTTAGGAAAGAGCCAGAAGTAAAGCTGGGTTATAGGAGACAGCCCCTCAGGGAGCACTATCTAGACCCACAGCTGCTGGGTGGGATCAAGGACTCCTAGAACATCTCCCTTTTCTTCCCAGCCATACATTTACTGACAAGAATGGCATAAAACTTTTCGTGCTAAAACTTCCGAAAGAGTGACCGTATCCAGAGCAAATAGTAGCTAGCAGCTAACCACATCTCAAGAGGATGATCAAAAATCTTCCTTTGGGAAGAGAGAAGACAGCCAGCCGTTTTGTAAAGATGGGCTGGAGTTTTAATCCTTCTTTTCTATCCAGGAGCTACAAAGGTTTTGGCAAAATCCTTGTTAGTAAATGTGAACGCCTTAATATTGCTTGATTTTTGATACTGATAAAAAAATTCATTTAGCATCAACAAAGACTTACTAAGTGCTAGAGTCAACAAGCACTTAAAATCTCAGGTTTATAACTTACCCCTCTCTGCCTTAGATTCCCAGCTATCAAACAGCATAACATTATTTTGTAAATCTTCTATGAATGCCTTCCTATATTGTTTACAATAATAAGGCTTCAAATTCATTTGAGCTCCTAATTACCAGTGTAGTCTGAGTAATAGTAAATCAGAACCACATTATTGTAGTGTTATGCAGAAAGGGTCATAAGTGCTATTTGATTGACGCTATTTGTTTCCTGTACACAAATGAGAGTTTCCCTCGGAGCACAGCAGATACTGTCTTGAACAATATTGTTATGGAGATAAAGCACTGTAGAGACATCTTTTAGAGGAGAATTAAAATAACTCATAAGCGGCTGAACTAAAGAAGCCTGCTTTCCTGTGGATTTGAGTCCTATCTCCTATTGCTTTCCCTCATCATCTGTTCCCAAAACCTTTTCCCTGTTGCAATGCTTAGTACAGGGCAAGCCACTACAATGCTCCATCTGCCTTGTCATGGATCCAGGCTATTCCCTGGGCAGCTGTACCCAGTTTTAAGCTACCTATACATCAATCAGCAAGCAGTAAGTGTGTGCTGATTGATACACTGGCTGGCCAAACAGAATAGACTGAGTTTATATAGCTTCTCTTTGATTGGAAGCGCTAGTTTGGGTTGTTGCCTATTCAGACAGAATTTTCACAAAACATTCTGGCCTTTATCTGTCTGGAGATGTTGCCACTTCTGACAAATGGAGCAACAATGGTCAACAGATTCAAAAAGCATAAAGAGGAAATTAAGCATCAAATACACAAATAATTTGATCTTATCAGCCTCATTTACACACAAAATTATTCTAACTCCTTTCTTCAGACCTTACTTTTAAAAGATTTATTTCAAACTCAACCAAAACTGCTAAGAGTCAGACAAATATATCATAATCTGCTAATAATTAATTTTTATAAACATATAATCTGTTAATTTCAGACAAATGTGTAAGATAAATCTACGTCAAATTTCTAATACTGGGAAAAAGACTCAGATAAAGAAAAAGCAGTTTTGTTAGGTACACAATAACAATGCTGTAAAAATACCTGAAGTCTTAAAATGTCAAGTGACAAATTATTTCATAAATGACTGTTTTAGTCAAGTAGTAGTTGACTTGATTTTTCAAAAAAACTATAATTGAAGTACTTTACAATTTTTTTGCTGCCTATATAAAATAAAATAATTGCATAATTAGCACATAATTAGTTTCAGGAGTGACTAATTTTGGATTCTATTAAGTATGTATTAATTGCTATGCTGGCAACTGCAAAAATAAAAAAAAAGTCATCAAAAAGTAAAAGCCTTCCCTTATCAAGGTCAGCATTTGCATTATAAGACAGTCAAAATAGTGTTAAATCAATTAAATAGTCCAATATTCAATGGCTGCAAGGCACGAGGCAGTGAAAGGAAGGACAACCATAGGACTCATAAGGCATTGCTGGCAGGACTCAAATTAACCTCAGACTCAAAGGTCTGGTATTGCACCCCTGTGAAGAGAAATGCTTCTGTTGACTTTACCGGTGCAGGATTAGGTTCATTGACACGTTACCTATTGACTGATGTTCATTAGCTATGCAGAGTCCGCTCTGAAACCTCTTGTTCATATTCTATCATACATAATTACTCCTATCGTTCAGTCTGAGGAGTTATGAATTATAGAATCATTTAGGTTGGAAAAGACCCTTAAGATCATCAAGTCCAACTGTAAACCTGTGCTGGTTTTGGCTGGGGTAGAGTTAATTTTCTTCATAGTAGCTAGTATGGGGCTAAACCATGTCCCTAAGCACCACATCCAAATGTCTTTTAAATACCTCCAGGGATGGGGACTCCACCACTTCCCTGGGCAGCCTGTGCCAATGCTTGAGGACCCTTTCAGCGAATAAATTTTTCCTAATGTCCAATCTAAACCTCCCCTGGCGCAACTTGAGGCCATTTCCTCTTGTCCTGTTGCTTGTTACTTGGGAGAAGAGACCAACACCCACCTCGCTGCAACCTCCTTTCAGRTAGTTGTAGAGGGCAATAAGGTCTCCTCTCAGCCTCCTCTTCTCCAGGCTAAACAACCCCAGTTCCCTCAGCCACTCCTCATCAGACTTGTTCTCCAGACCCTTCACCAGCTTCGTTGCCCTTCTCTGGACACACTCCAGCACCTCAATGTCCTTCTTGTAGTGAGGGGCCCAAAACCGAGCACAGTATTCGAGGTGCGGCCTCACCAGTGCCGAGTACAGGGGGACGATCACTTCCCTACTCCTGCTGGCCACACTATTTCTGATACAGGCCAGTTATCTTATGTAAAGATAATTAAATGTCCAGCTCTTGTTCAACTTGCTTGTTTTATTTCATCTGTGAATGGGAACAGCTAATAGGGGAAGTGCAGCATGAGTAACAAAAGAACTTGGCCCATGGTTTTATTCCCTGAAATCAGGAGGCATCTCTTCTCATTTACTGTTAGCAGCCACTTATCTTTGCTAGCTAGTAATGCTAGTTGCATTAACTAGCAGACTGAACTAATGGAGAAAGAGAGGAGCCAGCAACCTGATCCAACATAATAAACTGTCCCAGTAGAGACCAGAAACTAAGAACCACAGGTTCCCTCCATGCAATATCAGTGCTTTAACCTTTCTAGATGTCCTGTTCCTCATTTCAGCCACTTCATTAATGMCCAGTTTTACAGATCACAACAAATGGTATCGGAAAAGCAGTTTCCAGGACTGTTCTTTCTTTAACGAAAACAAGAGCTGTAGAAAAAGTCAAAGCCAGATATGGCTTTGACAAAATATGCCCTTGTTTTCAGGGGTAAGTAATTGCATAGGGCCAGCTCATTTTGTCTTGCAAACCAGATGGSATGGCCCACCAGCCAGTGGAAGCCTGTGAATTTGTAAGCAAAAGGCAGAAAATTCTGACCTCCATAGCACTTGCCAATGATTTAGCTCCCTTTGGCCTCACAGCTGGAATTGTTTCCAATAAAGTCAATAAACTTTTTAAAAATCTTACCTGAAACATCATGATCCCATGTATTTCTTAGTTTACAGAGTAGAATAATGTGTAGGGTACACATCTTAGTCCAACATGATTGTTATTACAGTAACTTTGAAATGCGAAAATTGCATAGACTCAGTTTTTCAAACCTTAGCTTGGATGCTCATGGTTTCAATTCCATTTATAAACAGGTAAGTATATGACATGCTCTTGACTCCTTTCAAAACAAATGTTAAGCTCCTTGGCCCTTTGGCACAACATGGACAAATTTTGCACATAAATTCTAGCTTGTTGAATGAAATTCCTGTATGCCTTCTGTCTCAAATTTGACCTAGAAGTGGCTTTAAAAAAAAAAAAAAAAAAATTATTTTTCTCTTCAAATCAGCTGTCAGTTCCCAGACTGAAGACAGTTCAGAATAATTACTCAGCATGGGTAGTTCCCTGTGTTTTCCACCCCTTTGTTTTTATGTCACAGCGTGCCAGAATAAATACAAGCAGGTAACAGTTTTCCCCTTGGCTTTGAAGAAATCACAACTGGTGGTTTTTCTATGTACAGGCATCATATTTGAAGGCCCATTTTCTTTCGGTTCACACACAAACTGAAACTACTGAGTTTGCGTTTCAGATGACCTCAGCACTGTTTCTTCTAGGCAGTCCAAATACATAAAGTTGAAAAACGTGAAATAATGTTAGAGGATATTAATACATGTTAAGCTTCTAACTCATAACACATTTAGCTTTCAAAAAAAGACAAAAAAGCCTCAGCAACCAAGGCAATGTTCTTCATTCACATTTCTTTACCATCCTATTCCACTTCACATTGTGGGTAACAAACGAAGTGTGAAGTTAAATTGACGATTCATTATTACAGCCAGGAAAAATGGAGTTAATCATTGGCAACTTGACAAGTAACCATTTTGAAGTTGTTGTTTTTTGGGTTTGCATCTCAGATTTTTTACTGGTCTGGACAACTGTTTTTTCCAGTAATAATCACTCCGCAATCTTATTTGCAATAATTTTGAAGGGAGGAGGATCACCCCCACGGGTGATAGGCACACTAAAATCCCTCTGTCTTCCTAATGCAATGCTTTAGAAAAAAGAAAAAGATACATAAACTGATTGGGCCAGGCAACAGTTTTCAAAAATAATTATTCTTATTGAAAAGCAGTAATATGGCCTTAAACAAAAAAATACATAAGCTGAGCACAGCAGAGAGAGAGAGAATTGCTTTGAAGATACTTCCTCCTCATCATGAAGACTGACCTGTATATTTCCATCTTGCGTTGTGAAAAAAGTGATTAYGTCAGGTGCACAGAAAGCGGTACATTGAACAGGAGAGGATAAAGATATCGTTGTATTCAAAAGAAATCAATAATCCTTTCCCCCCATGCTGATAAATTTACCAAATCATATTCTTCAATGGAGACTTCTGCCGTACATAAGAAAACCTATGTTGACTATAATTAAGAAAAGAGGTGTTATGAATAAGAAAGGATTTTTAAAAGTGTCCTCTCAGCTTTCTTGATTTCAAGTGGAGTTAGATATTTAAGTTTGTTATGCAAAGTAGATTCTCTGTCATTTGCAAAACAAAGCTGCAACGTTTTTAAATTAGCTTTTAGGTCTCTACTAAAGATTTAAAAAAAATGTTACATGATGAAGTAAATATGAATGGATGGTAATGAGCTATCCCCTTTTTCTGTGGAAACATCTATACCTAACTGACAAATATTTTCCTTTGGCCTAAATTAATTCAATTCAAAATGTTATGGAGGCATAAATAATTCAGTCTGATTGTCAAAGACACTGAAAAAAGCAGGACCTTTGCTCATAACTGTCGCAACCCTACTGAAAATGCTCATTGCTCTGTTTATATTTAAGAGAAAATGTCTATTATGTTTGGATGGGGAGCATGTTAAACTTTGTAATAGCAGGTGAGACAGTCTGATTAGCCTTTCATACTTATTCCTCCATGTTTTGATTTCCTTAGATCCATATTTTAGCAATTTGAAGTAGAGGGTAATTAGAAATAAGCCAAAAATTATTCTACTCGGTTCTACCTTACCAAATAATCTTACAGATGTTCATATATGGCACTGGAATTATGATTCCAGTAATACACTTATGATACAAGTAATGGTAGCTGAAGAAGGCCAAATGATCCTTGAGGAGCAGGCTGGGAGAACATCTGAACTAATTAATTCTAGCAAAGACAGCTAGAAACCAAAGCTGCTCTCTGAACCAACAAACCAGACTTTGGAAAGCTGCTGGTGGAGCAGAAACAAGGTCTTCCACAGCTTGGACGCAAAATCTGGTATACTGCAACTAGGGACTGGATGACAGCATGGATATTCCCTGCACTAAGGGGAAAAGGGAGTAAAGGGCAAGAGTTTCAGTTCAGTTTCTCAGTGTGGCACTGTTGCAGCCAGGGTTTATAGGTATGTGGTCACTTGGCCTTAGCACTCTTCAGGAAGAGTCATGCTATGTGAGCTGACCCTGAAAAACATCTTCCCCTAAGTGAGGTGCCTTATACATTCTGCACCCTTCTCTGAATCAACACATCAGAGAAAAACCTCAAAACTTACAGCTGACTACAGACTGAAAGWGTAAACTTAGCCTACTTCATGGTCTATGCTAATTTTTCAGACTGTTTTTACATCAGTTTTATCTGAAGATGTGTTTACCTGCTGCATATTCAATACAAGTCCATATAAAATATAAGTATCCTCGATATGGAATAGATGTTTCTCTTATGTTGCATCCTGTCCAGTATCTGCTTAGACATCACTGTTGAACTTTGATGTCTCTAACAAGTCCAGGCTCCCAAGCTCTAGCATACATACACACGTCACACAAACTAAGCCCTKTCCTGTCTTGACAGCCTTCAGTTAAAATACAGATTTTCCTATACCTCTTAACTGTGTCTTGCCTTGATCACAAAGCAAGTTGGAGACAATCTATTATTTTTTTTAATAATCCAGTGCTCCATTCACTGAGTCACACTGATTTGTGAATTGTTGTGTTGTTAAAATGCTTTTTGACCGAGTAATTTTTTCAAAGAAAAAAACCAAAAAAAACCAACCCACACATGAAACAACTTCATTTACATACCATTTTTGTCTCCCAGGACATTAGGAAAACTTAACATGTTCCTACAGTCAACTAAATGTATTAGCACTGCATGTGTTTCTGACAGAACCTTCTTTAACAGGAGGTCAAACCCCATTTGGTCTTTGAAACTTGTTCATTTTTGTTTGTTACAGCTTTGATAATAACACCTCTTTCATGATCCTGAAATCACCCAGGATAGCTGAGGCATTGATAATGTCAGACATCCTGTTTTAGCCACCTCTCATTACTATTTCAGTCAAAAAAGACCAAGTTACTATTTAATTTTTTTAAAATGTTGCAATACAGTGATCATCCTTTTGCATTTAAGCCCACTTAAAAATAAAACAGTATGTATTTATCTGAAATATCAGAAGGTCTGCTTGCAGATTTTCGGCCTGATCCTGCTCACATTGACACCAATCTTGCAGTGTCTTGCAGGCAGCTATTTTTTACTTCTGCCATTCCAACATTTGCTGCTCTGCATCCTATCTGTATTTCAGGTATCTCAAAGTGATAATTAGCTGTACTGGTCAGTCTCACCTGTAGATGGACCACAAGTCATATAAATGGCTGTGGAATAATCTAAATATCTCAAAGATCCTAAAAAACAGGTCACTGCTAAGGAAGTTCAATCTACCTTTGGACAGTAGCAATAGAAGGAAACAATATGAGTGAAAGACCTTTTTGCAAGCCTTTCACGGAGGGTGAACTCAGATTGTGTGAGAGAAGGCAACTCTTGCCAACGAGATTAAATTGTCAARGTGAATGAATTTAAAAGCTCGGTTTTAACTTTCTACCTATTTACATATCACATGGAGTTTAACGATTAGCAAATTAGACACAAATCATGTGCAAATCAATGCAAATTGCTAGTTCACACACACAATGTAAACTTCATTTTTCATGTTGGGATGTAGCCAGTTACTAGTTAACAAGCATATGGATTTCAGATCTGGGGTAAATGAGCTTCTCCGTCACGAGCCAAAGCTTCCCCTCTCTTCCACCCTCCTCCCCCCCCCTCATTCCTCCACTTGGCACAAAAACACCAGACTTCTCATTCAATCCACATAATTCAGTCAATACTTGCCTTATGTCAGACTTTGTGTAGGCAGGTAATAACTTCTACAGTCATTAAATTAGGCTATGCTTTCTCTAATTTGTGCTCTTTGGTTAGAGTTTTATGGTCACTTACACTAATTAGAAATGCTTGGTTTATTAACAGAAGATATATATACTTTGCAAAGCCCCTTGAGATCACCAAAGTATTTATAGATCCCTGCAACTTTTGTTTTCTTGACTTTTGTACTATGTCATATATATAACTACTCTGACAAAAGCCCTTTGAGCTAATCCTCATAATTAAAAAAAACATTGCATTCACTGCTGCTCCAGTGCCACTTTTTATTTCAGAGGGGATCTCCCTTTCCCCAGGAGAGATTACATACAATCAGAATCACAGAACTGGGCAATAGTCATGTCTGGAAGTGACCTCCGGAGGTCCATTCTGCAGACTCTTGCTCAAAGCAGGAGCAACCTCAAAGATAAATCAGATTCCTTGGGAAACTGTGCAGCTGAGTTTGGAAAGTCTGCAGGGTCTGCGATTCTGCTCCCCCCTTATTGGGCCCCTGTTCCTGTGTGTAAACAATGTGATGGGGGAAAAAAAGAAATTCCTAATATCCAGTCGGAGTTTCCATTGCTGAAGCTTGTGGCCTTTCCCTCTTGACCTTTCATTGTGCAACCAAGAAGAGTCTGCTTCTGTCTTCTCTCTATGTCCCCATTGGCAGTGGAAGGAAGGTTGCTATAATTCCCCTGGCAACTTCTCTCATCCCATCCACAAGCATCCTCTGCTCCAGCCCCCAACTCCCTCTGCTGTACTCACACCAGTTTCTCAGCTTTGGGGGACTCTGCAAAGTCCCACAGACCGCTCAGCAGCAGTGAAAATATATTACTGTCCATTGGTGTGCTGCTTCAAATTATCTGTGAAGTTTGAATAATAAACTTCTTATGCAATTGCCAACCACATTTTTTCTCCCTCTCAGCAAATCTGCATAATAGAGACCTTCCTTAAAGGCCAGGTAGAGAAAAGGGCACTTGGAAAACTCTAAGTGTTTCTGACCCTCAAACTGACTTTGAAGTGTTTCAGACAGGGAAGATCAAAACAGACTAATCAAGGGAATGTGCCCAATCCTTAAAACTCCAGTGTATCTCACAGAAAATCTCACACGATATGTACGTGCGCAAAAGTTGAACTCTAACCATTGCTGAAGATGCAGCATCCATTTAAACTGCCTCAGGCTGGAGCGTCTAACTGGTCGTGAATGATTTCAATCCCTATCAGATGTGAATAACATAAACAATCAAAGAAATATGTCTTCTCTGACATGACCCTTAATCACTGGGGAAGAAGGAAAAAAAAAAAAAAAAAAAAAAAGGTGCTGACCTTGATTAACATTGTGCTGCTGAATTTGATATGAGAGATCCCATTGATCATGGATTCAAACAACCTGGGACATGCAGAGCCTTTATTTTCTTCCCTTCATTTAGTACCTATAGAATTTAAGGTACGATCAAAACAGAGGAGAGCGTTATACAGGCTGCATCCATAATTTTCTTCTCCCTGCTGAATATGAGGCTCTTACATTTTTTGTATGAGATAAGAAAGAAATACTCCTATAACCAGGGTGCAGGAGGGAATGCCAGTTAAGTTTCCATTGCAATGCATGTGCAGGAGGACAGAGTTAAATTCCTGCAGGTAAGCTTGCAGACAACATTTTGTTGACCGTTGACCATTGCCTATGTAATTTCTACAACCTAAATAAATGAAATCTGCAGAATTTTAAAAACAATTTGGAGATTTTAGCCTTAAGAGTCAGCCTTTAATCAGAAAGGTGTTTTAGTGTTCTGTAGCAGAACTGGCACTCTTCTACAACATGTTCAACTTTATTAATAGTATGCTTTTTTTTTTTTAATTGTTAAAATTAACACCTTTCCCATAACAATTTCTTGGTTTTTTTTTTAACCTTGCTCCTTTCACAGCTCATCCTTCTCCCATCTAAGTTGCTCATTCCTTTGCTCCTTGCCTTGCTGCCCAAAGGAATTAATTCTGTTATGCCCATGGTTTTGCATGTATAAAACATCAGATAGCAGTGAGCGTTTTCTGACCTTCTGTTTCTTTCATTATTCTGTGCCTTCAAACGACCAACTACTATTCATATTTTTTAGACTTCACGATCATCCATCTGATGTGTCAAATGTTTTAAGAGGTTTAGCCAACAAATGTACAGCAAGCTGAAATTTGCAGAAAGCAGTTATAGTCTGAATCTCAGTCAAAAAATGTCTACAGATAATTACAGACTTGTAGTGACCTCTCTCATGAGCCCCAGACATAGTCAAAGAGACTATGGTTATAGCTATATTCTAAATTTGGTATTCCTGCTAACACTTACAGCCCCAAATCTAACTGCAGTGGAAAGGATATGTGGCTGTAGGGTCTGAAAAAACGATAGCTGATTGCAAACTGTTGGGAATGACCTCAGCAATGTCCTGACTCCTAAATCATACTCTGAATTTGCTTCACAGAAAGCTTGTTAGCGAGTTAGGGTCCAGGTTCAGGTCACCATGTGGATGTAACCTATGTTCTAGGTCCTGGAGGTAGCAAAGGGGAGGCACATAATGGCTAATGAATTTAACAATAGTTAGAAAATTTTTTATAGTGC
The DNA here is from genome assembly GCA_035582835.1 of Phoebastria nigripes. NCBI lineage: Eukaryota > Metazoa > Chordata > Aves > Procellariiformes > Diomedeidae > Phoebastria > Phoebastria nigripes. The sequence continues at coordinate 88,443 of JAYKAV010003072.1, read as the reverse complement.
ATTGGAAAGTGAACAGGGAGTTACTTGCAGCTTTGGGTACTTAAGTAACTTTTGAAAGCCTGCCCTCCTGCAGATATCCACTTTTGAAAACACCTCAGTGCTTTGGGTTTAGGAATTAACCTACATGGGGACCGTAGTGACAGTATTACTTCCTCAGCTGGGAGAGTTCTTCATTTACAGCCCTGCCACTTGAGATTTTTGCCCCTGTAACAGTATATAACAGAAACTCATTAAACGAGGTGTCTGTGAACCACTTGCTTTGTATCTAAAAATAAGATCTGTGCCTTATTTCCACCATGTGATCAATCCAAGAAGGAGATGTTTTTCTTAAGAAATCAAAATGTACCATCATTAACACTGCATGTTTTTACCTCAGAAACCATATGGATTCACAGAGCAAGCTAAAGGGTTGTGGGTTCCCCCCCCCCCCCGCCCCCCGCCTTCTTTCCTTCCCTTTTGCTAGAGTTTTTTTAACCTCTAAGTCTGGGCATTGTAAAGGAAGGTTGAGCACTAAACTGCATCTGCGTAGTGCACACAGCAGTACCCAGGCCTGGCTCCAATGTTTCTATTGAATCAAAATAAGCTGACATAAGCTGGACTATAGGATGACTGGGTTTGTGTTGTCATAGCTTTTAAACTGCTGTTGAGGTCAAGCTGTGAGCAGACTGAAGTGTAACAAAATAAAGCAAGAAACCCCCCTGAAACAACACTCTCTGGCTTTGAATGAATGCTATTTTTCACTGGCAAACTTATGCCTTTCTTCTATGTGTTCATTCTGTGCACTTTATCTGCTTCCAGGATTGCTTCATTGTAAAGATGAAGACAAGTATGCTACTGCTCTGAGCCATAGTTCCTTTGGGAGGATCTATCAGGCAAAGCCATTGCTTTCTTAGCTTCTGCAGAAAATTCATTCCAAATATATATCTCTCATCTTAAACACATTTGCGGGTTTTTTTTTTTTTTTTTTTTCCCTTTTTTTTTTTTTTTTTTTTTTCGTTTTTTTTTTTTTTTTTTTTTCCCCCTTTTTTTTTTTTAAATATGTCTCCCTCTCTCCAAGTAAATGCAGCTTCTATTGTAGCTCAGATGTAGAGCCTTGGATCTGAAGTAGGGAGAATCATGATCAGACTTACCAGGACACGGTGACTTTGAGTGCAGCTTCCATTCCAAATTAGTTGTTTTTCCTTCATAGCTGTTCTTTTAATCTTTTCCACAGGCATCACCTCCAGACAGTTTTTCAACCATGTAGTTATCTGTGCAGGGCATTTGAATACTATTTTTCCCTTGATACAGTGTTCATTAACAGTCTGGTACCAATACAATATTTGGACACAAAAATTGTTTCACTTTCACCCCCAGTCTCCAACATATGCCTTTCAGTTGCCATTGCAGGTATAGCAATTTATCTGATTCTTTTCCACAGTCTCCCATCTCTCCCAGGAACGGAGGAGCAGGGGGGGCAGTTTTATCTCATGCTCCTAATGACTATAGAAACTCTCAGCAAGCATTGGGATGAAATAGAGTTGGGGAAGAATTATTAGAATCATAGAATTATTTAGGTTGGAAAAGACCTTTAAGATCATCAAGTCCAACGGTAAACCTAACATTGCCAAATCCACCACTAAACCATGTCCCTAAGCACCTCATCTACACGTCTTTTAAATACCTCCAGGGATGGGGACTCCACCATTTCCCTGGGCAGCCTGTGCCAATGCTTGACAACCCTTTCAGTGAAGACTTTTTTCCTAATAGCCAATCTAAACCTCCCCTGGCGCAACTTGAGGCCATTTCCTCTCGTGCTATCACTAGTTGCTTGGCAGAAGAGACCGACCCCCACCTCGCTGCAACCTCCTTTCAGGTAGTTGTAGAGGGCAATAAGGTCTCCTCTCAGCCTCCTTTGTCTCCAGGCTAAACAACCCCAGTTCCCTCAGCCACTCCTCATCAGACTTGTTCTCCAGACCCTTCACCAGCTTCGTTGCCCTTCTCTGGACACACTCCAGCACCTCAATGTCCTTCATGTAGTGAGGGGCCCAAAACCGAGCACAGTATTCGAGGTGTGGCCTCACCAGTGCCGAGTACAGGGGGACGATCACTTCCCTAGTCCTGCTGGCCACACTATTTCTGATACAAGCCAGGATGCCGTTGGCCTTCTTGGCTAGATGGTAGGTTAAGAAGTTAGAGAAATATGTTGACTGCAAAGTAGAAGACAGACAGACGATGTGAGCCTTGGACAAAGTAAACCCATGCTACAGCACAGGCTGGGAGCTGACTGACTAGAGAGTCAAAAAGGACTTGGGTATCCCAGTAAAGAAGTTGAACATGAGTCAGTGTGTGCCTTAACCACAGTGATGGTAAACTGCATAGTTGACTGCATTTGAAAGAGTTTGACTAGTCAATTAAGGGAAATTATTAGTCTCCTCTTTCCAGCATTTGCGAGGCTGTATCTGCAGTACTTTGTGCAGTTTTGTGCCCCTGCCCCAGTAAAAGACAGATGAAGAAACTGGAGAGATTCACACAAAAGGATGAGCAAGCAGGGCTTGTTTAGCCTGGAAGAGAGAAGACTTCATTAAATTTTAAAGTTGTCTTTATCTAAAAGAAGGAAGGTAAAAGAATATAGAACACAGCAAAAGCACAAGAGGCAACAGTGAAGTTGTGCAAGAAAAACTCTRATTGGGTACAAGGGGAGGGGAAAAAAAAAGGAAAAAGAAAGGTTTTCCCAATGGGACTGGTTAAGTGCCAGAACAGAGTTCCAAAGGAGTGGTCTGAATCTTCATCCTTGGAGATTTTCAAGGCTCAGATGGACAAAGCCCTGAGGAACGTGCTCTGACTTTGAAGTTAGTCCTTTTTTGAGCAGAAGGTTGGACTACAGACCTCCTAAGGTCCCTCACAACCTAATTTTTGTGTGATTACAGTACATAGACTATATAAAGGTGCCAACCAAAGGTGGGATTAAGTATGTGCAAATTAAACCCACAAATGTATAGAACAGCTTCTTTAGACTTTTAGTTAACTCTGTAGACTGTTCTTGCTCATTGGCTTCAACAGAAAGGTGGACTGAGATACAGGCCAGTGTCTGCAGGTGGTAGTATTTGATTGTGCTGTTGTTATTTAGCAGAAAGAAGGAGCTGATGGCATTGATTTAGGGTTTGTGATTTTAAATAACTGACAAACCAGGCAGAGTCTGTGGATGGGTGCTTTCTATTGCAGTCAAATCAAAACAAATAATATAGTTAAGGGGCCATGCAAACTGTTTTGGTTATTGTCATATCATTACATGGTTTCTATTTCTGACAAACATTACTTACATTTGAAAGCACTTTTTTTCCCCCCGCTTTCCATGTGTCAGCTGCTATCAAAATACATTACTTAGAGATAAGTGGAAAGAAAATTAAAATTATTATTTTTCTAGTCTCTGATCTTTAGGTGCTCAAAGAAAATCCCAGACACTGCAATCTGTGCTAAAAGTCCAGCTCTACCCACAACTCTAGGACCACCCTACTGCCTCCAAGGATCGTCCAAGCAGTGGACGATTGCAGCCTGCAGCAAATAACAAATCCATACCTTTCCCAGGCATTGCTTCAGTCATTCAAAACTCATCTAAAATAGAGGGCTCAAGGCTGGGATCAAGATTCTCCCATTTCATGTAAATGCTAAATATATCAGTCTCTTTGGAGAGATAACAAGCTGTTCTATAGTGTCAATATGCAGTGTTAAAAAGTTAAAAATAAGAAATCAAAAGGAACAATATATACTTTTATACAAAGTGGCACTGTGGGAAAATTTGGCAGAGAAGTAATCTTCTGGATGATTATTCAGGCCCTGTACCTGAAATGCCAAATTAAGTTCAGATCAGTCATCCCATGAGGGTGCAATCATAGAATGTTTGGGTTGGAAGGGACCTTTAATCATCATCTAGTCCAACCCTCCTGCCATGGGCAGGAACATCTTTCACTAGATCAGGTTGCTCAAAGCCCTGTCCTGACCTCGAACACTTCGAGTGATGCGGCATCCACAACTTCTCGGGCAACCCGTCCCCATTGACTGTATGGGCAACTTAAAAGCACATTTTGGGACCTAAAACAAGACAAAACCCACTTCATCTCTAATTCTTCTTGAACTAGCATGAAAAAGCATTTTACAAGTTTTGTAGTCACTCTAGCTCAAGGTTTTGCTTATATTCTCCTTGCACAAAGATTTCCATAATACAGTTCATGCAGCAAAGTAGTCTAAAAGCACCTCATCCCAAGTCAACACTTACTGGACAATTTAACAACCCCATGGCAGCATCCCATGAATAGGGGCAAGATATAGTTAATTTCAAAGACGACATACTGTTTTCATTACAGTCATACAATACCTGACAAATTATGTTTAAGAAAATACAGTATTATTATGTGTGCTGTGTACAGCAAGCAGCATGTCCAAAGAGCCACTTTTGAAGGTGATAATACATGGTATAAATGATTACTTTGAGAAGTTACAAAGTTATAAGCACATAATCGCATATGGTCTTTAAAGTTTCATAAGAATGAGCAAGAATTGCTCCTAAATGGCTGTTTAAAGCTAATTTCAGGTCATAAGAAGGAAGGCATCCATTCAACACGCTTCCGTTTCATCTAAAACCAAGCTCCAGGGAGCATGAACAAACACAAAAAGGAGGAAGTGCTGAAGCTATTGCAGTTTTAAAGAAGAAAATACTTTGTGCATTGGCAGAAAGGATATTATTCTGGACTTCTCTTGACCTATTACGGAAAATGGTTTCTGAAAATTCAGGTAAGTGGTAGGTAGTCTAGTGGGCATAGTGCTAGGGAAAAGAAATCACTCACTGTAATTAGCAATATAAATGCAGATTTCAACAGGTGAGTGACAAGCAATTGCTGAAGTTAGGTGTACTTTCAGTCTTAAATTCAGATAGTAATATGAGACTATGAGACAGCTACAGCATGTTAATATAAAAAGCTACTCAAAAAGTTAAGATGAAGGTTAAAGCCTACTTTGAGTATGCACACTTCAGTTTCAAATTCATTGATGGATACAAATAGAAGAACAGTTTACTCATACAGTAGCTTTACAGTTCCTGATCTCATGTGTAGGAAAGAGCATTAGTGCCAACCTTATGCTAATAGATTGCAGAGAAACAAAAGCAAAGCAAAAGATGAACTACTTTGCTGAGAGACTTAGGGTTTGATACCAGCTGGAAATTTATTTTAGGCAGGTTTACACCATGCAGTCAATAAAGCACTGTGTTTGCAAGATTGTGCATATGTGAGCTCACAATGAAAATTTGGCCAACGAATCAGTTGTAACCTTGAGTTTGTCACTAGCTTCCCATCCATTACCCTTTTCTTTCCTTTCTGCAGTAGCACTTACATTACACACTGTGTCTCCTCTTTTCTACAAGACATAACCCAGACTCCTCCAGTTTTCTTCAGAGGCAACACTCCTAGATTCCTTATCGCTCTTCCTGCTTTCTTCTTCAGTTGATCCACATTAGACTTGCTTATTTCTACCTAAGTATAGAATTTTGAACTTTTCTCTGATGAATCTCAACCCATTTTTTTCAGGCCATATCTCCAATTTGTCAGGATCATTCTGAATTCTCATCCTGTCCTCCCATGTACTTGCATTTTTTCCCAGCTTGGTGCAGTCTGAAATTCAATAAGTAAAGTTTCTATTCCATCATCTGGATCTTAATGAAAATATTCAATAGCACCACACTAGGACATATCCCTGAAGAGCCTCACTTGATTCATGCGTCCATTTCTGTCTGTGACTCATTCTAAATACTCTTTGAAAACAGATCTTTAACCAGCTTTGCACCCCCCAATAGTAATTTTATATACACCAGGGATTCACAAGTTTGGTTTTTATTATCATAGAATCATAGAATAGTTTGGGTTGGAAGGGACCTTTAAAGGTCATCTAGTCCAACCCCCCCTGCCATGCGCAGGGACATCTTCAACTAGATCAGGTTGCTCAGAGCCCMSTCCAACCTGACCTTCAATGTTTCCAGGGGTGGGGCATCTACCACCTCTCTGGGCAACCTGTGCCAGTGTTTCACCAGTACTATTAGAAATAATGGTGGTGGATGGCACCAGTTCTGGTAGTGACCTGGATCAGGCTTGTTTATGAAAATGTTTTGTATGAAACATTGCTGCTTCTTTCTGTTGATACCTCCTTTAAAAGAAAAAAATTCTGAGAATGAAGCATACAGCAGTCTAAGTTCATCAAACCCAGCCAATCCAACTATGTATGTATTTTTTGCTTCATATCCCTCTCGCAGAAAGAGAACTTACTGTCTGTTACAGATGCTAACTGATCTAATTGCAGTTTTCCTTCCCATAATGACTGATGCAGAAAAGCATTAGACCTTTAAGCCTTCTCCTCCCCTATTTGTAGATAGCATTTCCTCTTCTCCAAGTTGTGGACCAACAGCTTCATTCATTTTTTCCTATTACTAGTAATGAACCTCTCTAGAAAGTGATCTTGTTACCACACCCAAAGACCACAAAATGCCTCTCCTTTTGGCTTGGGCTTTTCCAGGTCTACCCTTACAATTTGTCCTGAATCAACAAGACTAGTTTCCACTTTTTTTTTTTTTTTTTCCCTCTTTTAAATATATATGAGCTCTTCTTTAGTTTCATTACTTAATTAAGTTAATCTCTACTATACTTTCTGTCCTTCTGCTGCTTTGGGCAGCTTGTACTTATGCTTGTAATAAAGCCAATGTCAAGAACTGAAGGGGAAGAGTGGAAAAGTCTTCCACTAAGGATAAGGATGGTAAATTTTTCCACACCAGTCAGTGAAAAACAGTATTAATGGACTACAAATTAACACTGTGGAACACCCATTTTCTATCTGTATAATCATTTTAGTTTAATTACATAGAGACTGAAAAAATATTTCTGAGAGGTAAAAGTGGCTCACAAGTTACAACTTTGCCTTAAATTTAGGCATGTCTTTTTTGTTTGYTTTTTTTTTTTYCCCYTTTTTTTTTTTTAAAGGCTTTGAAACAATTAAAAACAGTTTAATAATGTTTAACTTGTTTAATGTTAACAAGTTTAATAATAATAATAAATGAGCTGATTCTATTAGTCTTTGTTCTGGACAAATTAGCATAGTGCCAGTATTAATGGTGTATGTTTATTTACACAGGCAACTACATAAGCCTCAACATTAAATGCCTTCAGACCTCGTACTTTCTGTGGGCTAAAATACCTGATGTTTCTGTCAAATACTACTTCTCCCCTCCCAAAATAGATCTTTATCTGTGTAGGCTTTTATATTTACCTTTATCCTATTACACTGATCTAGCCCAATRGAGGCATCTAAGTGGCCTCACATTAGAAACAAAATCCAAGAAGAAAAAGGTTGCTAATTCACTGGGCTTTTCTTAGATCTACAGATTTTCAATATAGTTACAGCTGACCTTGAAACTTTCTCTCAGATTTGTGGCCTAAGAGATAATGGCAGAAGTGCTGATAGACTAACTAGTGTTTTGGGATATGAATCTTTGTTGAGTTTACTCCCAGTAGCAGTATATCATTCTGTATCTGAAGTATTACTTATTCTAGCACTCTTACCTCTGTCAGCACTATGAGTAGTTATCTCCTTGCAAGTGATTAGTGCAGGAAAAGAGTGTAGATCTGGGGGAACCCATTTACATTAAAAAACAAGAAAAAAAAAAAAAAAAAAAAAAAAAAAAAAAAAAAAAAAGAAAAAAAGAGAAAGATAACACAATTTGAGTGAGAACCATAAGCTGTGTTGCAGTGAGAAAGGACTGTAGCCTCAAAGACTGACTGAAAACAAGAGTCTCGTGTTACTTTACTATTACAAGAGATTAAAACAATCTTAAGATGCTCCAAGGAGGTATCTTTTTTTAAATATCAAAATAATTCAAGAATAATATTGATTACTTTACTCATTTTCTCAAAGACAGAAAATAAGGGGTAAAAGTAATATTTTCAAGCTTTGCTGTATGAAATCAGATTATTTTAGTGGTAGGTGATGTGTTCAACATCTTTTCAAACTATGTCACTTACCCTTTAAAATTCTGAGTCTCAAATTCTCAAGACAAAAAAAGCACTGAAGTTCAGTTTAATTATTGGGACCAGATCATCAAAAGAGGCATAGCGATCTACATGCAGCTATGTCATCACATCAAGTGATATACCATCATTTACTGAAACAGGACAAAACAATGCATAACAACTTTTTATATCCTCGGGATCAACTGCTTGCACCAGAGCATCAAGTAGCAATGTAAAATTTCCCCCAGGTTCTGTTGGTAACTATGAAAAAAAAAAAATATTTAAAATAAAAAAAAAAATTAGAAAACCCTAAAAGATCATACAGCATTTCTGGATGCTTGCAAGGTACTGAACCATGAGTTAGAGGGATCATTTCTGGAGTTATGAAGTTCTTCAGTGTTCATGGCCATCTAGACCTTGACATCACTGGTAGGAAAACGAGTGCAGACATCCTCTATTATCAGTTCCCATAGTAGTTTGAGGTAGGTATTTGCCATTTAAAAAACAGGCTGAGATCTCTGACACTCAGCAGACAGCACTGAGAGAAGCAACAGCTCTGCTACAGAAAGGTTAGAAAGCTCTTTGTTTAGGTGTCTTCCATAAACGTGCTAAGATCTAAATAACTGCCTGCATTGATTTCCAGTTATCTGCATCTCCTGGAAGTGAAGGAAACTTTTACACAAATGATCCTAAATAATCCAAAGGATCTTCTAAGCAAAGGACTGATGATGCTATGAGACCTGAACAGAGACACAAAGCTTCAAAATTAAGCCTGGAGCAAATTGCAGTTGTGTCCAAATGAATAGGCTGTACAGTGAAAACTAAGCATCCAAAAGAGAGAGAGAGTCCATACAACTGTTAATTTGTCAGTACTGTGATCATGTTACATCAGATTTAGGGATTGCATCATATAATTACAGCTTTCTCAATATTTACAGCTTGACTTAGCACAGGCTAATACCTGCACGTGCCATCCTAGCACGCTTCTAACCAAAACCACCATTTCCTTGAGTTCACAGAGGTTCTACTTTTCCTTTTCCTCTTTACACTTCAGCATACAGTAATGGCTCTGGTCGTACTCCAAATTATTTCAGTTGTTCAGTATAAATCTATTCTGGTATATTATGTCCAGTGCTTGTTTGAAGAAACAATATTGAAACATATCTTTAAAAAAAATGGACCAGGACATAGAAAATATATTGCAAGTTGTACATCAAGATGACCAGCCAGGACAATTTTAAAGCAGCCAATTTTCACACGACCCCAGGTGAGTCAAGGGAACATGCTTTTAATCAATAAACCTGTCTGACACACTGCCAAAGATATGTTTTGGACTTACAGAAGTTCCGAGAATGATTTGTAAACATTTTGCTACCAAGGTTTATTTTAAAAACCTATAACGTAATTTAAATACAGGGAAAAAAGAATCAGGAACATTTAAAATACTTCTTAAAATGAAGTATGGGAAAAGAGTTGGTTCCCTGAATTTGAGACCAAATTGGCCAAGCATATCTTAATGCTCCCCTGCTTGTGAGAGCCTGCCCTGGGCACCCGTGGATGAGGACCAAATCAGCCACCCCAGATACACACACTAGCTGAGAGGGAGGGAAGAAAACACAAGGCCTCAGTCCCCGCCAGTGACTTGGGTTGTGGAAGGATCCTGAAAATAATTGTAACTATCGTAAAGAAGTGAAACTAATATAAAATTAAGTTTCCTGTTATCAGGCACAGCCACCAGTCTGGTGAGAGGGAAGGCACTCGGGGGTACTGCAAGGGAATGGACGTTGCTGGGTAGATGTTCAGCCCAGCGTACATGTCATAGGGACTATGCAACAATCTAGGAAATTACTACTCTCAGCACGTGCATAGCAGAGAAGGCAATTGCTAGCAACCATTACATATGCTAATGATGCCATGGGATTAACTGGAAAAGGTGCCCTCTAAATGAAAGTGGGCAAAATTACACGTAATGTTAGAACAACGATGGAGGACATGAGGATGGAAAGCGAGGAATATACCAGCCTTCTTTCACACACTTGATATTATTGTACTCACGATGTAATACGTTCTCCATTTCTTTTTCTGGCTAAATTTAGGAAAACTGAATTCTATCCTATTCCTGCACATTCATTCTGTTCCAGCAGTCAAATAAGGTTCCAAACATTTCAAAGCACAAATTTTAACTATACTGTACCATAACTAATTAGATAAGACCACTGGAGGTAAAGCAGATAATATTCTGCAATCACAAAATAACTGCTTTGCCAGTGAACAGGCTGTTGAGTCAGGACTCAAGAGCCTCAAGTTTTACTTTTTGCTCTGCAGGGTGGCCTTGGGCAATTACTTTGCCTCTTCCCCCAGCTTCACTTCCCCACCTCTGCAAAGGAAAATGATCTGCTTCTAACAAACGCTGCAAGAGATGCAGATATTCTTTAACTGTAGAAGTCATGTAGCCAGGTCATGATACCAACTTAACTGACCCTTATCTCCCAAGGCAAATATTCTTTTGCCATTAAGAAAAACGATAACCTTGAAAAGGCACCAACAATGAGGTTTTATTAATACAGAATTAAGATTACCGTTATGTTCTTCCAAGATTGTTGGAAGTAGTACTCTTCCAGGTAGGGAACACAAATTATATGGCAATGAAATCTTGACTCTGTGCTTACTGAGAAGCTCAAATACTTTGTGCTTGCAGATTACACACTTTTTATGGAGAAGAGGGTCCATGATAATTATTGCTTACCATTTAAATTCCCTCTCCCTTGAAAAGGGAGAAGCTGTCTAACTGAACCCTACTAGAGAAGGTACCTGTCAGAGTCCCTAGCTTTCTCCTAGGATCACCTTCACACCTCTTTTGCGACCCATTCCCTATTATTCCATGCTGTGCTCTCCTGCCTACCACTGCAGCTACAGACTGCAAAAGTATCACACTTTACAGTGTCAATGGCAAGGAACAGGAAACAAATTCTGAGCCACCCAGTATTGACAAGCACCTTCAATCACACAGAAACAGCAGAGCATCACCAGTAGCTGTTGGCACAGCTTTCCTCATCTCACACATCGCTGTTTGCCACTCCCTCGGCTTCCATTACAGCTACCTTGGACAAAGCAAAAGCAGTTTAGTGACTGCAGGTAGACACCAGAAATTATCATTAGTTTGGGTGTAGAAATAGTCTGCATGGCATTAGTATTTATCATTTGGGTATTTTCTCTTTTTCAAACATTTGAGTGTCACTGCTGGTGTTCTGGAAGGGCAGATAAAGCAGAGAGCAATCTGAACTCTACCTAAGGAACTTGTATTAATGAATAAAAGAACTGGTCTGTGGTGTGCTCTTTTAAATTTAAGTTTTTAATTTTTTTCTGATAACTGCAATGGTATTAGAACAGTCTCTTTGTACTGAGAAAGTGGAATTCATAGTTATAATCAGAATTGTATTTTTATTGGTGAGCTAGAAAGAGAACAGAGTCTAATATCCTATTGTTGGTGTGCTTCCACATTCACTGCTTATTTATTTCCCAAGAGCCTAGGACATTTTTACTTTCATCAGTAAAAAAAAGCAGCAACTTCCCTTAATATCTTTCAGGTCATACAATGTCTGTATTGAGCCCATCACATGTTTTTTCATCTGTGGTGGGGTTTTTTTTGGGGGGTGGGGTGTGTGAAGAGGGAGAGGGAAAAACATTTGAGAAAGAATTGTATAACTGAGACTACATCCTCTAGCTACCAGTCAGCAACTCCCAGGCAACAAATTCTGCATCCAAGACACTCAATTTTAAATGAAGAATTAATTACTGGGTTTAAAGGGGAAAGAAAAAGAAGAAAAGAAAAAAAAAAAAAGCACAGTTATTCCAACTTTCAGTAATTAAATATTGAACCATAGTATGATTTAAGGTATCCTATTCCTGTTTAGCCTGGTCACATGCTCCTTAAGAGATTTATATGAAACCCAGTACATAATCATTAGCAATTTGTCTTCATTCTTCATACAAGTCTTATCCACATCAAGAGTGATCTTTCTGTGATTCTTTCTGTATATGCAGCTAACAATTGTCATGTTCTGGAGCTTTAAACAGCATAAAGACTTCACTGATACTGTATCTAATGGATTCATGCATGTCTGCATTCACATTAATATTTACTGCTAATTATTGTTGCCAATACAGAGCAAGTAAATGAATTGTGGGATTCATTTGGATTTCTGAGTGAGGCCAACATTTAAAAGCAATATCTTAAAGCCTCAGTACGTCCCATGAAGTTTTATCAGACTTGTGCCATACAGCATAATGGAAATAAATACCAAAAGCATTAAAAATCCTGTTCTTTGAAAAACTGCCTCTATGATCACATTATAGCATAGAATGTAGCTTTGTACTTAAAATATTTTTAGTTTCCGTCTGTGTGCACGAGTGCATTGATATGATAGTGAAACATAAAAATAAGATATAACTGAACAGCTTTCCTGTGTACGCAGCTATGCAAGTTGAAAAGATCAAAATCAGCAGCAGGAGTAAAGCAGCCAAAAATCACAGTTTATGAAGGTCTTATGGGAAGATTATTGCATTACCTCCAGTACAGGAGAGATACAGATCTGATTTAAACTGATTCCAAATCCATTTGGACTTCAGAATAGTTTGGAATGATCTGTTTTGCTCCACTTTGCTGTGAGAGCTCATCTTTAAAACACGTATTGTAAATAATAGGGTTTCAGAGAGGCATAAAATACCAACCAGTCCACCGTCATTTCCCTGGGCTGAATCAGCCCTACCTAACTCAGTTTTGATTAGAGCCACCTGCCATGGAAAACACGCAGTGATGTAAGTTGGGCAGCATCCTCCAGCAAGTCTCTGTAGCGCCTGACTGTCAGGGACCACATGGRCAACCCTGCACCGTAGCACGTCCTACCTGTGACTGACAACTTTGGATCACGGCCATGCCTTTAAACACAGAACRTGTCGTCTGACACGAGGTGCTGTGCTGTGATAGAGTAGACTCAATAGGACCTGGATACTTATAGGAGGCGATAGTGATCAAAGGTATAGCTGATCACTTAAAGCAAGCTCAAGGGAAGCTAAACAAGTCAAACTAATTAAAAAAACCCAAACAAAACAACCCACAATACACCGAGATCTTAAACTGAAGCATACACGTTAACCAGTATTTCCTGCCAAATTCAATGAAGTTTAATTACTAGCTTTCATCCAATTAGCTTCCTCTTTCATATCTCATTTTTCCTCACTTCTGTCCCCAAATCCTGCAACAGASATCTATCAAGTCGTTAATGGCTGACGTGCTTTCAGCTAGAGGAAGATATGTCAGCTGTGTGTTACTGATCTTCATACAGATTTCACCTACCAGTTCACCTTAAGAACACTTCAAGAATAAAGTTCACTTGCAGTAAGGTTATTAATGTGAGATTGACTGCTGAGCTGAATGCATTACTGCAGTAGAAAAGCAAGTGATCAAAACAGAACAATGATTTTTCCTCTCTTCTTAAGAAACACTGCAGTCTGCTAAAACCTTTCCTGCTGAAGTACTTCTTATCCTGAGAGGTTCACAAATAGTAGGTATTATTCTCTACACTCACAAGCGGCAAGGTGGTTAGTTTTCAGATTCCATCTTTCCAGCAAGGTCATTTTCCCTAGTGATTCAGCACTTCGGCGTTTCGTTTTCTGTCTAAACATTAAAAAGGGGGAAAAAATGTCTAGTGGGAGCACACAGACACACAAATTTTTGGAGACAAGATGGAGAAGAAAAGGGTCAGATGCTTTCTGTTGTGCCAAGGAAATGGTTACACAAACTGGTTGCTTTATTTAGATGTAGTGCAGACAGCTTACAGTTTGTCCATTAGAACTGTCTTGCTCTTAATTACATTGACTTTGAAAGCTTTGATTAATTATGATACAGAGCAAAGGTTTCGAGCAGAGAGATGACTATGTCAGACAACGGCTACTGATTCTGACCAGTTTAGGTTAGCGTTTACAGCATTTTAAGTCCCATAATAAACTAGAGACAAAGCTGTCACTAGCAGGATTGTAGATGCTAAGGAACATTTATACTGATCAAAGTCGTCCATGATTGCAGAAGAGTAGCAATTTATTTATTTATTTTAATTGGTGGAACTGAATGAAAGGAAAGAGACAAATAATAGATTTTTAGTTAGGTCACTGGAATGAAAATAACTCAGATTAAATATATGTATTTAATGTAGAGATGGAATTTTTCTCCCCCATTGAAATGAAAAAAATGCTCAATTTTTTTTCCAATTTTCAAAAATTCATTTGCCATGTGGGGATTGCTTTGGTCCCTATACTGAACTGCAAGCATTTGAGAGCGTATGTAAACTGTACAGACAGTCAGATTCTTTGCATCTCTCCACCTCATTTCCATCAAAACCCTCAGTGGCTTTCAGAGGTTGGTGCTAGTATTTTCTGGTATCTATGCACTATGATAAAAAATGATATGCTTTCCTGAGTTGCATAAGAAAAAAATTTGCATTCAATTCCCCAAATAGCCATAAGAGGTTTACATGTCCTTGAAAGTATCACTTAAAGTAGGATTCATTGAAACCTAACTGATAGTCAAGCTTTTCAATGGCTTTAGGAAGCCAACAGAGGAAAATTGAATTGCCCTGTGCAAGTGCTGCTGTCTCTCCAGGAACTATAGATGGAAGCTAGATGACAAGGTTAGACTAGATGCACAAAGTTACAGGACCTGTGTCTCTCTGCCTCATTTTCTACGCCTTTAATCTGGTAATGGCATCAATTCCCAGGGCTACTATATGAGGGCATATTCATTAGCATTACAAGTCCTGCTACTAGTGACAAGTATAGGTGAAAGATTTCTCTGGCTTCTTGACTGATTTTGCAGTGCTGATATTTGTGGCTTCTTCAATCTTACTGTTGCAGCCATTCCCATCTTCTCTGTGTATAGTGGGTTTTTTCAACCCCCTGATAATTTCTGGTATTCTTTTTCTCCTTTACCTATATGTCCTTCTCTTTTGATGTCACTACAGTGATCACTTTCTATTTAAATGCCCCCTAGAAATATATATCCTCAGATTTTTTTTCCTGATAATCAGATATTGGTATTTTTTATTGTATTTAGCTTTAGCATTACTAGTTGAGTTGTAAACTGTAACCTGCAGTACTAGTTTCAAGACTGAAATGTAAGTCTATTTGAGTTAGCTTTATATGACATTTTTCTTCGTCACCTATACTGTTACCCCATCAACATTCAGACAAAAGCTTAGTGGGAATAGACTGTAGTACTGTTAACTCAGGCTTCTAAATCTCTCCACTTGAATTTCAAGCTCTGATTAAACCTGAACTACTCCCCAGCTTTCAAACTGCTAGTGGGAAGCAGGTCAACTGGGGAAGAAAACAGCATCTCAGGAGAGCATACATCAGCAGCTTTGGGGGTCAGGCAATATAACACAAGAGACACAGAGAAAATTCAAGAGTCAGCTCATGATGTATTGCTTTCCTTAATGCCTTTGAAATGGGGCTCTATCACAAGCAGTACAGTGATATATTGATGCTGTATCTTCCTCATCCACCCCACCAACTCCCCTCTCCAGATCTGACATGACTCTTGATACAAAATAGATCCTACACTTTTTCTAAACTAGTCTCTGGTCACTGGGATGTCCCTTCTGACTTTACTTTAGGGAAAGTTTACCACCAAGAGTTCAAGTTTAGAAATTCAGCTACTTGCACTCACTGGATTTTAGGGCCAAGCAGGCGTGGGACATTGGAAAAATGAAGCATAAGTGGTGTCTTGATGGGAACCACACCTTCAAGACCTTGTAAGCAGTTGCCTTCAGAGGAGGCATCCAAACTGCATATTTTCCATCTGTACTGGGGCAACGAACATTATAGGAGCACAGTCAGCACATAACACTCTGTGTTCTTCAAAGGTTGCACCTCAGACAGTAATTACAGAGATGTAAAGGGCTCACAGCAGTGTCAGTATGGGCAATCAAACCGAGCAGCACTGAGAAAAAAAACTCTCTAATAACCATCACTTGAAAAATCATATTCCCTACTTCAAGACATAATCACACACATAGCTTTCCAATCTGACATGCAGCATTAAACAGAATACCTGATATTATATATACTCTCCGCATACAGAAACACCCGTACAGAGAGCCAACCACAGGGGAACACACGYAGCTGGTGAGTTAGCAGAAGTAACTTGAACATATGTGAGGACATCCAAGTGAAAGAACTCCTCAAACTTCTCTGCAATTAGACCTTCCCTTCACTGCACAGGATTTTACTTCTGACAATAAAGCTGTAAGCATCTTCTGAAAATTAAGAGGTCCAACCTCTCATCTACAGTCTTAGATACAGGAACAAATTTTACAGTTTAACTACAAACATTGAATATCATTTCAACAAGCAGTTCAATGAAAAACAAAACTATTAAAGCTTAATTATTTATATCTTTGATTTAACAGTTGAATAACAGAACCTACCTCTTTTCTGTCTTTCCTTGCATAGACCTTTCTCAGCATAACACCCACCAACTTGCCTTCTCTTCCCCCTTCCTTTTACTAGGGGACAGAATGGGCTATTTACAGGCCTGCCCATACTGATTGCTTGAGTAGCTATTTTCTCCTGGCTACCACGTGGGTGTTACATTCTGCAGTTAGGTGCAATAGGTTGCACCTGTTGTAACAAACGAGCCAACTTTCCATCCTTTTGGCAAATTTGTACAATCTCTTCTGCCTTCTCTCCATAGGGAAATAGGTTCATAACAGTGAACAAAAATGAAAGCACTGAAGGATGCCAGGTCCTCAGGAGTACTGAGTCAGAAATTCCCCAATGATTGTGTACTGGTAAGACAATCATAGAATCATAGAATCATTAAGGTTGGAAAAGACCTCTAAGATCATCGAGTCCAACCGCCAACCCAACACCACCATGCCCACTAAACCATGTCCCTAAGCACCACATCTACGCGTCTTTTAAATACTTCCAGGGATGGAACAACCATCTTGCTGTCCTAAAGGAAGCGGCAGAAAAAGAGCTTTTCCTGATGGCAATGATCTTTAAATTACTGCCCTAATTAAACATTTCCCAGCCTGAATCCAGAAGTTCTTAATCAGAGATGGGAGTATGTATTTCACAAAGGGCTCAGCTACAGCTGTAGTAGAGGAGTATCCTCTCAGTTTCCTGTGTTGTGGGTAACTTTGCTCTCTATCTCCTCCTAATAGTTAGAGTTTGATTTGTTTATATCTGTGTCCCCAAAAAGGCAACTCTCCCCACTCATCCTTAACCCACTTCTCTCCATTTCTAGAGCAAGGCAAACCTATCCGTAACACTTTGGGATTCTTTTTCCTTTTCTGTGAAGTTTCTGTAGTGACTTTTTGTCCTTATCTCATCTGTCTCTAGCCTCTCCCTCTCTAATGCCTATGACAGTTCTTTTAAAAAACTTATTATATTCCCATCAATACCTACCTTCAGTGTGACACTTTGTAGCCACTGTAACAAAGACAGCACAAATGACCAGGCTCCAGAGAACAAATTCACACAAAATGTTACTCGTGGTTTATTGGAAGGAGGACATAAACAAACCGAAAATAAAACGGAGCCTTCTAGGCTGAGTTTGTCAAAACTACCTTGAAACTGCTGTCCTCCTAGTCTCACTTTAAAATAGGGAGTTTCAAACATTTGGTAACACAGATTTTATTTTATAAACTCCTATACTTAATCATCAAGATCAGCAAAGGCAACATCTTTCTGCTTTGGGTTTGCACAGGACTTAGCACAGTGAAGTCTAGAATTGCTCTCCCTCTGTGCTACAAATGACGATTACAGGCTCTCTAGGAGTAATTTATTTATATTTTTCTAAATGATCATTAGTGAAACATTACTGAACTCATAAAAAAAGGAATGAAGGATAAATTATATTCCACTAACGAAGACATAGAGAGAGATTCATGGTTTTTTATTTTGTATCATCTCACACCCCCATTGGAATTTACCAGAAGAAAGTTTGATGTAATACCTCATGAAATTTTATTTACAACCTACATACTAGCATATATATCCATGCCATGTAATCTGAGAAAAGAAGGAATATAAGAAGAATATATTAAACAGGAGTGCAGCAGTAGGAGTAAAGCCTCTAACACAACACTCTCAAAACCTGGGTTACGCTGGATCTTAGAACTACTCAAGATGTTTAAGTGCTAATGAAATGTCACTGCTAAAAAGCATTCTTTTCAATTGGCAGGAAAGAATTTGATGATAATTTTGTAAAATTTTCTYCCTTGTGTTGTTTTCAGCTACTTATAGATCTTTCAGATGGCTTTCAAATTTCAGAAAGAAGAGGGGAGGGTAAACAAACATTTTTAAACTAGGTGTGATTTTCTCCCTTTTCCTTGGTCAGGTCTATTAAATATCTTCATTACATAATMTCAAAAGAAGAAAGGAAAAAAAGAAAAACCCATCTTGTTAATACTGCTGAAATATATCAAACTTAGAAGGGCTGAAAACATCCAGCCCGGCAAGAACAGRCAAAAGAATTTTATAACATTTGTGAAATGCTTAAATCCTAAATCTGCAAATTTGTTTTTATTTAGCATGTATCATGGTGGAAAAGGATATTTTTTCCAGAGTTCTTTGAAAGTAATTTATATCATGAGCAGCATCTTGACTTGTGCCATTTTTGAACTCATGCGACATAAAGAATGGCAGCTTAAGATCTCAGTTTCTATTTCACCAGCCATATTGCACACTTTGCTTTGACCTCAACCAAATTTAGCTGACCTTTCCATCAAAACCAGGACAGAATTCATCCAACTGCATGAAAAGTTTAGTCTTCTCAACCTAATTAAGGAAGAGGAAGACAAAAGCAACCACTTGAAGGGCTATTTGAATAACTAACAACACCAAAGACTGAGGAGAAATTATTGCCCTGTAGCCAGTCCTGTTCTTAGTAACACCTTCTCTTCCGCTGAATCAATTAAAGCAAAGGGGTTTTTATATTCAGGGAAGTATATTGTCACTAGTGAGTTTCTTTTATTGCACCATCTTCTTATCTTCAGGCTACCCACCTATGTTGGTTCCTGTAATTGAACTTTTCTCAAAAGTTCATTACTTTACAATTTTTTCCCTTCTATCCGTGCAAATTTATTTCAGAAATGCTCCTTAGCTCTTCCAGTTCTCCTTTCTGTATGCTGAAAGAGACTTATTCTCCTGTTTTGTGACTACTTTCTTGCCTCCTGGGACTCCTTTCATAACCTTTTCTGCAAAGATGTAGGATAGAAAGAACTCAAAGTTTTAATCTCTTTCCCACAAAACAAAATAATGCATTTACTCTGTTTTTTGGAACAACTGCTTAAGCTCTCAGGTCTTTATCATAAGTCATCTTGAAAACACAACCGAAAAATCACACAGTCTGACTACATCTTTCCCAGCCTACTGCAGAYGTGAGGTTAGCCCAAACAATGCAAGTCTACTCACGAACAGACTTTATCACTGTCACCAGGTTTAATTCCATAAGCCATATGGATTAGTGGCCCATGGGAAGTCTCATTTCACTTTTAGACCATGATCTCAAAAGAACTTAATGGCATTGGAAGATTTCATGTCAGTACTCACATTCTCCTGTAAATTACCAGCTGTGGAGAGCAATGTGGGACCTTGACACTGATTCTTCTCTCCCTTCAGTTGTCAAAAATCAGTTTAACTTTGTGGAATTGCATTAGTGGAAAAATAGATAATGGTCCTAACTCAATAAGCCACATTATTTGTTTGCTTTTTATCTGGTGCCAGTCCCATTGAAGTTAACCAGCCTTGAGTATATTCCACAATAGCAATGCTTTTTGAGGAAGGATTGGAATATAAAGCTATTTAGCCTGAATACTTCCCCCCTAACCTAGTATAGAACTATATGTTTATAATTTAGGAACCTATGATTTAGGACAGAGAGAGAAAGAGGGAGAGAGAGAGAAAAAGAGATGATGTGAATAACTTAATTGATGTGCCTGTTATAGAGGGCTTTCTTAGGAATGGAGAACCATTATATAAAATGGCCAAATTGCCAGCCAGTGTCAAAGGAGGAAGCATCGAGAAAGTATATTCCTAATTAGGAACATCAGTTAAAAATTTGTAATTAAGCAAACTGAATTTGGACTGTTGATCATATACTGACTGCTAAAAGAAGATATTAGGCTATAAAAGAGTGTCCCGGACTCTAGAGCAAAGCAAATAATAAAAATATTGTTAGGAGTTGCCAAATCTGGCAGCCCGATAGAGGCAAGGTTGCTGCAGGTCCAGCCAGTGAGGCTGAACATGCATTCCCAAGAGGCACATATGCACACACGGTACATTATATACATGTGTAAACACACCTGGCCACACAAATTAAGACAGAAACTCTCATGCAAACACAGATGGCACAAACAGCCTGATGCTATTCCACCCTCTGGCTGATCAGGATGATGATCCATTAGTGGGAGATATATACATATTATATACAGTAGAGATCTCCCCAGTAGCTGGGCTCAAACAGTCTGTTCAGTAACTGGCCCTTTGATCCTCCATCTCTCCTTGCCTCATGCAAAGACACACAGACAAGTGCAAACAGGTCTCTCAGTTGAATCCCAGACCCCACAGTTCCTCCTGTATTTGGCTTTGATCCTTCTGATCACTCCAGTTGTCAACTTGCAGACCCTCTGGTCTCTCTAGTATCTTGCCCAGACTTAGGTTTTCCTTGAGAGCTGGCTTCTAAGCCTCTTACCCTACTYGGAGGATAGTCCATCTTGATGTTCAGTAGAATCATAGAATAGTTTGGATTGGAAGGGACCTTTAAAGGTCATCTAGTCCAACCCCCCTGCCATGGGCAGGGACATCTTCAACTAGATCAGGTTGCTCAGAGCCCCGTCCAATCTGACCTTCAATGTTTCCAGGGACGGGGCATCTACCACCTCTCTGGGCAACCTGTGCCAGTGTTTCACCACCCTCATTGTAAAAAATTTCTTCCTTATATCTAGTCTAAATCTACATCTGTAGCCCTTCCCATGTCCACTGATGTAGTCACTCCATTGTAGAAGGCCACTAGGTTAGTCAGGCAGTAGCAATTATATAGTGACTTGTGCACCCTCACGATATGCATACACTCCGGTCCCTCCAGTTGCTGGCACTACAGACATATGGACCCCTCTGACCCATGGTCTGACTCCAGATGCTGGCACTCAGACCCCCATACACACACGTGCACACAGAATAGACACCCCCTTACCCGGTAAAATAGAAATGGAGTTTAATGAGAAGACAGGCCAGACTGCACTGATCATGTGCAGGGCACAGCCAGACAAGCACACTATCCAGCAATCCACTCACGCACAACCAGCTCCTTTTATCCCCTTATTACATGCTTGCTCCTCCCCAAACCACCTTGACCCCTCTCTTTCCCTGCCTCTGCTTCTTCCCCTAAACATCCCATAATAAGTCTTGTGCAAACTCAAAAGTTCTCATAAAGTGTCCCATGTCACCTAGGCAGTAAGCCTTCTGAGTTTGTAAGGTGATCTGGAAAACTTCTCCTGTTGACTTGTCATGATGGGTGTCATCCTGGCCAATGGGGCTAACAGCTGGGACAGCCCTGGGAGATCTTAATCCTGGAAAAGGGGATGGTGGTGCAAAAATACACACGCTAACTTAATCCTACTGCTGTAGCCAGATGGTGCTGTGTCATGCAGACACAATAGTGCAGGTCTCAAAAGACCCTCTTGTCTTACAACAGAGCTCTGAGCATACAAAAACACTCAGTTCACCTGGTCCTGCTGTTTTGCTATTTTTTTTGCTCCAGGATTCCCTGAAGAGTTCCACTGTACAGTCTGAGAATGCCCATGGGAATACTGATAATAAATGGAAACTTATGGATAGACCTTTTTATCTTACGTTCTTTTAAAACGAAATAGGCCACTCAAAGTTTTAAGTCTTGTGCAGACATAAATGCATTGGGTAGATGAGACTTGGATTACTATGAAATGTTGATGAGGCTAAAGTTCTGTTCTCATTTCTGTAAGGTGTCTTCATAAGCAACCACAGCTAGAGCTGGACCTAATGTTTAGAGTTTTCTTTCCTCCAAGAAAGCCTGAACTAGCTGTAACTTGAAATGGAAAAAATGTCACCACCAAATATCTGAGAACAAATCTGACTATCAAGAAAAAATACATACTATGTAAAAACAGTGAAGCAAATAGCACAAAGAGAATGGCAGAAAGCTGGTTGCTTCGATCACTTTTAGAATCCCTAAATTAAAGCACTGGTGCTGTAGCAAACTATTATGCATTGAAAGTAAAACTGGGCTACATAGTCTGGAGCATATTCCATCTTCCATTTCAAAAGAGTAAATCCAGCTCTCATTTGCACCAGTCCAAATCTAACACACCTCAACTGATTCACCAGAAAAGTCAGTTGCGCAGTCCAGAGCAAAAATAATAATCTGAAGAAAATCCCAGTCTTCATTAGTTATTCCTGATTAATTTAAAAATTCCTCTAACTTTATCCCCAAATTAACTGACAATTATTATCAAACTAGAATCCCCATGGACAGGAGCTCCCTTCTACAGGGTGGTCAGCCTGTCCTATAAAACAAGACTCGTAGTAAGTCCATACAATCTTGAAGTCACATGAAGAACTGCATTTTAAGCCTTCTCAGACAGACACAGCTGACTGCTTGCCTTATCTCTGTAAGTACTAAGACGATAATAAATTGACAGTAATTTACGTAGGTGTCCAAATAATGGGGTATAATGAAGAGGAGATTAGAACGATGTAAAAACTGTTACATACTATTTTGAACGAATACAGTCTCAAGACAGATTACCAAATTAAAAGAAAAATGTTTTGATTGCTTTCTATGTGATCAAGATTTTGTCTGCTTTGGAAATGGTGAGCAGTTAAACTATATCAGTGGATGCTAATTTGTGAAGGAGCTTTGAAATAATATACACACACAAAAATCAAAAGCCTGCAAAGGAATATGCAAGATTTTCAGGTCTGTTTTTGAAGCAGGGGAAACAAGAATATCTTTATACAGCTGCTAGAAAAAGGTGTGAAGATTTACAAGTTAAACTCACATTTTTTTCTGACCTAAAGCCCTCTTGAAGAATAGCAAATGTTAAAAAGCACAACTGAGTCTTTACCATAGTAGAGGTTGTAAGTTCCTTCAGGACAGGCAGAGGATGGTTTGGGCTTTGCATTACAACTTTTAAGACAGGTTAAGTTCTCTGCTTCTCGACAGACTTTCTCTATGACTTTAAGTCCTTACCTCTTATGCCTCAGTTCCCTATTTCTAAAATAGGGATAACAGCATTTTTCTGCCTCTCAGGAATTCTGGGTGGATTAATATATTAAGGATGTGAGGCATTCAGATATTGAGGTGATGTGGGCTGTACATCTCCTAGATGGATGGCTGCTGAGTGAAAGCCAAAGCCAGAGTTTTCAGAGTATCAGAGATATTTATTATTCTGGACCTTAAACAGGGTAGAGCTGCATGAAGAAAATGTGACGTTGAGATTCTGCAACTCCTATTTTGACTGTCTCAGTGCCCCAAAAAAGATTGTAAATTAACCCAGACTGCCTCAATTTTCTGCTTCATTTGGTATTCCCATTAAGTGACCATCCACCTGCACTGACCATTACCCTCCTACACTGTTAGTTAAAAGAGAAGAAAAAGTATCATCCCCGTAATATAGTCAGGCACCTTGCCCTGATGTGATGACTGAGATTGTAACATCAAGTGCAATCTGGTGGTACTCTGGGTCTATCAAAAACTTAAAATCCCACACAGAAAATAAGTATCACCTACACATTAAAGTGTCATTTCTCATACACCAGAGACTGCCCCTTTGCCTCTCAGTTCTCCATGAGCCACAAAGAAATTTTTTTCATTTCTTCTATCCCATCTTCCAGATCCATCAAGATATTCCAGCCAAGACTACTGCAAATGTAGAGAAGTGGAACAAACTTGTGAAAAAATGGAGATGGATATGGTCCTACTTGTTTTAACTTTTTCATTGCACTTCAGAATGTTAAGCAAGTCTACCAGTACGACCTCCTAAACCCAAGGCATGTCTAATGTAAGATAGAATGAACAAAACACTCTCTTAGAGAACTATTATAGCTGAGTAAGGATTCAGTTCAGGGTCAGAAAACAGAATTCAGATCATTGTTTCCTGAATGGATAAAGTGGAGATGGGGATGTAAAAATCCAGACCTGGAAATCCAGAAATATGGCTAGAAGCAGCAATCAAGAACAATGTCTGAGAGGGCAAGGTGCTAGAAGTTCAAGTTTTATATAGAATCATAGAATCATAGAATCATAGAATCATTAAGATGGAAAAGACCTCTAAGATCATCGAGTCCAACCGTCAACCCAACAACACCATGCCCACTAAACCATGTCCCGAAGCGCCTCATCTACACATCTTTTAAATACTTCCAGGGATGGGGACTCCACCACTTCCCTGGGCAGCCTGTGCCAATGCTTAACCACTCTTTCAGTAAAGAAATTTTTCCTAATGTCCAATCTAAACCTTCCCTGGTGCAACTTGAGGCCATTTCCTCTCATCCTATCGCTAGTTACTTGGGAGAAGAGACTGACACCCACCTCGCTGCAACCTCCTTTCAGGTAGTTGTAGAGCGCGATAAGGTCTCCCCTCAGCCTCCTCTTCTCCAGGCTAAACAGTCCCAGTTCCCTCAGCCACTCCTCATCAGACTTGTTCTCCAGACCCTTCACCAGCTTCGTTGCCCTCCTCTGGACACGCTCCAGCACCTCAATGTCCTTCTTGTAGTGAGGGGACCAAAACTGACCACAGGATTTGAGGTGCGCCCTCACCGGTGCCGAGTACAGGGGGACAATCACTTCCCTACTCCTGCTGGCCACAYTATTTCTGATACAGGCCAGGATGCCGTTGGCCTTCTTGGCCACCTGGGCACACTGCTGGCTCATATTCAGCTGGCTGTCAACCAGTCCCCCCAGGTGCTTTTCCAACAGGCAGCTTTCCAGCCACTCTTCCCCAAGCCTGTAGAGTTGCATGGGGTTGTTGTGACCCAAGTGCAGGACCCGGCACTTGGCCTTGTTGAACCTCATACAGTTGGCCTCAGCCCATCAATCCAGCCTGTCCAGGTCCCTCTGCAGAGCCTTCCTACCCTCGAGCAGATCGACACTGCCGGCCAGCTTGGCATCGTCTGCAAACTTACTGAAGGTGCACTCAATCCCCTCATCCAGATCATTGATAAAGATATTGAACAAGACCGGCCCCAAAACTGAGCCCTGGGGAACACCGTTTGTGACCGGCCACCAACTGGATTTAGCTCCATTCACCACAACTCTCTGGGCCCGGCCGCCCAGCCAGTTTTTTACCCAGCGCAGAGTACACCTGTCTAAGTCGTGAGCCGCCAGCTTCTCTAGGAGAATGCTGTGGGAGACAGTGTCGAAGGCTTTACTGAAGTCCAGGTAGACCACATCCACAGCCTTTCCCTCATCCACTAGGCGGGTCASCTGGTCATAGAAGGAGATCAGGTTGGTCAAGCAGGACCTGCCTTTCATGAACCCGTGCTGGCTGGGCCTGATCCCCTGGTTGTCCCGCACATGGCTTGCAAGCGCCCTCAAGATGACCCGCTCCATAATCTTCTCCGGCACCAAGGTCAGGCTGACAGGCCTGTAGTTCCCCGGATCCTCCTTCCGGCCCTTCTTGTAGATGGGTGTCACATTGGCAAGCCTCCAGTCRTCYRGGWCCTCCCCCGTTAACCAGGACCGCTGATAAATGATGGAGAGTGGCTTGGCAAGCTCCTCCGCCAGCTCCCTCAGCACTCTCRGGTGGATCCCATCCGACCCCATGGACTTGTGAGCGTCCAGGTGGCGTAGCAGGTCGTTCACTGCTTCCTCTTGGATTATTGGGGGTTTATACTGCTCGCCGTCCCCGTCTTCCAGCTCAGGGGGCTGAATACCCTGAGGCTGACTGGTCTGACTATTGAAGACTGAGGCAAAGAAGGCATTAAGTACCTCAGCCTTCTCCTCATCCTCGGTGGCAATGTTCCCCCCCGCATCAAATAAAGGATGGAGATTCTCCTCATTTTAACATGAGGGGGGATTAGGAAGTGTTATTACTTTCCTTATGTTCATTCACAGAACACTGCTAAAATAGACAGAGAATTTTTTTTTTTTTTGCACTGAATGAACGGAAGCTATGAAGACAAGTAGGGTACAGTGTATATTTTGATCTTAATTAAATACTTTCCCATCACATCCTCAGGATGTTCATCTGCTGTCACAGAAATATACTGCCAAACAAAAGAGAAAGGGAATGAGTCAAAGTGGCTGAAATCTCAGATAATACAGCATGAATGGTTACTAGATTCATATTCTTCATACAACAGCTGATGTATTCAGTGTTTATTGATTCACTTGACCAATACTTATTCTACACACATAACAAATAAGATGTCAGGCAAAGCAGTATATCATTGTTTCCTATTTATGCATAGGCGCTCCAAGAATTCTCACAAAGCCTTAATATAAGATAACTTAAGCACTTACATAATAAATAAAATATTTTATAGTGAGAACTAGCCATCTTGGCCACTAGAGCATTTATAAAACAAAAAACATAGAAATTGCACCACAGGATTACTGAGGTCACAGAATCAAAACCACAAAAATCAGCCAATGTACGCCACTGTGCATTATAATATATTTTCTAATTACATGAGCTCATGCTAATTTTTTTTGTTGCTTTCCACAGAATGGATAGTGCTCAATTTCCTCCCGAGTTCTTCAGTGGTGCTTATTACTATAGTAACCAAATGCTCCATAAACATAATTAATTTTCAAAACATTCGTGTGGAATGAAAGCCGTCTGGACACAGTCCTGGACAACTGGCTCTAGGTGGCCCTGTTTGAGGAGGGGGTTTGGACCAGATGACCTCCGGAGGTCCCTTCCAACCTCAATCATTGTCTGATTTTGTGAAAAATACTATTGTCCTTATCTTGTTGAAAGGGAACTGAGGTAGAGGGTGATTAAGACTGCTCTTCTTAGATCTCCCTTTCAAAACACCTTTGTATAATGTTTTAGGCATATTTGCATTTGTCTCTTCAAAGAACAGCTCTCTCCATCTTTAGTTTAGTATTTTTGCAGATGAGATACAGAATTTTTCCTAAAGTACCAAAGAACTGACGGTCTCAGAACTGAACCAGCACTCTCAGAGTTGGCAGCTAATAAACTGTCCTAGCATTACCTGAGGAGTTCTTAAGATTTTCTTGGTGAGAATCCATCTCCAAGGAGTTCCTAACCTTTTTTAATCATGAAAAACAATATAGTCAGCTCCATGTTTCATTTGGTAAATCCATCCAGGAACAGCTTTGGGTTAATTTTACATCTCTCTCAGTGAATAAAATAATAGTCCCAAGAAGGTGCAAAGGGGAGTGTCTCCATATCTTATATTCACTTATTGTAATTGTGGTTCATAAATGCACAGAAACTAATTTAAGGTTGTAGAGACAACCACTCTTCTGACAGTTTCTGACTTTTGTGCTTGAATTAAGACACAGGATACCTATGTTAAAATAATAAATAAAAATAGCAGTTTTCTAGTGTTTACAGATAACGGTAAACAAAAAATACATCCAACCCCAGTATAAGAAATTATACTGACATCCACATGGTTCACAAGTGTGCTTGGTGACTCATTTCCATCACACAACTCTCTGCTAAGTAAGCTAGCAAAGCTACTGGTAACCCTAGGGGGTATTCATCCTTTACAGGAATCAATAGAAGAGCAGAATGGACACAGTGCATTTCTCAGATATTTGCTGAAAACAGAACTCTTTCCTCAGATGAGGTTTAAAACCAGGCTGAGGTATAAGATGCCTTGCACCCCTGGATACAAATGTGCTTGTTCCCAGACTTGAGTTCTTCTTCATCTACGATCTCCCTTTTCTTGAATCTACTTGAATGTTTCTTGATACCCTGTTCAGTAATCAGACCATCCATTCCCATTTTCCCCATTTTTGTTTTCTCTTCTACCTTCCTTGACTGATTATCTTCCCTTTCTCCAGCCAGCTCCTGCTTTCAAGCGCCCCTCTTTAGCTCTTCAGGAGATACCAGTCTCCATTCTCGGTCCAACTAGTCAGTCCCCAATCCTAATACTAATCAGTCCCAGATCTTTTATTTTTCTTGTCTGCTCTCCAGTTCTCAGGATGCTTATCCTAATCTGTTGATCCCTAAACCTGAGGCTATAATCCTATTAAGGTGCTTTTACCAGATAGTTTTCTCTAAATTAGCCTGTCTACATTTTGTATTTACTGTAGGGGGAAAAAAGGTGGAGACTTCTGTGACTGTCTTTCTTTTCCAAAACCCACCCCAAAAAATTCAGCACAGAGAAGTCAGCAAGAATAGAAAACTTCAGCTCAAAAAAATACTAAATCGTGTAAAGTTATAAACAGCTGAACACACAGCTTTACAACAGGGAGAGTCAGGAAACAGTATTATTGAGTCACTAAAATATAAAACAATCCCACTTTTATCAAATGCATTTCTTGATTGGTAAGTGGGTTACACATCTAGGTGCAAACACTGCACTTACCAAATTTGAAGAGGGTATTACAGTGCATTCCTCATGTGACTAAGCCTGTTTCTATCCTGCTCTGTCTCTGCTTTGTGTACTGAAGTGAACTTCTTGTTCAACCCGCAACACAGGGACCCAGTGCTAGAACCATACCTTCTACAGCAAAACAAAATAGGGGAGGGGGTTGCCTTTTTCCCCCCAGATTGTTGAATCCCAGATGTAGAAATGTGGCGCTCTCTTTCAAACCATACCAGCACCAGAATATCAACTTATCATAGCAATCTATCATATTTGAATTGGAGGTCGTAGGCTCAGCTGCTGTGGAGGAGAAAAAGACCAAAGACAAACAAAAGTTTTAAAAAGAGGAAAAAAAATCTCAGAAACAGATATCTAAAAATTAGAGTCCAATACAGACAGAAGAAGTTTAATTCACAGGGCGTTTAGCCACAGCAGCTTCATAGTAACCTGTTCCCCAGTTAGGTTACGACTACTCTAAATTAGGATGGGATTTTGTACCAGCTGAGCTTCAAAGATAAAAAGAAGCTTTTGGGTATGAGCTTTTGGCTAAAGCTTGGCTTCTGTAGGTGGAATTTTAGAGTCTAAGGAACTTTGTCTTGCCTGACATCACAGCTGAAATAAAAACAGTGGGTATTACACCAAGTAATTCAGGGACTTTAATAGACCCCTGTCAGAGCCAGGCTTCCAGCCTAGGGTCAGAGTTACAAAGTTAGTAGCCCCTGCATAAAGCAAGCTCCAGTGCTGTGCTGACTTGTTCCAGCTAGGCAAAGCTTTGCAGGTAGCTGGATCCCAGTGTCATGCAACTCCAGCCATTTGGCAGGCAGCAGACTACTTCATCAAATTAGTCCCATTGAGTCCAAATCATTAAACAAACCCTCAGAAACAGCAAGAGATTAGCTATCACAAACTTCCAATTTTGTTATTTATAGCAACAACGATAGCCAAATAATCATGTTCTTGGGAGCCCGTATCCTAACAGGCACACTCACATGATTTTTTCAAATTTATGCTGGTACCAGATTGAAAGTACAGTTACAACAAGCAGAAAAACTCAAGTTTTTCCTGTTTAAATTAATATTTTTCTTCCTAGATCTTTCCAGTAACTTCCTAGCTACTATTCAATACCCTCCTTTGGCACCACCACGTCAACTTCCAGCAGGCCCACATTCACAGTGGGAGATCCTAATTCCTACGACATGCTCTTTCCCATCTACCAACTTCACTGGGATATGAAGAGCAATTCCACCTACTTTAACACTTCTCTTTGCATAAAGCATATAGCTCGGTCAGGCAGGCAATGTCTGTGCAAACAACCTGGTAGAATTTAGCAACTGAAGCAGAAACAGCTGATGAGATCCT
This sequence comes from Phoebastria nigripes, assembly GCA_035582835.1. NCBI lineage: Eukaryota > Metazoa > Chordata > Aves > Procellariiformes > Diomedeidae > Phoebastria > Phoebastria nigripes. The sequence continues at coordinate 58,447 of JAYKAV010003072.1, read as the reverse complement.
CAATCTTTTCTCAAAGTGCTGAGGACAAGCTCATGGTTTTGAATAATAATGCCAGCAGATTAATTAAATGCTGATGAGAGTCTAAGAAGCAGGACCAAGTAAAATAGGTATCGTTGCAGGGGGAGGAGAGAAATACAGAGTGAAAACTTTTTCTGGGTTCTTATACCTCAAACTGTGTGGAACACGTGCCTTATTAACAGTAGAGCCTCTATGGCATCTTTTCTTCCTGCATTGTCACAGGCAAACAAAAACATGAAAAGGAGGAGTAAAAAGATCTTGCACCCGGTAGAAAAATGAGCATAAAAGTAGCTAAAAGGATGCAAATATTTTATTCCTTTACGGAGTTGTACCTACAGTGTTGGCTGAATTTTCTTTCTCCCATGCTAATTGACTGTCTATGCCATTGCCTCTCAGTCCTTTTGCATCAAGGCCACTCCATGCCTGTCTTTTTTACAGTCCTCATGGGATCCTGCTCAGTTCATGTTGTTTCCTTTTTCTTAAAGTTATGCCTCTAGCATAAATGACATTGTTGCACCTTATGCCTTTATTATTTGTCATGACCAGAGCTTTAATATGCCCTTTACTATTCACTCTGTTCATTCAAGTGCTAGGTGCCATACCCTCTGCCCGTGTTGTTTATTTAAGTGAGAATTCTTCAGTGCAAGTTTTATCAGTGTCTCTGGATTTGCACAAAATCTAGCAGTAGTTGCCATATTTTTAATGGCAATTATAAGTATAACACAACACAACAAAATACACAAGGCATAAAAGGACTACTTCAGGATTGAAAATAAGAACAGTCCTAGAAGAAAAGCCTTCAGGCTTGTTCAGTCTTGAGAAAGAAATTAAGCATGGMAATTGTGGCATTATTTAGGACAGCAATAATTGTGTGCAGTAAGATCTTATTTCCATTTTTTGGACTAGCCATGATCATATAAAAATATTACTTCTTTTACTGTGCAAAGTTAGAGCCTAGATAAACACAGTCTAAGCCTGTTTGCTTTCTTGGAATTCCATAGAAATATGTGGTGATACTGCAAATGCTCGAGTCTTTGCAGGCTTGAGGCTCAAAACTTCTCTAAAAAGACAGAAAGTTTCAGAAATTACATAGAAACTGAGTGCAGTTTCCACTGGTTAAAATTGTAATGAATCAGGTTAATCAAGAGAATGTGTTTATACAGTGTTGATGTCATATATGTATTCTATGATTGCATTTTAAAAACCTCTTTTGAGATAGACAAACTTTATTATTCCCATTTTATAGAGAGGATTGAGATACAGAAAAAAGAGCCCATCATCATACTCAAAATCTGCAGCAGGATCAAAAATTGAAAGAGTCCTACTGTTCAAACCACAAAACTATGCTTCAAATACAAACTGCTAGACAATAAACATTTTCATGAAGTACTAATTGATTATGCAGTACTGCTGGATGTTGCTTTTAATGTACTACAGATGTTTGGATACTTTACACACTAGATTTCAAGTCTTTCATAAAACGAATGACCAGGTGTAGAGAACCTCATAAGAATATTTAATGTCTTAGCTATTATGGGTTTTTTTCTTGCAGTTTCATACAGTGAAGCTAAGGATAACAATATATTTAATTTTCTTTCTCCTCTAATGTACCTTTATAAGTTATTTAATTGTGCAAACATATACGCAGAAATATAATATATATGCATGTGAAAAAGAGCTCTGTGGTATCGTAGAATACTAATGTACCCTGCAGCTTTTTTATTACTAAGCTGTGAATTGTACCTAGAGAGGCACTGAGATTACTGATGCAGAAAGCAGCGCTTTCTCAAGATAGGTCTATTTTTTTAATAATCCAGTATTATGCCTACCATTTTCACCAAGTGGTAGGCATTTCATCCCTTCTGCAGTGATGTTTTGTCTTTCTACAACATGTCTGCACAGCTCTGTCACAAATAACGAAACACTACTCCCATTTGGGGTTTTGTGCTGTGGCCAGAGCTATGTCCAAAGCACAGAATAGGGGACTATTCAGATTACTCGCTCTGGTGAGACCTCCTACGTGTCCTTTTATACTTATATAAAGTTCATATATACTTAAACATTAACATTCCCAAATAAATCTCTGTATGATATCAGTTTACACACTGCACTATTTTGGGGCAGGCAGTTTCTTGAATAGTTGTGTGAGCTGAAACTGTGGAGTTTGAGACAATCATCTCATCCTGTTGCTGTTGTGAAAAGTGACAGTAGAAGACATCAGAAGATTCATCAACCCAAATGTGTCAGATCTGCTAAAGTTTTATAATGGATTGGGCTTGCTTGGCAGAAAGGCTGTTCTTGGTTTACACATGGAGAGGTGAAATATCATTTCTGATGTTTGGCAGAGAACAAGACCACTCATGGGTAAAGGAAAAGGAAGAAAATCTCCAAAACTGAAGGAGAGAAGACATATGTATGTCATTTCTGTATTTTGCCCCGTTCAGATGCTGCACAGAAACATGGATGAAGCAAAAGGATTACTGAGAAAACCCTCCTCCTTCAGGCTAGGGACACATGTAAAGTATCTTTCTTGAAGTCTGCAGCTGAGCAGGTATTCCACAGCCCTCATTTGCTACTGAAATGGAGGATGTAGGACCAACACAGCAATTAGGTATCTCAAGTCATAAGTGGATCAAAGTGCATTTAAGAACAGAAAGCAAATATTTAAGTCTTTAGAATTAAGAGTTTTAAATAGTGAATATATATAAGGACTAGGGAATATATATAAATCCCCCACATTTCCTAAGGAGCTTTCCTTGATGTCATGCATAAAATAACTGCCTACTGTACAGTATTTTGCACTATCTGCCAGCCACCAACAAGCACAAGATGCTGAAGTAAATGAAACTTCAGTCGTAGCCTGATGGCAATTCCTCTTTTCCTATGAATAGTCTAATGGAAAGTTCTCTTCCACAAAGAGCAACCCAAATAATACAGTTCTTGAATTTCAGTCACGGGTATTCAAGTACCCATATTTTGGCATTGTGAGCCAAACCAGATGAAGACTGAACAGAAGTGTAGAACCTGCATATGATTTTAACATGATGTTGTTTTCTGAAGGTTGGGAGATAAAAAGAAAGATCTAGTTAGATCTTAAGATGAGAAATAATTATTCCATTCAAATAATCTAAATAGAAGGGTGTAATTTTAATTATTATAACAGAATGTAATTGTGACTAAATTGAGAAGTTGATTATTCACAAAATAATTGTGCCATTCTTCTACAAATAAAATGAGACAAAATGTATTTTGTGGTTCGGAAGTTTAGCTAATACTAATGCAGTCACTGTATTTACTGATGTGAATCTTATTCAATAGTCAAGTGAGTTCCAATCAATTTTCTCATATAAGCTGCATGTACGAATTTTAACTGGCAAATTAGATAGATGTCATCTGTTGGCTCTTTTGGGAAATAAGAAATCCCTCTACAAGATCATCAAATTAGTTTTCACCAATTGTATGAAATGATATTAAGTAATACCAGGCTATGTTTTATTTATTCAAAAGTCTGCATCAGGAATTGATAAGTCAAACCCAGCAAAACAATCCCAAGTGTAATTTTTATGAAAATGTCTATTTCAAACCATTGAGCGAATGTGACAATTTTTAATTACTGGGGCACATGTACAACTCACACACAACCTCTGTACCAGATTAGGAGACAGAGCTAGATTTACATCCCAGCTGAACCACACTAGAAACTCAGTGATCTGGAGGTATAACCAGGCATAATCTGCTCCTCCTTGATGGGAAGCACCAGATTGTGTAGCCTTTTTAAATCATCTGATGAGGGAGACCACCACCCAGCAGTAAGCAATAATGTAGGGATGAGAAAGCCTCATAGATCTTGCCAGCGAATTTTTGCATCATATAGTACCGCTTCTAAAACTGTTGAATACTTGACTACAAATAGGTCAAAAATTGGCATCTGCACAACCTCAGCTAGAATCCTTGACTGTCTGAACTAAACAAAAGCTTTCACGTCTCACATAGAGACCTAATATAATTTACCAAATTAAGTTACCATAAGATATATGACCACATTTATTAAATCAAAGTGTATCTATTCCAAAAAAACTTAAATGACATTAGAAGTTATTTCTGTGTAAAGATGGAGTGAAATTTGAGATCTGAGAACTGCAGCTATCAATTACGAATRAAAAGGGAACTCCATAAATAAAGACACCTAATCTGAACCCGGTAAATAAACAATTTTCTAGTGTTGTGACTAAACCGCTTGGGGACTGAGTAGGATAGACTTGTTTTGTGGTCATGTAACTAAAAATGATTTTCTTTTCCCATTTTCCATATTTTAAACTTCCTCTTAAAATTAACTGTTAATTACTAATACTAATTTATTTTAATGCCTATGCCAATCCAATAGTTGGGAATTTTTACGGTCTTTTATAAACTTATTTTGGTTAAAATTACTCAATTTCAGCTGGGACTCAAAAATACTTTAGTTGCTCAATGCCCATTTGTAATACTCATAAAAACCGAACCAAACTAAATGAACTAACCAACCAATAAACCACCCAACCATATTCCTAATAAATTCTTGTGGATTTTCTAAAATAAATGTGGTGTGTTACCATGCAATCAATGGGGAGAGGTAGGTACCTCCAAAGGACAAGTCACAGCACAAATTACAGCTGACGTAGATAGTGTAGACCCGCTACACGGGTTAGATCAGCCAAGGATGTCCTGAGAGTATGCTGTTACAGCCTAACCACCATGGAAAATGCAAAATAGGAGGAGGAATCTGTTTTTATAAATTCACTATGCATTGATCTAAGAATACACATTCAGGCTATTGTTTTTAAGGGTTTGAAAAGAATATCTATCTATATCTTCACCAACAGTGCTGATAGATCTTTTCAATATCTGGCACTACTTACAACCTTCTAAGTTTTATGCAGTGCCAAAGAATAGCTAGGCTTTTTGCAGTATGCATAAAAAGACACTATTCCCTAAGGGTTTGTAGGTGAGGAATGCGCATCTGCAATCATGCTTCCAAGGGACCTTGAGTACAAGGACTCCGCAGGACTGGGCTCAAAGGGGACAGGGAGGAGGGGAAGGTGCGAGAGAGCCAACTGGTGTAGCAAGAGAAACAGCCAGCGGACTGTGTTCTTCTTCAAAGGCTTCAGTTAACTTGTTCTACTTCTGTTTTATGCCATTCGCACACAGAAAAATGATATTCACTGTGAACATAATGAATGCATATTGAGAGCTAAGTATAAGTAAACATGTAAGTGCTTTCTAAAGATACAGCAAAAATTACACAAACAGTGCAATAACTGGGAAAACAAGAGCTATAAGAGGAAATTCTGAAATACAGTTAATCCAAAAAAATTTTGCTATTTTTGCAAAAATATTGGGCACGTAGCACATAACCAGAGTTCCTCAAATAACTTAAATGCCGTTCTCCCAGAATGTTCTAAAGGGGGATGACAAATAAACCACCTTTAAAAGAGTATTTATCTCGGACAACAGATAATAAGTAGCAGCAAATACAATCTCCCTGTTATTAAATTACATCGCTGTAGCCTAAATTAGTCAAGGAGGTGTGACTGCTGAAGCTACAACAGTTTGTTTTAAAACACCTAATATTTGTGTCTAGTTATGAATTCCAATATAGGAAATGAAATCTGTATGCTGAACCATTTATTCAATAACCTGTGAAATATAATCAATACATACATGGTGAAATAAATCACAAAACTCCCACTAACTTCAATGAAGATATATATATACACACATATACACACACACATATATATATGTGTATAAAACACCTTGTATAGATAGCCAAAGTATTGGTTACTAAATAGAGACTTCGTTCAGGGGCAGATTTGATATTTTAGTCTTATCCTCCTGCATAAGGCCTAGAAAGATAAATTTGATGCCACCTTCAGCTGGATTTAGAAAGACTGAAGGAATTGTTCTGGCATAACCCTTAAAGCTTAACTGTGTGTAACAGCTTCATATTCTTCACTTTGGCAAAAGTTACTTCTGCTTGCATGGATTTAGTGATGCAGCAAAATGTCACTGAGTCTTCTGCTTGTATAAAGATCCAACATTTCAGAGTGAAAATCTGGCTGTGCTGGAGTCAGGAGGAGTTTGCAGTGTATTTAAACAGAGCCAAGTTTTCTTCTTTGCATTTGAAAGTTAGGACTGAAGGCAAATGACTATGGCTGATGACTAACCCCTGGCTTGAGGCTAGGGAAAAAAAGAGGTTTTGCTAGCAGTGGCAACTATTTCATAACATTATACATTAGGCAGAGAAGGCAGTGGGTCAATTAATAACAAGATTCATCCTATTAGGATAGAGGTTTAAACTCATTTAAGCTCACTGAAATTTTTCTAATGATTTTAAATGATTTATCTTAAATAATTTTTGAGTCAAATGGTATGATCTCAAAAAAATTCTGATTATGTTCAGCTCCAAAGGTTTGAAAAGTTACATCACATTTCTCAAATAATTTCAGTAGGGAAAAAAAAAGTACATTTCGGAAAGGCCAAAATATTTTGGTTTGATATACTCAAAGCAAACTTATTCAATTTTGCATGTTGAAACAATATTCCTTTCTACTACACCCACAATCAGCATGAAACACTTTAAAAGAGGCTACACACAACCAGATTTTTTGAGGGGGTCAGCTGGAAACAAAATGAAACATTTTTTTTTACAGCTCCAGGTATGAGTTGCATGTTCAGCCGGCACTGAGCGGCAGGCTCAGCAGGAAAAAGAAATTAAAATGGAGAATGAAATAATGACTTTCTCATCATGGTCCTTCCAGATCATTCCTGAAGTATACAGAGGCTTTTACTGTCATTGCCTATGCAGTACTTGCCCGCTTTGTCATTAAATGGGTGAATCAATCATCACAGGTCCTGAATTCGCTGGAAAAATATTGGTCACTGGAGTTATGCCAGCTCAGAAAAAAATAGCCCACTGACTTCTCCCTTTCAGTGACAAAGGGAAATGTTCTTTCAGTAACAGGCAGAATTGACGGTCTTTTCTTGTTGATTATAAAGGTCAAAAGTCTGAAGAAAAAAAAAAGCAAATGGACAGAGAAAAACTACCTTTGCTACTATCGCTGGCACTGAATGCTTTGCTTTAGTTTGCATTGACACTCTTAGCAAGGTTCACTAACCGCTTTCTCTTTGGCCTTATTTACCCAATAACCGTAACGATACATTAATGATGCTGACTTGTCTCTTGCTACAAATACAATTCCAAATTTGAGCGCCTTAATCTGATCCTTTGGATCAATAAAACATCCAGAACTTGTTTCCATACATCAGTACAGAAATGCAGCAACAGGCAGCACAGTCTGAAGTGTCACTGCGTGCATGTATTTTCCCCAGGTCCTTTCTGAACATCTGTAGTGGCCTCTTGCTGCTTGCACCAGATGAGGCACGAATGATCATCCCCTCCTTTTACAAAGAGAACCGACAATACTTTGAGGACAAATCATGGATTTTTCCTACTGCGCTGCAGTAGGGAGGATGCTGAGCACACACTGGAGTCCAGGCTTTTTAAGTACTCTCAAAGCTGCAGACTTCTCATCATTTTTGCCCACTACCTCAACCATCACAACGCTTCTGGACCAGCTTTCTGTAACTGACTCTTAGTCCTTACACTCTCTGTCCTTCTCCTGCCTGGATTTGCTACCTGCATCTCCACGCTTGCACTTTAGTCCTGGTGTGCCTCATTATCCAGTCTGACAAGCTGGGAATCACTGCTATGGTAAATATGAACTGTACATTGTCTTTCTTAATATTTTGAGACCATTTAATTTGGGCCTCCTTGCCTTTTACTGGAGAAGCTGGTATATTCTGACAGAACAGCAGTATATGTATATTGGTAGGCCATGTAAGATTGTATATTTTTTTTAAAATGTGTTGCAGAGCTTTTATCAGTTGGGTTTTTTTATACAAAAAAAAAAAAAAACCTCTTGATCTCTTTTCGGTGCTAACCCTGTGTAGAAAGCACAGTTGCAACATGTACCATCCCAGCAAGGTTTCCTGGGAGCACAAAAACATATCTCCTTAAGCAGATCAGTTTATGTGCAACTCCAAGCACGTGCTAATTTGAACTGATTTATTGATGCCAGCATCTCACCCAGTGTGTGGTAGCAGCTGCCCCACTTTAAAGGATTCATAATGTGCCAACGGGGGCAAACGGCTCTGCATCCTGACATCCCTTTCCTCTTCCCTGCCCCAGGCATTATCTTCTGTGCTAGCCCCTGGGCTCCCTGATCTCAGGGAGCACAACCGGGTCTCGCCGGGAGCAGGCTCTACAGAGGGAGCTGGGAAAGCTTGTTAGCACTCGTCTCCCATTTCCCTAGCACCCACCCAGGGTCAGGCACAATCAAGCCTGTTGTGTTTGAACAACACTTCTATTCATTTTTCTCCCCCTGGGAGTTCACAGCTTGAGTAAGGGCTTATCTTTTATCTGGATGAAAAGAATACCAGCTGAATTTAGCAGCTTTTCTTGCGTCCAGCTTGCACTAGGGGGTCTGATCCAAAACCTATGGCAGCTTTTCCAGTTATTTCAAAGAGATTTGGATTGTGCTTTTAGCAACAGGATTCTCTTCTGATGAACCTAATTGTCCCACAGAGGCTGATGAGGTGCGCGCAGCCAAGCTGTCCCAGGCTGTCATTGCCACTCACAAGTCAAGCTATGTGGCCCTGTAAGTACATCTAAGAGAATGAAAAGGGTAATGTGACATTTTTCCAAGCACTGTGATATCTGCAGCCGACAGAAGGGTTATTCTATTTACCAGTCACTGATTCAGTGTGTACCGATTCAGTAATTTATTTCAATAACCTCTTGATTCCGCTACCACTGCAGAGACCAGTAAGTAGAAACCAAGGATTCGTTCAGCATGTGCCATTCAGCCCTCTTCTAAAATCTACCAGTAATTATGGGTACTGTCCTGGAGATAACATATCCCTGAAAGTTACTCCACATTGAACAGGTAAGTCTTGATTCAAAGGCAATTTTTACAGAGAGACTTACACATTCAAATATTCCCTGGTTTACCCAACATATTTTATGAAGATTAGATGACTGCTGGTTCTCTTTACGTACGTAGTAGAAGAGAGAAGAACATATTAAATTTCCTATACATCCACAGGATGGCTTCCAGTCTTAACATTTGGATGCTTCAGCCCACAGCTTTACATCAGCTTTGTGTCAATGACTTCTGTACATAGAAAATTTAGCAAACATTTTGACACCCATTAGGATAAAAGAAACCTCATAAATATAACTTCTTTTTAAAGAAGACATCTACCTTTTTCTTGAAAAAAATTCTACTTTTTTTCTAAAAAAAATAAAATAAAAAAACCCCAAATAGAACTAGAATTAGATTATTCAGCCACAGGACATAGAGGATCCAGAACGTAAATGCTCAGCCTTTTCAAGGAACATCTATTCCCTTTGTTATACTCTCTTCTAAATTCCTTTAATACCTGAAATCTACTTTGAAGAGAACCTGGCACAAGAGAGATCTAGGAAATGTGCATGGTCCCTACCATGCCTTACTGGGGGAGAGAAATATCAGTAAGTTATGACATTAATTCCTTCGACAAGTGTTATAAGGAGAATACAAATCAAAGAGAAACCTCAGTGCCTTCAAGGGGGAGAAGTGCTGAATGTGCTGAGGACATCTGAAAACCAATCCTACTGTAAGGTATTTCACAGAGCTCTCCATCAGTTTATACTTCCTGTTCCATAGCACCAGTACCATAAGATTCCTGTAATTCTTTATTTCCTTGCCTTTGAGAGGCATGAAGCTCACTGTGACATTTTTACCAGATCTTTGAAGATGTCTGTCTAATGGGGCACATACATAGCTAAAGAGATTTTTCAGAAGTATCTGCATCTTGCTGTATGACTTGATAGAAGGAATAATATTAAAGTACCCAACAAACATGGACACCTACCTGCTTTTGGTCATCTTTCTAGATCCCTATTTGCATCTTCAGGTATGTGTTGACAATTCAGGTTCTTTGATTCACTCTGATTTTTAGTTCACCCAGACCAACCAGAGCATGAATTGCATGGCATAAACAATGCTGTCCTGCTTAACCGGGGATAAAAAAATTAAAATTTATATTTTTTTAAAAAAAAAAAAAAAAAAAAAAAAAAAAAAAACAGAAACAAAACCAAAAAAATTATCTTCAAAGTAGAAGACATCATTATTTTATAATTATATAATATGCCATACTTAATACAAGCAGTATTGAAGATAAATTGCTTTGGAACGGGTCATTCAAGACCCATGACGTTAAGAAACGGACCTAGGAATTTTCTTGCAAGCAAGAATACTCTCAGATTTGTCCTGACCGTCCATTTTCCAAAAGAAATAGCTGTGAAACTCTTACTTCCCCAAATTCAGTAAAAAACCCCACATCCTAGACCAACTCAAGCAGTGGGAGGCTTTTTTTTTTTTTTTTTTAACAGAGGGTGGACAACATAAAAATCATTTTTTTAAAAAACAACCACATAAAGTGTTGATTCCATCTTGCCAATACATCAGCTAGTGGAGCTAAGCCAACCTGAGTGAGCATGTAAGAAGAACTAAGCCATGTCAAGTAAAGAGCTGGCACAGTTTCCTATCCTCCAGAGCAAGGATGAAGCAAGGACCAAGTTTTTGAACTCTTGAAGTCCACAATTTGGATGCAGCTCTGCTAGCTAGGCAGCGAAACAGTGCATAGCCCCTCAGTAACGTCTAAAATTACTTCTGCCCCTGCAGTTTGATTAGCAGTATTTAAAGGCATTTGTACTTTTACAACCCAGTAGGCAATACCATCTTAGAGAAAGAATATGTATTACATTGTCAAATCAAAACGAAAATGATACGTAAACACCAGAAGATTTATTGCACATTTCCAATGCTCTGTGACCTTACATCGTAAAGACTAGAGACAATGCAATGGGCTACGTTGGTAAATAGCAGCTCTGAAAACTGAAATGCTTCTGTCTTAAGAAAGCTCAGGTCTGATCCTAAAAAAAGACCTCACACATACTTGCACCTATGTTCAGAGGGTGAGACTGAAGTTTCCCTATCATCAAATACACCACGTTTTGCACTAAAATGTCAAGATCCCCAGTGAGAAGTCAGACTACTCATGGAAGAGACTGAAGGGTTAATTACAGCGCAATAAGTATTATTATCCACAGCAAGAGGAAAGTAGGACCATGTGTCAGCTTGCACAACACCAGCTCCTGATTTCARAATGGCCCAATTTCAGTCAGGGCTGCTAGTGATGCAAATTAATAAGGAGATGAACAAGTTGGCTAATGTAAATGGCTTGGCTTATTTGTCAGTATGAATGCCTCACAAGATTAAAAGATCTCATCCCTACTAAAGGCAGAAACTTCATTATAAGTTACAGAAAGTGCATGAGATCCCTTTTATTTTAATATAATACTCCTTTAATTCAAAATGAAGAATTCAGTTGATATGCACATATTTGAGCTATTGATGTGCTGTTGAACATTATCTTTTGCTGTTGTTCATGTCTTCTTTTCTTGTGCAAAGAATAAACCCCGCATATCTGCCTAACCCTGCTCGCCTTTCTAGTCTTAGTTCTTTTTTTTTCTTTTTTTTTTATTCTATCACATATATTTATGAAGATTAGTCAAAAAAACCATCAGAAATTTTCTTACTTTTTTTCCCCCCAAAGCTTTCATTTGGTCTCATATCACTCTGTTTCCTTTCTTGCATTAACATCAAACAGTTCGTCTGTGAAGACAGTCACTCATCAAAATCACTTGGAGTAATTTCAATTTCACACTGATCACACAGATTTGAAACCTCTCCAAGCAGAGATTTTCATCATAAGAGAAAATTTCGTCTCCTGTTGGGGTTGTTGGTATTTCAGCTCTGTCTCTTGTTAGCTCTTCGAATAGATGTGTCATGGGAGCTTACCTACAAAATTGAATTGATTGCAACAACGATTCAGGATTAAACAAGATTATTGTATTTCTTTCCAAGGAGCATTTGTGCTGCATCTTTTTCTTTTTTCCTTTTTTCTTTTTTTCTTTTTTCCTCTCTTACTTTTCATTTTGAAACATGGCCATTTTAGACAGTATAAAATCAGCTTCTGGTTTTGTCCCACCTTCTTATTGGTTCTTTTGATCCTCTTCTTATGTTGTTTTTATGTTATTATTTATGTTTCAGTTGCACCTGGAGTCCTCAATCAAGACMAGAGAAGCAGTGATGACAGGTACAGCACAGATTGTGAAGACTATCCCCACAGCTTTCCAATACAAAAACAAAGGCATAGAAAATGGAGCAGAAAGACAAAATGCATTTCTGATGATCTATGAATGTGTCCCAGCTCTTCTGAATTTTCCGGCCATGCTCTGTTTTTATGTCTTCTGCCGTATTACTGGCTATACACAGATTTGCAACTGTCTTCTGTAGACTGTGAGGTTGTTGATACTGATGAAGCCTGKTTTTTACGGGTTTGGAAGCCGCCATATGAATATAAATCATTAATTAACCGTAAAGCACAATAACTAAGGTGACTAAATAAGAAAATATTTACTCCTTTTAACTAACTTTATAAAATTAGCCCAAACCAGTTAAATAAGTTGATTGTGAAGACATTCTTCACAGATAAGTTCTTCAGAATAGAGGAGTATTAAATGCTTTAGGTGTTATATTCATATATTCATCATGTTTCTTCAGATTTCACAAAAGTATTTTTGTTTAACTTAAAACATTTTGGACATGTGTTCAAAAAGGGACATGTTAGATGCTATGATAATGAATGATCTGAAAAAGACACTGATGATTAAGTCATCAGAAAGATGAATTTCCAGAGCAATCTCAACAGTGTTACTTTGAAAAAAAGAAGTGGGTCCTGGAGAGAAAATATGAATATTAATCTCTCTTCAAAATTCTTTAGGAAAGATTAAAGGTGAACATTATATCAATTTACCCCACTTTTTATGAATTTAAGTCTGGCACAGGTGAAGTTCAAAAGCMTCAAGCTTATCCAATTTAATGAAGTCTAACCTCCTCTTTCATACAACTCCATACTTCAAGGGAAATCTTCAGCCACTACTGTATTCCAAAGAGCTGGCTCTGGTAAGTCTCTGTTTTACATTTTTTTGTGGKTTTTTTTTGGAGGGGAAGAGTTGTAAGGGTCTTCTCTGGACATAGATTTGCCCCAAAATAAAGTTTGCATTATGTGCAAAACAAAATTTGCATTATATTCAGTTCTTATTTGGCATTTTGATAGTACTGTCTTGAAACAGAGAAAATGCTGAAAAATCCTGTAATCCTCTGGGAGATAAATAAATACAGATGACATGTAAAGGTGTCTGAATTCATGTAGGTAAGAATCACAGGGAATGAGGCACACTGCTGGATCCAGATGGTGTGCAACCTAGCAAGCCTTGTACTCTTGAACGAGAAATGGTCCTATGGGTAAGCATACCTTCATTACATGACTTTTGAAGGTAATGACTGCTTATCTATCTTCAGGCATGAATCGGATATCTCCTCATCAGATCACAACCTCTGGCAGACTTTAGGTGTTTGGAGAATAAATTAGGAAGATTGTCACTGATTTGGTTTCTAATCTTGTAAATTAGAGATTATCCTGTGGATTAGTATAAGTATATTCAAAACTACAGGCTGAGGGTGATGATCATAAATTGCAGCAAGGGAAATTCCAATTAGATATTAGAGAAAACATTTTCACCATAAGGATATTCAAACATTGGAACAAGTTGTGCAGAGAAGTTGTGGAATCTCCACCCCTGGAGAAATCCCAGGACCAGGCCCTGAAGAATTGGTCTAACTTAAAAGTTAGATGCAACTTCGATGGCCTGGTCTAAGCAGAAGGCAGGCCTCAGTGACCTCCAGAGGTCCCTTCCAGGCTGCATGACTGATTCTTTGATGCTGAGTTTATTCTTCAGCTCTTGCTCTCACCCAGAAAAGAAAATTGTCTCCATTTTCTTTAACAGCTCAGAACTTAGTGCACTCAGCCAGGATGTGGAATACATGCCTGATTTACTCTTTCCCTGAGAGGATTCAAAACCACGTTTCTCCAGGAGAATGCACTAACCACCAGACTACAACTATTCCAGGGTGAAAAGCAGGAAGGAAATCCTTGACCCCTTCCTTTTGTGTCTGTTTCATTTCATATAATGCAATTAAAGATTCATTAGGTTAGAGGGAGAGAGAGAGATTAACTCTCTAGCCTAGTGGTTGATGACTTCATGTGGGAAAGTTCTGATTTGTGTTTTCTGCTCCAAGGACTTTCACTGTATTTTACACAGTAACTGTTTCATTAAGAAGACATCATCAGTCTTTGGTGTTTAGGTACTGACAGGAGGAGGAAACTAAGTTATGAACAATAGTGCAATTACAGAGTTTTTCTCTTACTTTCACCCCCTACCCTCTCAGATGAATCACTGCTTTCTGTATATGGTATGGAAAAGGTTCAAGAAGACTTTAACCTAATGTTTAGGTCATGGAGGCATACAGATGAAGGTTGGAGGGGAGGTAACTCCCTTTCTTCCATAATGCCTTGAGCACAAACTCTATATACAGGCTTCACCTCGTCTCCTCTCCTCCAGTGAAGGCAATGGTAGCTACTGTGACTTCATTAGACCTCGACATATGAAGTGAGCTCATTGCAGGTTGACCTCATCAGGGCCTTCAAGCAATACAGGCAAAGGAATTCTTCCTCATTGTGACTTCTGGCAGGGCTTGGGAGCTTCAATGTTTGGTGGTAGACAGTAGATTATGGATTGAGTCTYGGGAGTTGGACCTTGTCTAAGGCTATCCAGGAAATCTTTGGGAAAGTTGAACCTCACTTTTTGTATAACCACATTAATACCATCACAAGTGAACTATCCCCCTACTACCTTCCTTCTGAAGAATGCGGTGTATGGAGGTAAGAATAAAGAGAACAATGAAAGATTTATATAACTAGTTTAAATCTTCAGGCAATTCCTTACATCTCTGTTGTATTTTTTATGACATATGGCTAATTTCAACCTCAAACATAGTATATGAATAAAGCAGAACCTTATACTTCTTGTTATCCCTCATTTAGAATATCTGCCTACCAATATTCTGTTACACCATAATTTGTTAATATATGCTCTTCTTCTCCTCCATATGACCAGAATAAGCTTCAAGTAACAATAACCTTAACAACCAACCAGTCTTCAAATGGCATCTCAGTATTATCTGACTTCCAGTTGAGAGACTGTTATACTACTGAATAATGCGGTGAACAGAAAAATATTTTTATATGTATTTCTTATATATAACATGAAATATTTATCTTCCTAATTTTTAAAGCTTAAAGAAGAATAGATACAATCAGGAAGAGAAAAGCTGTAGACATATTTATCCTATAAAAAAACAGAAAACATATTAGGAACCATACGTTGTTTCCAAGGGGTAAAGCAGCTCTTTAAATGCTGGCATAGAGATCTCTTCTTTTTAATTTTCACACTCCTCTCATCTTTTAGAAAATATTGCACTAGGAAATGCTGGACTTGCTTAAAAAAAACATTGCAGTAGTGCTAATCCTGGCCTCCTTAGCTGTGGAAAGGCTTGAAAAAGCTAAACTCTTCTCACAAGATGGAACATACTTTACTCATCTATGCATTCATCAAGCTTAATTTATCCTTCAGTGGAAGAGTTGATACAAAGTTCATTTTCATTTCAAAACAATCTTGACAGTCAGGAAGAACCACAATAAAGAATTTTTAAAAATTCTCCTACTTCTTATTTAAGATAAGGCATTTTGATTGTCTCATTTTCAGTAGCAAAACAGTGTTTGTCCCTCACCTGCCTGTGAATTCCCTAATGCTCTCTCTTCTAGCACGTGTAGATTAGGATTCATGTCTCCTAACTTTATATAACTCCACACCTGAGCGAGTCTCCTCAGGTTCCCTTTTTTTGTCAAAGGACAAAAATAGTTATCTTAGAGTGTGATTTGCTTGACCAAAGGTAGGTGTCTGCTTTAGGATGCAATTAACAGCACCCTAAAGTTGCTTGCTTGTTTTCTTTTACTATAAGAGGAGTCTTCAGTGACCCACCATAACAATTTAGATATTTGCATTGTAGAGGTCTATCTTTGGTCAGACAAATCTTATCCTTGATATCAGACTCATACAATGCATTTTTAGCCAGTTAAACTCTGAGCATTTAATCTTCTCTGATCATTTAGGCTTCCTCTGGGGACATCAAGACTTAATATGCTAGACACAAATCCAAATCAACCGGTTCTATACAGTGCATTCTGTGTAAAGCCTGTTGCACATGAATCCTTATATTTTCAATCACTTTGACTTAAATGCCCAGGTAATACAAAAAAAATATGGAGAATATCTGAATCTATCAATAGCTTCCTTTTCCCAAAATACCACAGGACTTATTTTTTGGGAGGACAGAAGCTCTCTGCAGAATCAATCCCAGTGATGCCAACACTTGTTCATCTCTCCAAGGAACATGAGATAATAGCAGCCGCTGCATTCCCACAGTACAGAAGAATAGCCAAAACCTTTCACAAGAGGACAAATCAACACCTTCACAGTGCTGCCYGTGAGCACAGCACAGCGAGGCTATTCTCCTTAGAGCCCCTTACTTTTTCCAATATGTTGTTACTTTTCATTGTACGGCAACTTTGTTAAAGGAATTAGTTTCACTAAATTGCTTTACACAGGCTTATAATCTGTTTCCATTTCTTTCCAGAAACACAAGCCCTCATGTGGCTCATGTCTAAAAACCCATCTGTAAGAATATGGGGGTTTCTTACAATTTTTTTTTCCCTAGAGATTTCAGATTTTCTGTGTACTCCTTGTCTCCAATGAAAAGCTGAGCTGAACAATCTGTTGTCCTCAAGGCTGAATCCTGTTTCATTGCTACTGACAAGTGTAAGACTTTCATGATTAGGCAGAAGGGGAACAGAAAACAACAAAAAGATGTCTTTCTGTGGTCAAAAGTATGAGCTACAAATTGCAGGAGAATTCAAGAGATGACTGTTTAATGGAAACTTAAAGCTGTAATAGCAGGTCATAAAACCTCTTTCAGCATAACTAGAATTTTGCTGTCACACAAAATTGCACAAACAATTATGACACCATCAAGGGAAGTGATGTTGTCAGAGTAGGTTTGAAAATTTAGTCCTCAGTGGTTTTCACTTTTCCACTCATGTTAGAGTCATTGATTTTTTTCCTCCTATTGGCTTTTCTCTAGTGACCTATTTATTAGGTAAGCAAGATTCCTCCCTTTTTACTTTTTTTTTTAATTGCCTGTGATTATTAGAGAGCCACTCATTTTCTGTTTTAGCACTCTTTCAGCTAAAGACTGTGGTTAACTCACTTTATATTACAGTAATTTTACACACATCAGAAACGTCAATAAAATAAAAACAGGCAGTTAGAAGCTTCTGTCTGTTTTATCACATGCTGTATTCATGCACTGCAAAAGGTGTTCTTCCCTGTAAGAGCTGGAAACTGATAAGTTGCTGACATTTAAAGAGGAGGCTGTGTGGTCTGGGAGAGATGTGCTTTCAAATTAGAAGTGTTGGTAACAGAGACCTCTGAAGCTATGCAAGGAGTTTTTTATGTGTTCACAGATTGTCAGTTGCCATTAGAAAAAAATCTGAATACATCTAAAGTATCTAAATTCACCAGATAATTCCATCAAAATCTCATCTAAAAGATCCATTCTCTCTTCAAGCCAGCAAAGCTATTACTAAATGTTCAAACTTAAACATCCTATCTTAGGTGATTTTTACATCTTTATAAGCACCATTCCTTGAAATTAAATTTCAGGTAGTTCGCATGGTCAAACGACCTGCAAAAGGCAGAAGCAGGAGCCGTGAGATGTAGAAGATCTATTGGAAGAGTACGAAAGGCTAAGGGGAGTCAGAGGGTTTGGGACTGTTGGAGTTAAGGGGCGCATTGCTGGGAACCAGGGATTTGACCACTGTACCCTTCGCTTTGCATTACCTGCCCACATGTGTAACTGCAACGGTGTTGGATCAGGGAGTTTTATACCGTTTACCCTCATGAAAACACCACCTGCATGAACTGCATCTTAGAGGGGTCCTTAATGCCCTCTGCAGTCCTTGACACTGGTGGTGAGTTACAATCCAAACTGTTGAAGCCTTAGTGAAGTCTTCATCAGTTCTCTTCAGGTGTCAAACACATCCAGATCCTGGCCATAAACACCACTAATTTAAATTAACACAGCCCAAGAAATAAAATAATAAACAAAAGACATAAAAAAGAAATAAAATCTGAATTACTCTAAGTGGGGTGGATTTAACCTGAGAGCACATTGGTGTCTCCCAGCCATTCTCCTTCAGTGTTTCTGAACTGTGACATTTTACTCCCATGATCACAAATGAACTAAGAGTCAGCACCGTACATGGGCAATTAAAAGCCGCACTACTGAGAAGGGATTCCTCTGTGACATTTTCCTGCCAACACACAATTGCAACCTAAACACTGCTAGCGCTGGTAGGCAGCAATATCAGAGCCTGGATAGATAAACTGGTAGATTAAATTGAAACCAGTGAGTTGAAGCTAATGGGAGTTGCAATCACTTTTTAACTGGCAGAGGCCTTCAGCAGTTTCAAGATTCAACCGCAGAACTGATATTGATTCCTTAAAATGAATACCAGTAATAAAAAATAAATAAAAAAAAGTGTACAAGCAATCAGACAGGATAGGAAGCGGGGGTGGAGCAGATGGGGGATATGGTGGAAAGAGACCATCTTGAGCAAGAACAAGCAGTTCTGAGGAAGGGGAATGCTAAATTATACATCTTCAGCTAGTCTGTGATGTCTGATAGATGTTTCCTGGGAGTTACGTAATACAGTAATTGCTGTTATTTTTTTCATACCACGCTGATTTTATTAAACCATTCAGCAAATGCTAATTTCAGAGTAGCTTTTCCAATTAGTCACGACATTTCATGGGTATCTCTGCTAGTGAGCAGATTCTTCAACCTTTGCTCGTACTGAGCAATGTTTTTACCCCCTCAAATAATGTCTTGTGCTTCTCAGGGTAAAGATGGTAGAATCTGCCCTCCACATTTTGCTGTATACAAGCCACTTGCTTAGTCTTAGGGTCAATGGAAAAAAAGACGGCTCTTGTACATGATGCTCTCCATAGTCAACAGGAAAATTATATCTCAATCTAAATTTTGATAGATGAAAGAAACATTTTTGTTTATAACCAGGACTTAAAAAAATAAAATGTTTTCAGAGAAAGGGAGATAAAAAATTAGTACTTTCCACTTTAACTAGTTTAGATGTGGCTGTTCCCAATATGCAGATTTTCTTCCGAAAGCTGAAAAAAAAACCCTTGATAATTCTCACTACCAAAAAAAAACCCCAAAACTCCCTTTTTGGGAGTTTGTCAAATTGCTGAAAACAAACTTTTTTAAAAAAAGAAATGTTCAATAGAACATTTTCAAACAGCACTATTAAATATGATAATAGCATGCTATTCAATCTTTTTTTGCAGGTAGATATTGCACTGAAGAATGATGACTTATCTAGCACAAGGAGAATGTCTGATCTATTGTATATTTTAACAATTCCTAGTTTATTTAATTGAGCAATGAACATCAATTTCTTTATTCTGCCTTTATGATGCACAATACTGTGGAAATGGCATTTTATGATACTTCACTTTCTGTTGTCTGTAACATAACTGACCTCAATTTGTCTGTAAAACAGAGACAATGGTTGTGCTTTTTTTTTTTTCCTCACCTTTCCCCCCCCCCTTTTTTTAAAATAAAATTCCATTGATAAGAAGTGTTATATGAGAATCAAAGTTCTTACCTCTGAAGCATTTTCAATACAGTTGTATTTTAGTTAAAAAAAAAATCATAATGATTATTTGTAATTATTGCAGGACAGGATTATTTTCACAAGCACACTGAATACATGAAATGTCAGGATTCAAAGTACATCTTCCTTCATAACATCCCTCAACGTACGTTCCAGTAGTTTATCGTAAAATAAATCTTATGCCTCCATTACTAGCTGACCCAGCCTTGTTCCTTGCCACACCACAAGAATGACCTGACACAGAAACTTGCATTTCTTCGGGACAGAAAGTCAGGTGGTCAGCTTTACACAGATGTTGTTAATACATAAACTATGTGTCTGCATTGATGTTCTGCTTTGAGATTTCATGGAAGTCTGCACAATAAAATATACAAAGACGTGGAGTTTGGTCATTGTCTCCTTCCACTGTTCAAAAAGTTTAAAACATGTTTTCTTGAGTAAAATGCTTTGCTCATTTTTTCTTCCTTTTCCAGTTGAAAGTGGGCAATTCTGAATAATTTTCAAATTATTTTAATAAGAAAAAGTAATTTATTTTCACAGGGTAACAAAATGTTCTAAAGAAAGCTTTCATGTTAAAATTCCATAGAAGAAGTGGTCCAATTTTACACTTATCTGATTTCTTGGGGTTCAGGACAGACAGAAAGCTAATTGGTTTTGTTTCACTCCTCGTTCACAGAACAGGAAGGACAATGCTCATTTAATCAGCTGCCACTTGATACTCTCATCTTTTAGTTTATTGGTCCTTCCCTTATTTACTCTGCCCTAGTCAACTCCAGCTTCAAAAACATAATTATTAATTTGTTCCTGAACCTTCTAGGGTGCTTATCACTATAGAAACCAAGTACTTCATAAATATTAATTAAATTACCCTTGCTGGGAGGCAACAATATCTCCATGCTACCAACAGGCAGCTGAAGCACAAAAAGATTAAAATCAAATATATACACTAATCGGGAGTGTCCAGCCTGAAACACGTGGAATGTTCTTTTTTCAAGGTACTTATCCCTGTAACATGTTTTTTTGCAAGCACAGTACTCAGTGACTTTGGCTGCTACTGCAGGAGCTCAGACTCCTGCCAGTCATCACCTAGGGTCTCAGGGTGAGAGACCGGGAAGAGAGGGACACTCAGTTAATGACCATTTGTGCAAAGTTTGGTTTAAGTGACTTGCTGGGTATCACACAAGTTGAAGGCAGAGGTCGAAAGATAATTAACTCCCTAGAGCGGCATGCAGCTACCTCACCATGAGGCTGTCTCCTCTTTCTGCAATCCTTTGGCTTGCTCAGTACAGTTTCTGACAGAAAGTGAGGCTGAAGTCTGACAGACAGCCTCCTCTACTATGCAGCCATGATGTATCCTCAGAAGTCCATCATACATGTGGAATAAGACATGATCTCGTGCAAAAAAATTGTCTGTGCTTAAGTAATTAAAGATTGTATCATAGTCTAGACCAACCAGGGAACAGAAATTGGGTTGTGCAGGYAGCAGATAGTCAGACATCTTAAGTTTGAGTTTTGCCTAATTTTGCAATGTTAAGGATGTGCTGTTAGTTATGTGTTGTATGCATACATCTGTGTGTTGCAATTTCCTCCTGGGCAGTCACTAACCATACTACATTTCCCTAAGAAACGTTGCTCAGCTGACAGGCTTTGGTTTTCTTCCATTGTCCTATTTACTTTCTTTGAACAATATTTAATTTGAGAAGTTGACAGTGMGGACACCTAGGAGCAAATCATCCTAAACTACCTTCATAACCAAGAGTGAGAAATAGGCATTTCCGAGGGCTCAGTTTATCTCACATATTTCATGGTTATATGTTAGGACGTAATGAACTGGAGCTCAGCTGTACCTAGCAGTGTCGTCTTTGACTGCAAGATTTACGCATCCACATTAGGCCAGATGAATGTGTGTGATTTCCAATCTTGGAAAAAATAAATCTGAAAACACAGCAATCCTGTGTGCCCTGCATCCACATTCTTCAAATGAAGATTGTGTTAGTATTTAGATAAACTAAGTAATTACAGGCACATCAGCCTGACAGTGGTTCTGGGGAAAATAATGGTTGACCCAGGATATAGCAGATAAAGAGCTAAAGGAAGGCACTATAATTCACATTTTCTTCTGAAAGCAGATCCTATCAAGCTAATTTGATACATTCTTTCATGAAATTGCACATTTGGTTGATTGTAAAAGTTTATGGTGTCAGTTTTGCATACTGAGATTTCTACAAGGCATTTTTCATGGGATCACACAGCATTTGGGTTAAAAAAAAAAAATCAGAATAATCTCCAACTCACAGGAAGAATATTTAACGTGTTGAAAACCAGCCAGCCGATAGCCTACCTCTGTACTGAAATGTAACTGTACATGAAGAATAATCACTGCAAGGATGTGCCCTAATAGAAACCTGCTCTTGTTTCTATTACCCATACATATTTCCTCAGAGCCAATGCGAGCATCTCTACAAAAGCTGCGCTGTGCTATGTAAGCTTACCCTAGAAGCCATTTGAGTTAATGACACCATTGGCATATTGCAATGCTCCATTTACATGGTGAAGGGAACACAGCTCACACTGGGCAGTGGTCCTCAAGAGATACCTGCTGGTCACAGGCAAAGCAGGACCGAGGGTGGTGGGTTCAGCTCCAGACAGTGGAGAGAAAACCCACTCTCCAGGGAGACTGACATTGTTTGTGTTTACCCAGAGCAAAACAATGCATTTTTTTCCTACCTTCATCCTCATATGGGACAGAAGTGGTCCAGGTGATTTTTTTTTTTTTTTTCACCTGGTTTGTAAAGACACAGTGTCGAAAATGTCAGTCCTAAAGGCTATATTTCGGCAAAATTGCCAGCATCCAAAAAGTGGGTCTTTTAAAGGCATGTATTGAGTGACTGTTCCAGTATGCAGACCCTGGTGAATCCTGCCTATAATACTGCAAGTGAAGAATGCAGTAAACCATCATGTTGTTAAAATCCTACCAGGTAATAACTTATAAGGCCCTAAAGAGATTAATTTCTGATGTCAGTGTGGCAATTCTAGCTTAAATCAGATGAAGATCTGCTTTCTGGAAAAGTCTCTGATTCTCTTCAAAACATAACTAGTTGGAAATATATTGTTAAATTTCTCTTCCACAGAAAAAAGTTTGGTTTGTTTTTTTGTTTGTTTGTTTGTTTGTTTGTGTTTTCTTTGGGCTTTTTTTGTTTTGTTTTGTTTTTTTCTTNTTTAATAGAAAGCTTTGTTTGATTTAAAATTTGACAGCAGGAAGATCAATTGCTCACTGTAATCCTTCAATGCCTCAGTATAGACTTTTCTTACTGGGAGTGGAAATAGACCTGGTATTTTAGGAAACTATAGTTATTGGATTTTTTTCCCTAAATGAAATGCTCAGAAAATATTTATGAAATAATGTAATAAATTTTTTTTCCCCTCAAAGTAAATACTGACAGTTTCCTAGCCAGTTCTGCTTGAAAAGGATGCAATTCAAAACAAGTAATATTTTTTAAATGTTTGTCTTTTTTTATATTTATTTTAAGGTGGAACCGACAGGAGAGAGGGAGAACTTTGCTTAACAATACAGTATCAAAATAAAGGGTTTACTCTCAGTTATAATACTGCCCTTCCAACTAGGAAGACATGGAGCACAAAAATCTTTCAAACCTTGGATATATTCTGTAAACTAAAACCTTCAGCAGTAGCCCTTAGAATCTTCTTGCAAAATTATTCTTCCTTTCTGTGGCAGAGGTGTTGATATGGTGCATCATTTGAATAATATCTTATTTCTTGTCCTCCTCCAGAAAAATTAATATCTAGGCTCTGCCCAATATGGGCCAGAGATTGTTAGACAGAGACCAGAACTGCCAATGGCTGTTTCTTGCATGCAGCGTCTCTAACTTTCCTGGAAACACAAAGAGCGGCAAGAGGCTCCTCAATTTGCTCTGAAATGTTATAAAATACAGAAACCTGATTGTTTCCAGACTTAATTTTCTCTATCTGTCTGTACATTTCCCCTACTTGACATTTAACTCTGTTGATGTCAAGGTGCTCTGTGTTTCAGGAGTTATTATTAAACACTCCAACTTTAACATAGACATGTACTCATTAGTAACACGGTTCTCCGATTTCCTTTTTAGTTTTAYGATCAAACAGAGACTGCGCTGTGCCTTGTACTCGTGGTATGCTTGTGAAAGTAGGTTTAAATGCCTGCAGCAAGACCTCTTTGAATAAAACCAGAAATCTTGGTGAAGTCACAGTGCAATAACAAAAAGAGGACAGCTGTAGTCAACATTAAACGCTCAGCCATCGATTATTGATGAAATGTTCTCCCTGTGCTTGCATAAGATTGTTTGCTAGGATCTTATTATTTAGAATTCTTGGTGAGACTTCATCAAATAAATACAGTTTCCTGCAATTTGAATACCTTAGAAGTTGACCAGAAACTTAGGTTGTTTAATGTTAGAGTCTTTTTTTAGCTTATCTAATCTCATTGACTCAAATAGCCTGCTGCTAAAACCAAAGCTGTCTAAATATGGGACCATATCCTGCTCCTACTTGCATCAAGAGAAGTCTCACAAATTTGTATAGATGTACACGTTTACAAATTGTAAAAAAAATGTTCACAAAACTGTATAGATGAATCTGGGTCTGATGCTGCATTGGTCTAGTTAAATATCAGTAGTTAGCCCTTTCTCCTGGAGAGGGGCTCAACAACAGGGCTAAGTCATTTCTCAAGTTGTTTTACATATGGAGAATTCAAAAGGCATGAGACTCATGGAGTTGGTGATCTCTTTAAAGAGAGTCATTTAATATGTTGCCAGAAAAAAAGGCAGGGCAAGCATTTTGAACATGCTCTGCATGCCAGGGATCCCTGCCACGGTGCGAAACAGTCCTTCAGCTACTCCTACCCAACAGCTTCCCACCTCCTTACTCTGGTGCTTCTTTGGCTTCTTGCATAATATGGATTAGTCACTAGGTTACTTAAACTTTTAGCACAGTTCTCTGCCCAGTAAGAGCAAGCAGCCAAGCTCCAGTGGCCAAGCATTGCCAGAGCTGCCTGTGAAAGATGCTGAAGCAAAACCTGGGCTAGCATTTTAAATTTTATAAAAAAAAAAAAAAAAAAAAAATCCATTGAAACTGCAACAGGATTCCAAAAAGGTAGTGAGCTGCCATTGACTGATATTAAATTGATTAAAGTAAAGAAAGAAACATCCCCTTCTTTAAAATAAAATAGAACAAAAAACCCCCACTGCTCGTGGAAAAGATGTCCTTGCTAGTGGAAATTTAAATCTGGGTCAAATCACTACTGTTAGAGAAAACAGATGTATAAGAACAAGATCAACATATTATAAACTAAGCTAACTTATGACTGAAGGGTCATTATAACAAAGTAATTGTAGGCAATTTATGCTAAAGAGAGGGCATTTTGAATTGTCTTCTGTTTAATTTGTATACATAAGGGATATAAAGTCACTTTAATGTTGCTGCACAGGACAAGAATCCACAGTTATGAAGCGCTTATATTACAAAATGATACACGGTTTCTTAACAGAACCTCAGGCAAAGATAATTAGAATAAAGGATGTTTGTGACAATTTCAAATAAGATTAATATAAACTCCTGACAAAATTCTTCACAAGGGGCTGCAGCATTGGTGATATGACTCATTGCTTTAGTATTAGCCATTCTTTACTGCCGCCTAATCTGCCAATGTATGGATTTTAATATAGAATTAATTGTGGATAGCAGATTTTACATAGCATATTTCTGAAGTTCCTATTCATTTTGTGATTTTTTTTTTTTTTTTACCTTGAAAYATATATGTATGACTTCAGAAGTGGGTCTTTTGCAATTTCTTGATCACTTACTATCAAATTTAAATTGGTTTCTGAAGCTTCCTCAGGCAGAGAGCTTCTATGCTCAGGTGGCCTCATACAGACATACAGTCAGATCATGCAGGTTAATGAGACAGGCAGACAGACGTGAGAATAAAAGCAAAGCAAACAGGTTAAACAAACCTTCAGCAAATTCATCTATTACACACAGGCTGCTTCTGGTACCCAACCTGCTCAGCCAGCTCTAATGCTCTATGAACTGCAGTCATGGATTTATTCTGAACACACAGACCAGGCAACATGAAAAACTTCAGCACCAAACTTGATCACAAAAGGCAACCCAAAACACMTCCATTTAGAATAGAAGTTCTGAGTATTTTGAAGAGATCAGATAAACTTATCTCCCACCCCTACTTTTCAACGATGGTCTGGTTTTCTTTGCTACCTCCACCACTAGTTCCCACATCCRTCAGACTTCTGTTTATTTTTTAAGCAATCTGACACTTTAGGAAAGCATCTAAAAGCTTAGTTGCACCTCCAAATCCAACCTAATCCAAATAATTATGTTAGATGCCCCGATACTGTCTTTTATGCCCTACTTGCAGAAAACAACCTGATGTTTTATTGTTACTCAGCATACACGTTTCTATCCTGCAGACTGCAAGCAAGTTCTGTGAGTCTTACAAAGGCACGAGCCTAGAAATGGAGGCAATCAGGTGACTATAACAAATATACCAGCACTTCAGGGCCTGTCTGTCCTTATGAGAGATTAAAAGCCTAGAAACAAAGATTTACAGGCAAAGGAAGCTCTTGCCAAGAGGGCCAATGCTGAGTAATCGGTTCCCACATTGAGTTGTGCCATGCAAGGCACAATTTCAGTTCAGTAGGACACACACGTCCCTGTCACATAAAACATAGAAACTAATCTCTCTCATCAAAGCCTGCTTAGAGAAATTGCACCTTGACAGGACATCAACCATGTGCAAAAAAAAAAAAAAATGCAACCCCAAAAAACCCAACACAGCCAAAGCGAGGGAAAAAACAGTCCAGTTTCAAGCTTGAAATAGCTGGGAAATGAAGGGTGTCCCAAAAGTGTATGGAATTGCTGCAGACAAGTAGTCGGCTCCTCTCTTCTGGCTTTATGCTGCTGGCCCACAGTGGGGAGCCCCTTAGGTATTTTCCTGGGGTATTTCAACCAAGTTATTCTCAGGTACCCGTGCAGCAAACCGAACAAGGTGGTTTAGCAAAGAGGATCTTAAGGGTCACTGCTGAGTGCATTATAACAAGGTAATACAGAGAAAGCTATTAGCCCTTTCCTCAATGTAATCACCATAGAGTGTATAATCCAGAAGGAACATTTTGCTTCTGACAAATAATGCTTTGAAGATGGTCTGGAATAGCCCCGCTTTGGACAATCATAATTCACGTATCTGCGATGGAGAGCATCACCCTACAACAGAGCATGGGACAGAGACCCTAAAGCCAGCTTTGAGTAGACAGAGAAATGCTGGGAAAAGTGGTGGGGAGAAGTAGATCCTCCCTGGAGAAAGGGGGAAATCAGGCTCCAGAGTGGGGCCAGAAGAAAGGGGAAAGACAAGGGAGCGGGGAGCACATCGTTCAGAGAAGGGCATCTGTGCAATGCAGGTAGCAGATGTGCAGTCCAGGGATCGAAGGAGGTGGGAAGGGAGATTCTTTGAGGACTGTGTTTGCTGCCAGTCAGAAAGCCCATGATTGACGAAAACTAAGCCTGAACGCAAGGAACCAGCTGCAATAATGCAGTGGACAAAGGTATAGTTGTTTATATTGCTTTTTTTATTACTATCTTGTTTGATCAAGGCATTTTTGCGTTTTAGTTATGTTAAGAAATATTATGGCGTGTGTTCTAATGAATCTTGACTTTTATAGTTGTTTTGATCTCCTTTGGAAATATTACTACAGAGAAAAGACACGTCATTTCTGCTTTGAAACCCTGAATAACTTGGGCTTCTTTCAGCTGGTGTAATAATGCTGCTTATTAGGGTTTTACTTGCAGAGAATATGGCTGTGATGCAGTTACACTGCTTCTGCTTTCAGATGCAACCCAGGCACAACCAGTTTGGTTATCTCCAAGTCAAGCTCTGTGGCACAAGATAGGCACAATCTCAGAAAACAACATGGACAATAAAGAGAAGCTAGGCTAGAGCCTGGACCCATCTGAATGGCGCAAGATGAAGATCCATGAGAATTTCCTGTGTCATTGAAACCTTTGTGCTATAGAGGCACTTGGTCCAAGCTTTCTCTTGCAGAAATGTGTGATAAAGGATAAAGATGTTTGACAGCAACCTTTCCTGCAACCCAGGTCACAGAAAAATCTTCCTGATGCTATCACAGGGGGGTGGTATTATAAGATGCCCACCCAATTAGGTTAACGTAAATAACGATGCTTCCTCCTGAACACAAAATGCTGAGGGAGGGGGGAAGAAAAAAGAAGTCATAGTGGCTATACTTGAGACACAATGCTAGAGAGTTTTGAGTTTTAAACCCGTAAAATCATCAGTAATCAAGTATTTATTTAAGCAAGAACAGAGCTTTCAGTAGCTTGACTGCAAACCTAAAATCCCGTGGTTTTGGCAGGATTGAGAAGAATCTGAAAGCAAAACATTAAAAAAGCAAGGTGCTCTGCATGATTGAATTAATAATGTAGAAAAGACTTCCTGAATAAGAAACACCAATCCTGAAAGGAAAAATAAAACTTCTCTGCAATCTAAAATAGTTCATCAATAATAAATGAAATTCACTTTTGAATGAGTTCTGTTAGCTCACTCTTTCCTGTAGAAATGCTGTGAATACAGGTTACCTACCACGAGTAACCTTTGTCGTATTACAAAAGATGTATTCTTCTTTCCAGCTCAGCTATATCTAACAATCTGACTAYGAGCCTTTGAAGCCCCTACCATCACCTTTGCAGCAAGCAAGTCTACATGCCAAATAGATTAATGTGAAAGTCTCCCTTGCACCTTTACCACATAGTCTCAGACAGGAAGGACCTTTCATTCAACTAAGTAGGCTTTTACCAGGAGAGCCTCAGGGGAAGCAATTAAATTTAATGGGAGGCGTAACTCCTAAATAAATCCATCTCTTAGCCAAGGCATCAGGAAGCAAAGGCCAGCTTACCCTCTGCAGCATGCAAGATACTCTGAGACATTCCCACATCAACTTCAGCATTTCCATTTCTCTTCAAGTTTAATTTATGTCCTCATTTCCTAATGAGCTGCACTAAAGCAATAAGCCTTGATGAGGAGGGCATTATCATGAGATGACTTAGTATGCCCAACACATGATGCTCTACAGGTCAATTATAAGGTCAATTAACAAACCATATTCTCAGTCAGACATTTTTGGTAGTAAGAACAGTAAAAATTAACAGGCTTTGGAACTGCCCTAGTAATTTTCTTTTCCTTTAAGTCTGAAAAGCATTTGAGAAGGAGATTAAGAAAAAAAAAGTCATTTAAGGAGTGATTTCTTCACATCTTCATTAAACCAAGGCAGTAGCTTCTGAAATGGAGACAAATGTCGGTCTTTTGCAGTTATGTTTGAGTCTGGAAGCAACTTTGTGCTTTATCTTTCTGTAGCTGAAGGAAAGAACTTAAAAATCATTGTGACTAGCTATACACAACTACATGATATGGGAACATGAGTCAGGCCATTTTTTCTCAATCTATCTAATGTATATTTTCACCTAGCCTGGCCAATACAACTCCGAATGTGAAAATCTTTATCCGTGAAGTCAAATTACATGTATYATGTAATTTCAGACCTAGACTTGAAAATTTCCCATAATCCACAAAATTTGTATCTGGAAAATTTAAAATAGTTTGACTTTGAAAGATGGTGACCACAGAGTGTAGCCCTTTAAGGAGGTGAGTTGCAGGTGTTGTGTGTTTGGTTTACGGTATAATACTGGTAGATCTGATATCTGGAAGAATCAAGAGACAACTAAATATATATCAGGGTGTTCTTTTTTGTTTTATTTTGGTTTTCCCTTTTTTTTTTTTTTTTAAGCAGTTTTTAATGACTTGTCCTTGACAGGAAAAAAACAAACACAAATCAATTTTTTTAAAGATTCTTAGAAATCGCACTAGATAAATAAAAATTAGCTGAGGAAAAGTAGGATGTAGGAACAATGCATGTCTGAAAACCCAATCCATGACAGTGCAAAAAAATGTTGTTTTCACTGATGAGATATGTTTAACAAATTCACACAGATTACTGGTTTACATGTGAGTATCTGTGTGGGTGTAGACTTAGATTAATACTTGACATTCAGTTTTGTTTTTCTTACCATCATGGGGGTTAAGTGGGAGTCTCCATTATCTACTTCTCATCCAGGGGAGACAGCAGCCATGATGGTTTAGGACTTTTTTAGTCTGAGAATTTATATAAAACCTTTGAGACTTGTTTTTTATTCTATTTTACTTTTATTTTCTTCTTGAATAAACAGGAAAACATATTTGCCCCGTCTGTGGATCACAGACTGAGCGATGCTGTGGCTGCTAGAGCCCAGGTCTCTGCAGGGATTACAGCCCTCTGCCTACCTTGTCCTGACCCTGCACGGCCAYACGCCAGCTATAGGAGTCAAGGCTGTTAATGTCTATATTGAACAAGGTTGGTCCAGCTCTAAACTCCTACAGATGACTCTTGCAGTAGCGATGCTGGCAGCTGTCCAAACACTGTTCCGTGGACCCGTGGTATTTACACAAAGCTGGACGGGAAACATTGCATCAGCCTGGGCAAGCATGATGTGCTCATCTGAATGCTGATACCACCGTGACAAGTCTTTAGGACAATGAGAAGGGGTGGGGAGAGACACTGAAGATTCATCAAAACCTTGTGTTTTCTACACTCTTCCTTAAGGCTTATTAAATTTTAAATTATAAAGCCTCCATACAGCTATACTTCTCTTTAAAATTTAACATCAAATAAGCTGCATCCAAATAAATACTTCTTTAAAGTTATTTGACTTTTTTCTTCACTTAGTTCCAAGGAAATAGGCATTTTTTACATGACCCTGACACAGCTTTGAGATGACTATACCTGTCCATTCCCTCTTTTATCTCAGGATTTGGTTTTTCAGGCTTCATTCCAGAGTGTCTTTTCAGAGACGCTAGAGCGAAATGCTTTTTCTCCTCCTCCTAAAGATACTCATTTAAAAGTTTTCAAGGTACAAAGTATAATGGCTTTCACACAAATGCTGTCATACAGATATGGAATACAAAACCCTTTCCATGACTCTCTTAAAAGTAAAGATATTAGAAAAATGATTGCTTTGATTATGCAAAACTCAAATACCAGCCCTAAAATTTTAATAGGTGAAACAGTTATCCAAGTCCCCTTCGATCATGAGACTCTCCACTGTTCCAGTCCTTCAGATGAGCTCTCCTGTCCATAACACTTGTATTCACATTTGCACTACAGYTTCTTCATGCTGAAGTGATAAAAGTTTACCGGTAAAAGAGAAAGAATAGGTAGAGATGGATCTGCCAAAGCAGGGAAGAAAACTATAAAGAAAGAGAAAGAGCAACCAGCAGGGTCTTACCCAATGCAGTTTTTGTGAGTCAAGAAAATACCTATGACTTCTGAACTTACATCATTCCTTCCCCTTCCCATAGATATTTCTTTCATATTGTGTACATGCAGAATAGGTGCTGAGATGTAAGTTGGGTTTTTTTTTTCCCCCACTTAATCATTTGACAAGTCACTGTTGTATCTAAAAGAAAAATAAAGATTATTTCTATGAGCAATATAAGCACTTGAAGATGCACACATTGAGAAAAGCTAAAATCTCTTCCTATGGAATGGTGACTAATATTCAAGGTGCAATATACCTGATATGTAGGATACATGTAGCACACCTTATGATATCAGGCAAGCAATGTTTCCACCAATCCACCCAAACACAAATCTGTAATTTAAACTGCTCCCAGTGAAAGGGATCTCCCATAGTGTGTGAGATCCAGCTAATGTGATTTTTGAGATATCATTGCCAGTGAAGAGAGATCATAAATGTCCCCCTTGCCCCCCAACATACACAATTGTGCGAGCACCCAAATCAGCTCAGATCAGGGCACGAGGGAAAACTGGAGGAGCTTTTTTTCACAGGGCAAATAAATGTCTCAATGAAACACCATTGAGCTTCTCTGATCTCTTAGCTGCGTACGCTGCAGATTTAAAACCCTGTCTTAAGGGACAAATGAAACTAAGAGGCACGTAGGCTTCACATAACTCTATGACAAAGTCTAGTGATCTTAATTTATTCCACAATTATGGCCCAAATAATGGATCTTCCTTACAGTCTCAGTTGTAGACCAGGGCCTAATTAATAATGAAAATTGTATATGACAACTAGCAGGGTCTCTGTTAGCTCCTGCAGGTTCCAGACACCGGGCTGCATAACACTGACTAATGCTGGGCAGTAATGCTGCTGGCAAGCTAATAAAAACAATGGTTTAACTGAATCAGGCTTGACTTCCATATAGCCAAAAATATCTCTCTATATATATACAAACACACATATATATGGATACATATATACATATATATATATATGCATATATACATAGATACATGTATTTGAAAAGTCAGGCATTGGGATCTTCAGAGATCTTAAAAACTCAGGACATCCCATACAGCAGGTCTTGTGACATCCTTGTGATATTCCAGCTAAATAAAGGCAACACTTGCTTCCTGGGGAATAGATTGCTAGGTAGATTTTTGGCCATCTAAATCTCTGTGTATCCTGGGAATTTTTGTGTGTGCATGCACACGCACACAAAGTACACATAAATAAAAAGAGACACAGTTAAACAAAAATCATCAAATAGATTAAGAGAAATTAAGATTAAAAGAAATGGATTTTTTTTTTTCCATTTATCCTCCTGTTAGCAGCCAAGTCTATGGTTCAGTGAGGAGATAGAGCCATTAAGACAATTTAATATGACCTCCTGGAAATGCAGGCCAAAGAACCTTTTTTTCATAATTTCTGCATGAAATGTTTCAGAAAAAAAATAGTAGATCAAATACATCCTTCTAGCAAAGTCATTACCTCTGAATATTACAGGAGGCTTTGGAAACATTACTCTACTTCTCTTTCTTCCTTGTATTTAATTTTTAGTGAGCTGGGATAAAGCAGGTAAGTATAAACATTTCACATTCTGCAAAGATGCATCTCTCTTCAAGTCCATTATTATGCAGGAATTACCGAACAACACTGGAACTTTGAAATTTTACCCAAAGGGAGAGGCTAATATTGGGTAGCAGCTACTCACCTATGACACCTCACCTGACATTATCAAAAGAAGGAAACATTGCTCAAGTAATTAAATATTTATTCCTTTAAAAGTGTAACTAGAGCATGAAAATACATTTTTACCTCCCACAACTTTTATCAGGCTGTCAAGTTGGTGTTAACTGAGTCATAAAGGGAAAAATATCTAAAGCAGGAGAAATGTGTGAACCTTTGCTTGAGGATGCACTTGGTCATTCAGTGAGAAACCATAAAAATTCTTGACTATTCCTGGTCTCTGCAGGTACAAGTCAGCAGCAAGCTCGGTACGTGCTTAACTTCCAAATAAATGCTTGAATTCACTGCTAAGATGACGTGCGATAATTTGCCTGTCCTTGGACACAGCTTCAGCTGTGACCTTTCTCTCCTGGACAAACTACTGATAAGGTTCGAACCAAAAAACTTCTCTTTATTCCAGCTTCCTTCTTTATCCATGCACATATTCATCCTCTGCCTTGCAAAAATAACTGAACAACCAAGTCTGATCTGAAAGGTTGTTTGAAGGCATATTTATAAATAAAGTGAGAGGAGATATATTGCCTTATTTCCATTATAAGCCTTTAATTTAGATTCATACTGGAGAGTTCATTTAAAAAAAAGCCAAAACAACTCACTTGGGTTTTGCTTGAAAATCCCATTGAAATCTACATTTTTATATGCAGAAATGTCGTTTTAAGCCTATAAATATACATCCTCTTTATTAAAGTCGAGTTTCATAGAGACACAGGAAACTTGTTATGGCCAGCTTTCGTGTGGAGATATAAAACAATGTGCTAGATATAAAAATATCCACCCAGTATTTTTGTCTTTGTGGGATTGTTTCCTACTGCATTTCTACACTTTGGTCCACCTCATTTTAAAAGAACTGAACTATTGATTGGTATTTCACCCTCTAAGGACACAGTAGCAAGAAAATACTGGATCAAAGTGAATCTGTGCTGAGCTTTATCCCCTGCTTCCTTATTATCAAAGCATTTGTTCAACTTTAAACATATGAATACTATCATTTATATGCAGCCAAGCACTTAAACTCATGTATAACTTTAATGATGTCATTGAGATCACTGGGGATTAAGGATAAAAAAGTGCTATGTATGAGTAATGTACTGTTATTTTACTACACTCAGGTTTCATTTCTTTGCCCCATCCAAAACATCTATTTCTCTGTAGTAATATGCCTTGCTCAGTAGCTCCTTGACTACTAGCTCCTTGACCTAGCATACATATTTAGCTATTTTAACTCTTCTCACTTTCAAATTCTTAATTTAATAAATAAACTAATAAGGAATCTTAGGAAAATTATTTTGAAAGTTATCTAAAAGTTCTCAGGCTTTCTGTTTTCTCTGACTTCTTAATTCAGAAATTGGCTGCTGTTCTTGCTGAAGAAGTATATTATAAACTGAAATATTCTGCTAGCCCTTTTGCCATCTTTTATTAAGATGGGAAGTAAGCCAAACCCCTTTCTCTAGCCTTCTTCTCATGGCTGCAGGTCAAAAGATACAGCCATTTCTGGAAGAAGGATATAACTCACTCTTGTAACTTGGGCTTCTAGTTTCTCATAGAGAAGAAACAATTCCTGGCCTGTGAATACCAAGAAGAGTGACCACAGCATGGGAGACCACACTAGGAGAGAAACTGCCCCTAGCTCAGGGATGCCTGCCTGACCTCATGCTGATCTTCAAACCAGTCATTTGCTGTACATTCATCTGCTGGAAGCAAAGAATTATTTAAAAATAACTAAATTCTGTCATCAAGAAACATAATTGTAATTTCTAGAAACAGCAATGTAATTGCTTCTCTTGCATTGTAGGTACAATTTGAAGAGAAAATTTTCAAGGTTGTACATATATAAGAATACGTATGGTAGCCATATATTTGGCTTGTGAACCAAGGTGATAGTCATGAGAAACAGATGCGGCTTTCCGATCGAAGGTTGTGGAGGTCCAGCAGCTCTTCCTTACACTATACTGGTGATATGAGTTCCCTTACACCAGTGGAGGACTGGCTGTAGTGAACATTTCCAAAATCCACACACATTATTTTATGCCTACAGTTTATATTAGACTTAAATCTGGATCTTTAAGATCTGCAAGATCTCAAGATGGACAGTCTGTGGGACGAATTCTTGGGTGGTGTAGTCAATGGAGTTTTTACCGTTGCGGCAACTGTGACATTGTGAAAATGAATTCCACAATTTACTTATTTTGAAAAAAAGTGTATTTTTTTAATATTGAACTTGCTGTTTGATAATTCATAGGGTCACCCCTGATTTTTGAGTTATAAGGACCAGTGATTACTTGTTTCTTATCTATTCATCTCACAGCCCCACTATTGATGACCCTGAAGAAACTGGAGACTCTTACCTTATTTAGTCTTTCCTTATATGAAAGCAGTTCCAGACTCAGTAATCCTTCTCACGTTTCCATGTACGTTTCCATCCTACACCATTTCTTCTTTCAGATGAGCTGATAAAAACTGCATGAAGTATTCAAACGTAGGCACATCCCTGATGTATAGTATCATTCAGTATTTTCCTCTTTTTCTATTAAACCTCATCTCATCAATCTTAACATTCTATTGGCTTTACTACACAAGCGAGCACTGAACTGGTATGTTCTGGTTGGTTTTTTGCTCTTGTTTTCATGTGCATTACTTTTCATTTATCAACGTTAAATTTTATCATGCTACCATAAAGATATTTAGAGCATAGATAGGCCCCTTCAAAAGGCAAATAATCCATCCTAAAGTAGGACTCTAATTCAAGCCAACTAAGTTGCCCAATATCATTCTGCGTTTTACCTTCACAGGCTCATTTTCCTTAGCATTTTGCTAACTGACGCTGTCACTATTTTGACTGAGTGACTGGTAGTGGATTCCTTGTATTACAGTCTTCCTCTTTAGCCATGGAGCCTTAATCAGGGGAGACTCTACAAGACATATTCATAGATCTCATTGTCTATATGCTTTCCTCTAAACATCTTTAAGTTTGAGATGCCTCTTATGGCAACAATATAATTTTAAAGCAACCGTTCAGTTAATCCATCACAGTTTTAGACCAAAACACTTCTGAAGAAGTGCTATGACTTTTATTTGAGGCCAATTCCTTTTTTCTTTTTTCATGCACCATACTGGGACATTTTCATTTGTCTGTTCTTTGCTATTTTTTCTTTAAACTCAGTATCCATCTTTTGTCTCTGTAATTTCATTTGTAAAGATCCCAATTACTCTTAGGTAGCTTATTGGTACCACAATTAATGCCGGTCTATGTCAGACTACAGGGCATTACAGGGAAAGCTCTTCAAGGACTTCCCCACATCTTCTAATGTATTTTGATCATGTGTACAGTCTCCAGTTCTGATTGGGGAACCTTTTTATTATACAGTACAACTAAACAAAGCAAAAATAGTAATTTCCTAAAAGGCCTCTGAGAGTACATTTCTTTATAAAGATTGTGTAGGAGGGCAATAGAAAAAAATTTGGTATATTGCTATTCTGAGGAATAATCAGCGTATCTGAGACAAGCATCCAAACATCTCTAAAAAACACTGTAAGGGGTATACATGTCACTTACGGTATACCTCACTGTTTATCACAGTGTTTCAAATCCCTTAGGAGGTCATGAATGTTCTCTTGAGTTGTTAGTATTTAATTATACGAAAAATAAATACACACTTATTGTTTTAATACAACCTCTGTAGTTGAGCCAACTGTTGGGGCTAAAAGGGAATAAAAGTAGATACTGCATTTCTTTGCGCAGTGGTCTTTACACAGGTCTATACAGTGCGGCACAATAGATGATTTCCAAGGTTCTGAGATGTCAACCTTATAAGCTTAATAAATTGAACTATCTTTATGCTATTTCTGAGGTGTTGCATTTAAACAAATAATTTCATCCCATGCTTGACGTGTATGTCTCATATGTACTGAGATTTAAATGTCTCAGATTTAAACTCTGTTTTTGACCCACTGACCATGTTTGGCTATCCTGGTTACAAAAAATGAGAAAATGAAAGCAATGTTGTCTTTCCTTCACCAAAAAAAAAAAAAAAAAAAACAGTTAACTGGACATAGAAAATTTTAGGCACTGGGCAGTGATACCTGGAAAAAAAAAAAAAAAAAAAAAAAGAAAAAAAAAGGAATAATAAGGCAAAATTAATCACTGTCTACATCAACTATGATGCAGGAGATATCCGTGCATTAAAAGAGATGAGCCATATTGAGGATTCCAAGGTTAAATGAGTTTATTGAGTTAGTGGTTACAATGGTATGTCAGATACCTGTAATCCAAGCTACACCTACATATTTGCCTCTAAATTCTCACACTGTCAGTTTCCGTGTCTCTAAACATTCCATCACCAGGTTCTTCTATTACTAATAGTATAATAATAATCATAATAATAATCATAATATAAAAGGCAATGTCAATCACCATATTGTGCTTCATACTCCACCATAAGGAATTCAATTGGCAAAAGTAAACCTCTGGTCATAGTAATGGGATTAATTGAAATGTCAGTAATCATAACACTACTAGAACATAAAGAACAAAATATGGTTTAAAAGAAGCATTTTTAAGATGAATTAGTTTGCATCTGTTTTAAAAAGTCACATACTATAATGAAGATGACTTAAAAGTTATATCATTTAATTATTGGGCCACACATTTAAGCATATTGGCTAGTACATTTTTGCACTGGAACAGAAGCAATACAAGCTTTATGGTCTACCATTACAATTTCATTTTTTTCACTTAATATACCTGCCAACCTAATGTTTCTTGCATGCATAAAAATTTCTGGGTTTAGACTTGAATTTATTATTTAACCCGCTCGTACCCCCGTGATGCAAATTCTTTGGCCAATTTAATGCTATAGTTTAGTTTAAAAAGTAAGCGTGGAATAAGTCCATTTAACATCAGAAGAGAATGCCCTAAATGTCGGCATTGCAGAAAGTTAGTTACTTCAATAGAGTCTCAGGTTGCATGCAAATTGACACTGCTTCCCCCCACCCCATGCCAGACGCATACAAGTCGGCAGGTATGCATACAAAAAGAATATAAAACCCTCCTGGTAAAGCTTAGTGGTTTAGAATGAATCCATAGCTTTAAATTCACTTAAGGCCTGTACAGGGGAAATATGTTTCTTCTGGGACCCTCTTCTCACTCTTGTCTGATATTCTTCTGGTTTTTCTCTCTTTACTAGAGGTTTCTTCTCAGGGGCCTTCATCTTCCAAGATACAACTGGTGAGTTCACTGCAGCAGTACCATAGACCTTCTGATATTTAGTAGAAGCCACATATGATGCTTTCACTGTAAGGACCACAGCATTCATCAGATTTTTAGCTGCCTGGATGAGAGAGGTGGCACTGTCCAGCTACAAACAGAAAAGAAAATGAAATACAGCAAGGTTAGTCCAYGACTGGATCACTGGACCATTTCCTGACTGAAGTCTGGATACTCTCAGATCTCATTAAAGATGAAATGAATCCTCTCCCTCAGGATTAATCAAGTAGCTTGTAGTAACAAGCACCAGCAACAACATGCACCGAACTGTAAAGGTAAGACTGTGGTACCTTACATTAAATTTTTTAATAATTCAAAGGAGAAGCTTGTGTTGGCTGTTTTTTCTGTTGTTGATTCTTTTTCTATGGGTGAAGAAGTTGCCTCTTTTTTCACAAAAAAACATGACCTCTCATTTAAACCTTTAAAGATTTACTTTTACATGTCAGGAACCATAAAACAGGTCAACAGGGATTTTTCCAAGTGTTCAGGTTTGTTCTAATTGTTCCTATTAAGCCCAGGATAACACCCCCAATGATGTCTACAGGAACAGTGTGAGGCCAGCGCAGAGCTTGTTAGAGAATCCCATTTGAA
This sequence comes from Phoebastria nigripes, assembly GCA_035582835.1. Classification (NCBI taxonomy): domain Eukaryota; kingdom Metazoa; phylum Chordata; class Aves; order Procellariiformes; family Diomedeidae; genus Phoebastria; species Phoebastria nigripes. The sequence continues at coordinate 19,548 of JAYKAV010003072.1, read as the reverse complement.
AATATGAAAGGAGATTTTGAAACCCCTAAAGAAATAAAAAGATGAAACAGTTAACTGCAGGTTTTTGTAGCTACTGTAATATTTGCGCTACTTACGTTCACAAGGAATCTTACTTTATGATTAGCAGGCTTTTCGTACATATACCCTTGTGTCTCTCCCATGCACAAGTCTGCCTGAGATTCCTGGGTCCTCTGGATGTCAGAGGCCTTAAGAACTTGTTGAACTTCAAACCATTGGGACTTCCAGTCAATAAGCTTTCATCATATACTGAAATCAAGTACATATCCCTGGCCAAATTTTTCCAAAGGATTTATGCATATAATGGGACTTCCAAAGCAATGTCTCAATGTTCCAAAACGTGAATTAAGCACTTGCCAAACCCAGCTGGACATCCTCAAATTAGTGGGTGCTAAAAATACGCTCTTAAGTACTGTAGCAACCCAGGTTACTATTTAGGATGTTCAGTCATCCCTTTCCCAAAATACTGAAAAAGTGGGATATGCTCTTTGTGATAAAGCCTTTCAGTTCTACCATGGAAGCTGCCTCAATTTTTTATAAGTCTTTCCCAGTTTGTAGGAACGCTTTTGGATATAATATTATTTTAACTCTTTAATTCCACCCCATTTGCTCAGTAAGTTCTTAGCTATTTTTAATTAGTATAAAAGGCCTGTCTCCCTCCAAACCTTTCCTGCTCCATATTTTGGGAGCATGTAATTCCTTAACATGAATTCTAAGCAAGGTAACCAGGATAAATACTCATAAGGCAATAAGAAAAAATGTATTATACTTCACCTCAAGTATTTTGAATCATTAACAGAAGAGTTCAGGAGAAACCTCCTTCTGAAGTGTCAGTGACAGATGTGAACAAGAAGAGACATTACAGAAAGCCTGTGTCTGGAACCACATTAATCTATAGACTTACCTATTATTTTTTATTTCCTCAGCTGTGGCCTTATACTCTTTATGATTCATTAAATACATAAACAGCTACATACAGTGAGGTGAAAAACAAAAAAGCATTTTAATGATTTTCATGTACTTGGTGCCGTTCCCTGAAATGCATAGTTAATTGCCTGCCCCCAGTAAATATTTTTCCTCAGGACTAATTTGTATTTTCTGTTAGTAAAAGAAACTAAGTTAAAAGATGGAAAATTACATTATAGGGCAGAAACATGACTGTTCAATAGGGAGTAATGAAATATAATTCAGTATAGTGTTATTCTATAACCACACTACTGCATGATTTATAAGGCAATCTGTATGCTTGTTGGCAAATAACAGATCATACTCTATTAAATTAGGATATTCTAATTTACTGCAGAGATCTACAATCAAGCATTATTCATTGTTAAATGATTCTTTTTGAAATACTGGTGGATTGATATTGAATATGAAGTGATACCGTCAAATAGTATTTACTTCATAATCAACTGACTGGATCAAGCCTATATTGCACATTCCTGAATGAATTCTATTTGTTGAAGGTTTCTAATAGCCTCACATTTTGCAGCGTTTCTTTATGAAAAGAGTTCTGGTAGCTATTTTACATGGGGTGTATATTAAGGAACAGAATGATTAAAGGAAGCATTTTGAAATGAGGCGGCACCTAAATTAGATGCTTAAAACCATACAAAGGATGCAATCTACATCTTTAAACACATTAGTAATTTTATGGAGTATATCGATAAAGGTGTGCAGAAGCATGTACTTCTGCAAGATTGGATGCGGATTGCAACCATGTCTTTTAGAAAACCACGTTACATATTTTGATGCCATTTTAGTTACCTCTAGTTTCAATCTGGTGTTATAGCAGGTAAGAGCTCCCTATTTTCACCATTATTAATCACATTTTAACACGCAGATACTTAGTCCTTGCCCTTAATAGCCATTCATATTGTAAAATGCTTTCAAGCCTCCAAATCAGAAAAGAGACATAAAAAACCCTTAATAGTATTAGGCTATGAGTGTTCTCCAAAATCTGCTGGTAGCCATCCCATGTATCCAATTTGGCTACCTAAGCACTTCCAGTGATTTTTCTTATTGCCTCCAGCTCCTTGCTTGTGTTATGGCTCAGTAAAGAAGAATTAAACTGAATGAACATCATTTCAATTAACATTTAGATCTTACTACACCACTGTGTTACTTCAGTTTTAAGCTGTGCTTTGTAATCAGCAGAGCTACAGTGGCATAAAGCTGGAACGAGGCAGCAGTGAATCAAGCCCTTAGTGCGTTAATTCCTTACACAATCTGGGCACAGAAACTTATGCACTTTTCCAAACAGATCATGTTAATAAWAAAAAAAAAAAAAAGAAGGAAAATTAACATTTCTAACTACYAGGAAATTATTGCACAGTACAGAAGGCAAACTTCGCTCCCTAACAATGGTTAGGGCATTACGAATATAACGATAGCATTTCGTGCTAACCGCTAACAGAGCCTTTGACTTGCTACACAAAGTAATAGTGTTCTGCTACTTACATCTCTTTACAAATACATTTGTCTCCATTTAGGAAAAAAAGCCCTCTTAAACATAAGAGATAAATTTAGGTTATTGGCCCATAAAACTCCAAGAACAGAGAATGCTGGGGAAAATTCAAAATCCATAAAGAACTTAAGAATYGCTGCACTGGAGCTGGTCACTTATCCAGGTTAAAACTGCCATCCACCCAGGGAAGGCATAAATCATTCAGAAAAAAATAAAAAAAGATTTTGCTACAAACTAACTTTGTAATTAGTGAATGCAAGGGTAGAACACTGGAGCAGTAGAGCCTATTATCTGCCAAGAAGATAATTTCAGGGTTTTTTCCCCAAAAAAATCCGTAAGACTTTGAGGAGTTTTTGATCTGCTTATAAGCTGTGCTGCACTTTTCCTGCACTATATGCAGAATTTTCCAGAATCTTCTGACAATCAAAATTTCTTGCTTCTTTTACATATACACATAATCTAAGTAAAATAACCAGCAATTACAATACCAAAATAGCTGAAGAAGCGAAAGACAATAAAGTTGGAAAATTTTCTCCTTAACATAAAGCAAATGAAAAGAGATGTTCTCCCTGCGTTGTCACACCACTGTAATGGGGAAGAATTATACCACAGATTTTAGAAAGGAGAAAATTTAATTTCTAGAGATTTCTTCATATTTATAATCAGAAATGTACTACAAAAAGTAAGGGAAACAGAGAAAAAAAAATCTGTATTTCCAGTGAGCAAGGATATAGTATAGGTAGTTTTAAAAGAGCTGGTTGTTTAAGAATGTTCTRTATCATTATTGTTGATTTTAATAAACCTTGAAAAGTGGGGGAAGACATCAAAAGAATTGGAGATAGTTCCTAGTCTGGAAATATTTGAGCAGCGCAAATAGAATGACCTGTGAAATTATAGGCCAGTTCAGCTGACAACACTGCCAAATAAAATAATGCAATATCTATGGCAGACTCCATAAATAAAGGGAGGAAAGAAATACAGTTCAGTTAATGGTAACCAAATGGTTTTGTGGGTAAAAATATTTTCAAAGTAACCTACATCGTATTTTGATGTGATTAAACTTTGGATTGCTTAAAATAATGCTGTTGATACAATTGGACCTTTGAAAGCTGTTTTGCTTGGTACTACATTACAGTTTGATTAAAAACACAGCTGATACAAAATTAACAAGGCACATACAGAATGATTCCAAATTCTCTAACAGCTAAGTTTCCAAAAGTATGTATACACAAAAAAATCATTGCTAAACAGTGATTAGACAAAGATACAACAGAACTTGACGGCTGAAAGGTGAAAAAGGTCATTTTAGTTACTAATTAGCTGAAAATTTTTAGCAGTGATATTAATTAATCACAACAACTCATGAAAGGTAGTGATTTGATCTCTAGAAATTGTGAAATCAATATTGGATGCTTTTGCTTAATATGGACACTCTAGTTTAAGAATAACTATCAGACCTTTTTTGATGCACATTAATTCAGGAAGCCTATGCATCAGTTACGCAGGAAGACAGCTTAGATGATAACAATGGCCCATATTGACCTTGAAATGTATGAATGCAAAAAATTAGTATTAGTAATTATTGATAAATAGAGTTTAGTCTGGTTTACTTCGTACAGATCAGGAGGAGCAATTGTCATTTATTTAACATGTTGAAAAAGAACCTGTAATCCTTCAAATACTCTTGGCTAAGATAGACTTGCATGCTTCTAGCAGGTAATTTATGCATTGCCAAGCCCTTAAGGCTATCTGTGAATTCTGGGTGCATTCCCTGCTTCTCCTCCTTTTCAAAGCAAGTTCATACTTTCGTGGATGGGTATGGTTGCCGTTACCACAAACCAAAAGTCAACTAACAGCCTCTAGAGCAACTAAAGTTACATGACGCTATTATGAATCTGGAGGGTGAATCAGGAATACCATTTTCCCAGATTGCATTCTTATGCAACAGAACATTTTCCTCTCAGCTATGCTTAATAGTAAATCCTACATATGTATGTAAGAGATATGTAAGAAAAAGATCTTATTCATAATACATATGTCTTACATTTCTGTGGTACATGCATAAAACATGATACTATTAGTGACAGCCAATGCAAGAATGGCCTATTTGCTATTCAGATGCACTCATCCCTATGGTAGGAGACATCTGCTATTTATCAGCACTACTACGCAATGGCTGAAGCTGTATTTCAGTCTGACACTTGAAAATGCACATAAGGTTTTTCCTAGATATGGGTCCATTGTGAGAAAACTATCCTATATATTTGAAATTGTATAACAAACAAAATGTCATTATTTGGAATGTAATGTGGTCACAATGGTGTTAAAAAGGGATCTGTGGCTATGTAGAGGAAATAGTATTATACTCTTCCTAGCTATTTATTTTCACATTTGATTGCAATTAAGTTACTCCTTTATACATGTTGAATATTTAATTCATTCTGGGGGTAGCTGTGTTTTATAGGTCGCCAATCCACTGAATAACTGTCCTCATCTGCATTTTTTCAATTACAGGTAAGAAACCTATAGGGATTCCCAAGCCCATTTGGTTGTATCTAACAAAGGCTGCCACCTCTTAGGGCAACAGAAAGCACACAAGTATACCAAGAACTATGATGGGTATCTTCTGTCTTTCATGGACCATTGCCATTTTAAAACACACGTTTAATTTACAAGGTCAACAGGTTACCAACTGCTTTATGCCTGTTTGAAAAAGCATAAGCATATAAAAATACTCCCAATGCTGGCATTCCCAATAAAAGATGACAGACATAATACAGAAAATTTGTAGAGATGCATTTATACAGGTGATTTACTTATCCCAGGCTATTTTAAAAGAAAAAGGATAAAAGACAAAATGATATCCCAATTCATTTGCTTTGAGGAGAATACTTAATATGAAACTAAAAAAAAAATACATAGATATAATCATAAAATACAATTCAGCATTGGATATCACTAAAATTGGAGGGGTTATACTTCATTCGCTAAATGAAGAGGTTTGAAGAAGTATTCTGTTTATGATAAAATAAGAATACTAACCCCATAAAGTTAAGGAATACCGCCTAAATGCCCTCAAATGTATCTAGCAGTCCTACAGAAAAAACTTCATTTTTTTTTTGTAGCAAGACATAAAGGCTACTTCACTGAAACACCAGGAACCCTGCATATCTGCTGTTTCTCAATCAGCATCTGAAATAGTAAGCCATGCACCAACTCAGAAATGCTCAGCTAGCGGAGACTGCACTTAAATTTCATAGTGGGTGCCAGAAAGCTTACAAATATTTCTTTTTTTGAGGAAAAAAAATCTTTTTGCCTTCTCACTTGAGAGACTGAAACATGGGCTTCAATGTCACGATCATTTACCTATTTACTCATCTTATCTTTGCTTTGTCCTCTCTTCTCCCCTCATCAATAGCTACAAGCGGATGGATCTTTAACAAGAAGCCTTGYAAAAAGCCTCACTCACAGGTTATAGTCTGAAGGATACTGAATCCAGTTGTCTTTGGGCCAAGGGCATAGTACGCCACTAGAGATATTAGGCATCTCCAACTCTCCTGTCCAGCCAGCCCTAATAAGTTATGTACACACTGAAATTGCTTACTGGGTCATCTGGTAACATAGTGAAGCACCCAATTGTAAATCCTGCCAAAGTTTAGGGGTTTTTTAAGTGTTGTAGGCTACCAAGAACAGTTCTAACCAACATACTAGTGTGCATGTTCTGGGGCAAAACACACACATGGGGGATATTAATGTTGGAAATGCAGATGCTTTATGAGGCTGGAGTTTGAGGATCACAGCTCAGGGATGAGACAGCTAGTATGAGTTTTAGGCAGGACTCAGACACTTACTTTCATTTACTCTAGTCCATCTAGTTTTACATATGATTTGTTGTACTTGTGGAAATCACTAAATGCCCTTCTGATCTAGACATTATCAAAATGTTATTTTTATATCAATGGCTGATGTTGCTTATTGTCAGTGTTTGTCCTTCTAATGAGCTAGCATGAAAGCTCATGTTTTAACAATTTAAATGGTGAAATGAAAAATAAGACAATTGGAAACAACTAAAAGTTAATGTTATCCAATTCTTTTTGTGAAATATAATTATTACTGACTTCTCTCCAGCCTGACAGGTCCCAAAGGTGAAAAATATATTTTGGAATTTTTGATAGATATTAAAGTTTTTCTATTCATCAACTGTATTTACAGTCATTAAATTATTTATCCAATATGACATTACTGCTATAACACAAAATTTACAATTCTCCTTGTAGATACCAAACATAATGTAGGTCATTTCCTCAATATTTAATATTTAATTAATATGTTGTTGCATTCTTTTCAGAATTTAATCAGGGAAAATATTTTGACCCGTAATAAAAAATTTCTCAGAACCAGTTCTTTTTCTTCTGCTCATTATCTGCCACTGCACAGCAGGAAAAAGATGACAAAACCGTACAATTCATATCATACACCAGAAACACTGTAAGGACAAGCAATCATATATAGCATTGAATTTTTTAAATAAGCTTGCTTTATCAGTCATTTTCATGCTACAACACTACCTCAAAACTTTCAGAGTCTGTTACTGAATTAAGATATTTGGCATCAGTCGGAATGCCCAAACATCTGGAACAATTCCACAGACCAAGGAAGAAATCGTCAGTCAATGAAGTCAAAGGAGTTTTGTAGATGGGAACAGGATTTCACCCCGCAACTTTGCCACCACTATGGTTGCGTATACTACACGTTTTCTTTGCTAAGGTTGAATGTAGAGGAAGAAACACTTTCTACATCCACCTACAATTGACAAACATGGGAATGAGTCTTCTGCCATGATGGCTCAAGGTTTTCTTCTTCTAAATCTGCCTCATTCTGTATAGAACTAATGCTTGGAGGATGATGCCTATGATGGAATGTCATGGACAAAAAATATGATTCTCTAACGGCCATCACAGTTGCGTTACTAATTGTAGCAAAAYTAGTACAACCATGTTTACCACTTTAAAAGCATTCTGTCCCATTGAATGGTTTGATCTGAATTCTTGGATGATTAACAGGAAACAGACTTTTGTATGACTAATTTGAAGATAGGCTCCTACCTAATCTTCAAGGAGAAGATAAAATGTCTGCAACAAAGATGAACTCCAAACTATATTGACAGGATAGGTTAACTCATAGGGATTCATATGCCAGAATTCTACACAAGGTATGACATTGTCTGAACCTGATGTTCAGAAGCGTAGAAAAGCACAGACAGGACTCTGTCAAAAGCATCTCAGTACAAATTTCCACTTTCATATCCAATTGCAGTTAAATCTGAAAGAGGAAATACAGGATATCTAACTAGTCTGTGCTACTGATCTCCCTCCTCCTGACTTGAGTTCTGACTTCTATGTAATTTGTGATAGATATAATTTTTAAAAGCACAAAATAATTTAGTACTCTTTCAAATTGAGTTTTGGAASCAAAGCTTTTCTTCTTTATCTAGAGAACAGGTATAATAACAAGAAAAGCATGTCTTTCTTACAGTCTTACCTGAAGGGAGTCCAAATCATGTCTGGTTGGCTGGAAATTGTACTCTCAGTGATAAAATGCAGGAGACTTTGGATAACAAAAATCAATAAAGCATAGAAACACTATATTCTTTACATAAGAATGTGTTATCTCCTGCTATTCCTCCTGATTTTGTCACAATGAAAACAAAAGAAAAACAGCATAATGCAGGATTTCAGACTGCAATGCTGAGAAATGTGATATTTTCCCAACTTCTTTTTTAATTTGTAAAAGTGTCAGAATGGTATCTGTATGTGAGCTATCTCCATGTCTTCAACTGTGAGGATCTGTCACATTTTGAGACAAATTTGCTCCTTCAGCTAGCTTCGTATCTCTAAAGTTACGCTTGGCCAGGTCAGCACAGAGACACTTTGAAGATAGCTGCTGTACACACATAGCTGGCTTTTCTCAGGAAAGGGCTTGGAAACAATGCATCAAACAGAGTCAAAATTAATAAAACAAAATCCTCTTGTAGAATGGAAGATAGTACCAGGACAATTGTTCCTTRCTTCCTAAGGTTTGCCTGCTGTTGTTCATGTGTATTTTATGTCTCATAGAAGCAGATAAAGGGCTTGATCATTCAAAATATTGACCACTTCTGAGGTGCTAAAAGGCTTTTACTTCTTTGGAGTTGAGGGTCCTTGCAGTGTAGCTCAACTCAATCAGTGGAAATATTCCTTTCTCTATTTCATTCCCTGAGCACTTTTCAGGACTTTACAACAGTATGCAATGAAAAAAGAAACAAAATTTAATCTCCACAGTAGTCTTCAACAGAAAGTTCCATTTCAGCTTTTCAGAAAAGTCCCAGCACTGACAGACCTAGCTTAATAATATATGGCAAATAATTTCTAAAGGAAATTCTAACATTTTATTCCAAATACAATATTCACAATTAACTGTTCTATTTGTTTGACCAACTCAGTCAATGGTTAAATAACATTCAGCAAGTGTTCCTTACTAGAAGGTTTTTTCCCTGGTCAATTACTGAATATACAATTTGTGAATGCATTTGTTCATTACATTTTTAACTTTAGCTAACACTAAATGTTATTATAAAACAGCAAAACAGGTAAGAATTACTGGAGACTGCAAACAGATGAAACCAGAACAAAACAGAAACAATTGTAAAGGTTGTTGCAGTTCACAAGGAAAGAACAAGCAAAGATGACAGCAAATTAAGAATAAATTAGAATGAGTAAAATCTTGCTCTGAATTGTAAAGGCTCGTTTTTAATACATTTTATTATGCAAATATTTATATAATCATAGAATACTTCAGGATGAAAAGAACCTTTTGAGGTCATCTAGTTCAATGCCCTGTTCAAACCAAATTGAATTAGATGAGGTTGTTCAGGATTTTGCTCAAATTCAGAGTATCTCCAAGGATGGATAGTCTCCCACATCTCTGGACTAGAGACCTCCACCCTGCACTTGAATTTGACTACCCTTGAGGTAAAACTTGTTTTCCTTATATCTAATTGGAATTTCCCATGTTTAAACTGGTGTTTGTTGCCCCTATTCTTGTCACTATGCACCTCTGGCAAGTCTGGATCTGGCTCTTCTAGATCCTCCTGTTAGGTAGTTGTAGACAACAACATCTCCCCTTAGCCTTCTCTTCTGTATACATGAGAATGTATCTAAAAGAGTAGCGTAGATGATGTTGGTGATCTCATTTTCACTGTTACGAAAACAAGTGTTTTATCCAAAGGCAAAAACTGAGTAACTGTTGAAAGGAGGAAAAAAATATCACCAATTATTGACAAATATTTAATAGCTCACTCAAGTTTGTTAAGGCCTGTACTACTCTCTTCAGAAAATATTCGTGTTAGGAAATCCTGATTTATTTGGTCTCTGTTTTCTTTTGAGATTCAGTACTTTAGATAGCAATTTCCCTGAACAACAAATGCAGAAGTACTTATAGCCTCAATGATTCACATAACCCAAATGGTTTCTGTGCTTTTCACCTCAGGACAATCTTCCCTACACAAAAACAAATTAATTCAACCACATCCCCAAATCTTCCCTCTAATCCAGAATTTATGTAAAGGAGATGAAGGTATAAATTCAGCTGTTATTTAGAAGAATGGTGAAATGAAAAAGCGTTTGCACTGGCTCTTTTCTTAGAAAGCTCTTACCTAACTTAAATATTGTACATTAGTCATGATTATCTATGGACTTGTCTGCACTTACTTGGCATTAGAAAAATTGTGACTGAATGTCTTTTAATATTAGTCAGGATCCAAGAGCTGTTCATAGCTGGTGGCACTAGAACCCCCAGAAGCATTTTTTCAGATGTCTGTAATTGAACAATTTCTCTAGGAATGCAGGCAAGAAAAATAGGGCTGCTCATAAAAACCATTGAGACAATGTGTTCAGTGACCTAGGCAAGGTTTTCAAAGTTTCCATTTCTATAAATGAAGTCTTATCCTGCACTCATCCTACCTAACTCCAGGTGCTGGACCAAGGCATTCCAGACTCCTCCTGTGCTTTGTGGAGAAGACCAGGAACCATGGAGCACTTGAGAACTTTCATGGGTTCATTTTCTATGGAGATGGGCCAGAGTACTTCACCTTTTTAACTATATTTAGAGATCCTAAATTGCATTAGAATCCTAAAGACAGTACAGTGAATCTGGGCATAGATACTCAACATCTGCAAAAAATTGTCCTTGGATTTGACCCAGTAGTCCAAGAATTCAACCAAACTTAATGAATATTTTTGAGATTGTTTTCTTTAATTCTTCTCTTTTGATCCCCAAAAGTGTCAAATGGGGGAAAACCACATACTACAAAACATATCAATCCCTCCAGCCTACAGAAACTAATGAGACTGGGACCCTGAGAGAGCTACTTTGTATAGATAAATGCTCCTTACAAAACAATTTAAATATTTCTGTTCAGAAATAATTAGGCAGTTTCCTTTCTCCAGCAGCTAAGTTCACAGAAAGTTTACATCACTTACATATGAATATACACCCTCAAAAGACCCCCAAGGCTAAACCCCCTGACTCTATGCTTGTCTGAATACACGGTTCAATTCACCTGCCCATGCCTCTGACATTTTTTTAAGATGTTACTAATCTAACCGGTTGTCAGCATCTACCTGAAACAACAATATCTGCTCTCTRGAAATGGCTATTGATCTTCACTAATTATAAAGGAAGCCTGAAGTGAACATCTCACATGCAGAGGTTTACACTTGGCTAGATGAATCACTCTCCACATAGCAATGGAGATAAYAGTCAAAACCTCTCCATAATTCAAGCAAAATCTTTCTGAATAATAAAATACTCAGTTTTCATTACACCATACACCTACTCTCATCTTTTGCACAACTTGAGTGGGGTAGCCTCCCCCTGTTATTGCAAGATTTCTTTCCAACTCTATCATTTGCAAACTGTACTTCTTAACTACAGTGAACTCTTTCTCCTGTTTTTATTTTTTTAATTTTTATTTGGCCATCTAGAATGGAAACTGGAATATAGAACGGAAGAGAAACGCTGGTCTTGAAAATTATCTGAGTCTTGGAGAAGGATGTAATGTTTGAAACTCATCATGATTCTATACATCTTTTCTGCCTTGAGTATGGCTCAGTATTCTCATTCGCAGAAGGGAAATAATGACAATATTTGCTTCTATTTTCAGTTTTAGGAGGGTACACCATCGTGTTTGCTTTGAGACACTCAGATGGGATTGATAAAAATCCAAAGGATTATGATTGAACAGAATCATGTTTAATGTTTTTGAGACACAACTCTCCCAGAAACAGAAAGTCTGGGGTGTTAAGGCAGTCCTAGTTTCCTCCAACCACTATACTGAGTCCAAGTGCTATTGAGCATTTTTGTTGACAATTCAAATGAGCTGAGGTCRAAGTTTAAAAGGATTGCAATTTAAGTCAACACGAAGAGTCCTCTAGAATGCTGTGCACTATCACTGTAACTTCTTTTGCTTAAACAAGATTAAATCAAAAGTAATTCATTTTGAGTCAGTGGTGTTATACCAGCCTAAAACTGCAGTAAGAGAGGGCAGGGTGATGAGCATCTATCTGCCAGCTGACACGGTTTGCGAACAGATGGTGCATTTCACAGCTCTCCCTCACTTCTCGTATAGAAAAAGAAAAAGGTAAGAACCAACCCACAAAGTTTTAATTCAACTTGTAAGAGAAATCAGCCTGGCAAATACAGAAAATTTGGGAATTTTACATAGCTATCTTAATCATACTGAAAAAATGTTTGATCCCTATATATGATCTTACATCATTAAAGTATTGCTCACACCTTGCCAGCATGACTGAGGAACAAATCTGTAATTTAAATGCTGACCTGCTTAAATATATAGCTATAAGTATACTAGTTACTGGTTTGCTTTGAGTCAGTAATACACAATGTGCTTGGCAAACATAAAACAACACAGTTTTTAAGAATGCCTTATCGTAAAGTAAATTTCAGTTTGCAAAACACTTATGAAGATTTAACTCATTTAAATTAGCATATATTGGAACAAGTTGATCAGATATTTGCTTTCAAAAGCTTTCATATTACACACTAAATAAAATCAGCTGAAGTCTAGGCCTTATTATATTTTACTTTAATTTATGTACATGTAAATCATATACAGATAAAACAAACATCGCAATTGACTGAATACACATTCAAGCCAAAGCTGTAAAATACAGGAATCTGTGCACTTTAGACATTTTAATTTTTTTTTAATCATAGCTGCCAGTAAAATAATTTAACAGGGGAATTAGCTCAGTAAATATAAAATTAGGCTATTTATTCTCCCAGTGTTAGGTTACTCAGGCAAACCCACATCCTGGGGTTGCATGGACAAAAATGTATTAGATTTGGCACAGGTAGATTCCAGGTTAATTATCACAACAGTTTATGTCATTTTGAGTATCATTCCCTCTACAAACTCCCCCATATACATAAGTCAGTCAACTGCTGATTTGCTCATCTTACAAGATAGATTTAGAGAGCAAATTTCTCTGGATTTAAAGGAATCCACTGACATCTCTGTTCCATAATATCCCCTCAGTACTGATCAGTATCTCTAATTCACCTTAATTACTGAATGATATCAATTCTGATTTCCTGTTCCCAATCCTTATATCACTTTTAAAAAAGAATTTCCCTCTCTATGCCACCAAAATGCTTTTGTATCATTGAAGTGAGATTAGGGGCACTGTACAGTTGGTCCTTATGTTTTACCTATTCTGTGCAAATATTAAAAGTCTCCTGCATTATGCAAGAATAATTACGTGCAAAAACAATTTTGTAAACTCATCAGCAAAGGATGTGCTTAGGATCTAAATGAAACTTTACCTCAAAGCATTTGCCTCTGAAAAGAACAAACCTCAAACCATCTTTAACAACAGCAATTCCTATGTTGTTTTCCCAATGAAACATTAGAGATTGACTAACCTGCTTTTCCTTTCCTACTTAAAAGACCAAAGTTTGCTAGGGAAGCTAAATTTGCCAGACAAGTTCTTGGCTTTGCAAAGGAAGATTTGGAGACTTGAATGTTTGGTTCGCTAACGGAATAAGCAGTATTAAAAAAACTCCTTGAACACATTATTCAAAGCTAGAAAAGCTACCACCTGTCAGGGAGCCAATTTTTATATTCTTTGTCCTTATTTTTCTCTCTGACAGGAAGGGAAACAGTCATTAGTGAAACTTTCGGTAGCTTTGTAAACAAGACTTTCATCCTCCCAGAATTTCATTCAGATCTCCTATGCATTGATACAAAGAGCATCACTGAGTCATCAGGGAGGAATATCTATCCATCACTACTGACCAATCCCCAATACATGCCAGTGACCAGAAGATGGAGGGCTCTGCATCCTATACCCAATTCCTCAAAGCCACCTAGTCACCTGAAAATAGAAGTACTTCATCAATCAGACTGTGGACCACCTCTGCTGAAAAGGCTGTGATTGCACTCTCTTTGCCTTTGATTTATAGAGTATGCATTGCTGCCTTTTAGTGCCTTTCACTGAGATATGACAAGACCCCACGTGGAGCTGGTAAAGAGCTTTAAATGAACAACACCATCAAGATTTGCAGTATCCGTAGGGGTCAAAATCTTCATATGATCCTTCTTCTGCCCTTTAGTGTGAGAGCTCTGACATCTTGACAGCTTTAATAGATACCCAAGAGGCAGAATAAGAAAGGAAGAACTTTGTAGTCCATCTTGTCTTTTTTAAAATGCTGAGGGATATTAAAACAGTGAAGCAGTAATACTTGGGACCAAGGGAAATAGGTAACAAGACAGTGCTTTAAAGTAAAATAGTAACGTATAGGCAGTGACACAAGAAAAACACCAAGAAATTCAGTTAGCAACATCCCTGCCCATCTCAAGTTCTTAACACAGAAAAAATCAAATGCTTTGATTTATAATTTCAAAGGTTAAATCTCAGTTACATGTTCTGAGATTTGATTTCCTGCTTAATTTCACATCTTCCACAATTTACTTTTGAATTTTATTTCATCTACAAAATAGGTCTTATAATTGGCCTATTGAATACATAGCTTCATAAACATTCTGGATAAAGCAAATAAAAACAGTAACAGAGAATACAGAAAATAAAAATCCTGTCCTGTATAAACAGGCATTATCCACAGTTAACAATGATAAATATATAAATAACACCATCTATCTTGAATCACAAAGTACTTTAGAAAAATGATGGCCCAGCACTACTGTAAGTAAATTAATGGAAGTTTAGCAATTGAGTTCAAGGGGACCAGAGTCTGCCTTTTCACAATGCAAGATAAACATTGAAGGATCAGTTTAACCACCAGTAAATGGACCACCTCTGCAAAGAAACGTGATCATTGCTTTACAGATGACATTAACTCTAGGACTTCAGAACAGGAAGAAAATGATTTTTCACAGGTGACTAAGACAACACATGCAATTCATTCTGTGAGCCCTGTGGTTAATTAAAAAAAAAAAAAAAGAAAAGCTAACAAAAAAAATCCCCCATTCTCATGTCTTTTCCCTCCACCCCCAGATCTATAGAGAGAGTTAAAGATATAGATGAGACAGGAGGTTACTCACCGTCGAGGAGTCACTGCTTCCGGTCTCAAGCGTAGCTCCCTCAGCACAGGTGGGTGGGTGGGTAGAAAGTTGACTAGCCCTGCCCCCATCTATGACATCACACTCTACCTCATAAAAGGTAGTGAAAGTGCTCTGAACTCCAGTCTGATTTCCGAGAGATACAGAAAAGAGATAGTGAGAGAGAGAGCAAGAGAAATATTGTGCCGTAGCGTAGAGGTGAGGAGAGAGGAAAACGTGTGCTGAAGGAGCTATGCTTGGTCAAGGAAACAGGGACTCTTCCACGATGAGTAACCCCGCTGTCTGGTGGTTCCTCTCGCTTGCTCCCATAGCACAGGTTAAGCATGCAAGCCCTAAAGGGTTTGCAGATTGGGAAAGGGGATAAATTTTGGCACCTTTTGATGAAAACCAGAAAGGATAGAAAGCTCTATCCCCATTAAAAGCCGATTGACATCAGAACGGGCATGAATTTGGTTGATAGACTTCCGAGTAGCATTACTTTGCGTATGGTTTTGAACAGCCGAACTGCACAAAAACATAAACGCTGATGCAAGCAGCTGAAATTTCAGTGACTACAACTGGAATTACACTTGTGTCCACCAGTGCTGAATAAACATTACACAATCCAGCCCTCTGGGCTGACCCTTGAATAGAGTAAGCCAGAGGGTAGACCACCTACACCACTATATGAAGGAGGTCAGGAAAGAATTGTTTTCCTCGCACTGAAAATGAGAACTGACAAACTGTGCTGAAAGAACAAGTGAGGGAAGTATAAAAATTCTGGGCATACATTTATTTACAGAGCACACTTTAAAGTTCCAGAAAATATCAACAAAATTGCAAAGAGGTGATGCTTTTAAAGACCGTACATTTTTAGACAATGACAACCTTACAGGCTGAAGCACATTTTTTCAAAAAACTTCCCAAGAACTGAAACTGGAGGGCTTAAAATGGGATATTCATTCTAATTTATTGTAAATGGAATTTTTATCATCCAAATTCTGGAAAAGCAGGTTCGAGAGTAAACATAATTGCTTATATTATCCACTGGGATTTTCTTAATAACCTAGCTGTATACTAAAATTGAAAAAAATAGTATATGCTGCTAAACCTAACTCCATTAAATAAAACTGCTCAGAGAATGGGGGACTATTCAGTGCCAGTAAAGAGTGCTAGCATAAGATCCTGCCTTTTGGAAGATGAAAAATGAATGCTCCTTAAATCTCTTTTCAGAGTGTGTATTATAAGCACACAGAGTTAATATTGACGTTTTCCCTTAGGCTTTTTGTTGCTACAAGGATCATGTAAATTGTAATCTAATCATGATTATTTTTTCAGTCTTAGTAATGATTAATGTGTATTCCCTGCTCTGTTTGTGTGCTCTTTGTTTTTCTCTCCTTTCCTCCTATTGAAAAAAGAAAGCGTGTGACTAACGTCTAGTACCAGTCACTTCACCTAACAACAGAAGTCAAGTATTTTTCTTCTTAACCTTCAAAACTTTTATCATAATCTAATCCTGCAGTATCTGCAGATGCTACTTTAAACCAGTATATTTGTGGATTTAAAAACTCAACAAATTGGCTAATCCAGTTGACTAATGAAGAGCTATTGTGAATGTTAGAGCTGATATATAACTTCAGGAACACAATGCAAAACTAGGCTGCATCTGAGTAATGGAAAGTGACGATAGTGCTGTGAATTTCAGTTCATAATTGAATTAAACATACGTCTGTCTGATTTCTCATTACATCATCTTGATTTCAAGCTATTTACATGTATGAAGATAGAAAGGAGGAAAAACACCTCTGGTACCCTGTATTGCATCTACTCCTTATTAACATGTATGTCTACTAGTCTGCCAAAGAGAAAAGAAAAAATTGAACTTTTAAGGGCTTTTATGGTAAAAAGTACCAAATAGAATTCAGTTAATTCATAACTTAGGTAACCTATGACTTGACTATTGCACCACAGTTGTTTTTGCCAAATAAAGTAGGAATATATTTTGAACTCCTGTGACCACCAGACCTTATGAAGCCTAAGCAAGCTTGCTCATTCTGATAAAGAGAACGATGTTCAGAGGATATATCCTTAAATATGAGAAATATTACACTTGCAGTAGCAGTTCTAAGATCTCCTAAAAAGAAATAAATTGTCTTTTACTGGAATAGAAACATATGGAAGTAGCACAATTAAATTCCGGAAGACTGAGTATGGTCAAGAATATTCTCCAGTAACAACACAAGATGAGAAACATGGAGAAATATGGTAGATTCCATCATGATAATGTGATATAAACAGTTCCATAGATTAGGTAGCAGATAATACTCCAGATGGTATTTTGGGGCTAGCACTGCTCAAATCTGAAATCTTGTTTTGACCTGCTTAGTATGATATCTGTAGTTGATAAAGAGAAAATTAAGGGAAGAGCAAAAAAGATAAGACTGATTTGTGAACACACACTAGAACACGTTACTTGCCTAAAGAGTGAACAAAAGCAGAGAAAGAATATACCTAACTGAAAAAAAATTTAAAAATGTACATACATTCAAGAAAGGAGGGAAATCTTCCAAGTGTTCCAAGGAATACAACTAAGATTAATTAAATGAATGCACGGAAATGCAAAGAGACAGTAAATGAAGACTTTAATACTCTAAAATATTTTCTTAAGGGACATAAGTTAAGCCTAACAGCATAAGAAAACTATGTGAATGCAGATCAAGTCATTGATTTAAGCACTTGCACTCAGGCACTAGAAATCAAGTTAAAAAAAGGGTCCATGTTCAGTTTGACATCAAAGATCTGACAGAAAAAACACCAAAGTGCTTGCTTTCTTGCTTAAAAAGATGGACAGATGATGGCGAATGGGCAGGCATCACTAAGGTACCAGTGGCTGCTATCTATAAAGTTCGCGTACAGCAAGACTGTGAAAAGCTGAGGAGTACCAACCATGCAGAAACATTATATGTACTACTGGTATACCTACAGAAGGTAAAAGTGGATATATTTTGAGAAATTGAAACGACAGCTCGAAAAGCCCATGTAAAAATGCCAAGCTGACACATACCATAAAAGTCTGAGACCTTAACACAGACATGCCTCTGACCCAAAGATGTCCTGTTGCTGTAGCGGATCAGCTTGATGGATGAATGGAAAAATCTTTTTTGTTCATTATCTGTCATAGCTAAGGAATGATGAAATATGTAACATCCCATCTGAGACTGAGTAAAGCTGTAACTTCTCTGATTTTTTTGACAATGGGAACGTTTAATCTAGTTGCAGGTGTAAAAAGGTAGGAAAATGTTCTGCAGTCTTTTGGATTGGATATTGATGCTCTAATCCAGTTTTATAGAGTTCTAATTTGGTCTTTGATGAGATTTAGGACAAATCACTTGTATGTTTCGTCTCATTTTCTAGTGATACTATTATCTACCTGGTAACCTAGTTGACAAAGTATTTTCATGATGTGTTAGTCAAAATTAGAAAGAATTGATGTTAAAAGAAAGCATTTGAGAATTTCTAACAGTAAGAGGTTAGGATTGATTTTTCTGATACTGGATAGTTTTTTCCAGTATTCCGTATCAATGTCTTGAATACATTATACAAAATAAAACCTTTGTCCTGGTTTCGGCTGGGATAGAGTTAATTTTCTTCCTAGTGCTGTGTTTTGGATTTAGTATGAAAAGAATGTTGATAACACACTGATGTTTTTAGTTGTTGCTAAGTAGTCTACTAGTCAAGGACTTTTCAGYTTCCCATGCTCTGCCAGGTGCACAAGAAGCTGGGAGGGAGCATAGCAGGGACAGCTAGCCCAGCTGGCCAAAGGGGTATTCCATACCATCTGACGTCATGCTCAATATATTAATAGGAGGCGTGGTCCAGGAAGTAGCGATCTCTGCTTGGGTATCGCTCAGCAGGTGGTGAGCAATTGCATTGTGCATCACTCATTTTGTATATTCTATCATTATTATTATTATAATTATTATCATTATTTTCCCTTCCTTTTCTGTTTTATTAAACTGTCTTTATGTCAATCCACGAATTTTACTTTTTTTTTTTTCCGATTCTCTCCCCCATCCCACTGAGGGGAGGGGGGAGTGAGCAAGCGGCTGTGTGGTGTTTGGCTGCCGGCCAGGTTAAACCACAACAGTCTTTTTTGGTGCCCAACGTGGGGCACGAAGGGTTGAGATAATGACAGATCTGACCAAAGCGTGTTAAAGCAAAATTTGTTATAAGCATTCATTACATTGGTTTAATAGTTGCTGGTCACAATGTTGATTTCTTGGCTCTCAAAGTTGTGGGKCTGGCTCTCAATGTTGCGTTATGTAATACCTTGCTTGCAGTATATGTTCCCTGTTGTGCTGTTTATCACTGCTCGGAACTGGGTCAAGGTTATCATTTTGCTGCAATGTGTAACACTGTTTTATGATATGATAAAATCATTGGT
>JAYKAV010003071.1:487245-527620 GCA_035582835.1 Phoebastria nigripes | reverse complement strand
AAGGGCAGGAAAAATGATGATGATTCATTGGAATGTATTGGAAAATGTGAGACCTGGGCATGACGTAGATGGTATAGAATAAGGGGTGGATATTGTCCCGGTTCCGGCTGGGACAGAGTTAACTTTCTTCCCAGTAGCTGGGGAGGGTGTGCTGTGTTTTGGGTTTGGTATAATAGGAGCGTTGATGGTCCATTGATGTTTTGTGTGCTGCTGGGTGGTGCTTGCACCGGGCACTTTTTGGCCTCCCATGCCCTGCCAGGTGCGTGGGAAGCTGGCTGGGAGACCACAGCTGGGGTGGTTGACCCAGCTGGCCAATGGGGTATTCCATACCATGTAACGCCATGCTCAGTATAAAAACTAAGGGTGTGTGGGGGGGCCCTGGTTCCCGGGCTCTCATTGGGTTCGGCGGGTGGTGAGCAATTGCATTGTGCATCGCCTGCTTTGTATATTGTTGTTGTTGTTGTTGTTATCAGTGTTACTATTACTGTTCTACTTTGTTTTATTTCAATTATTAAACTGTTTTTATCTCAACCCGTGAGTTTTCCTTCTCTTGCCCTCCCGATTCTCTCCCCCATCCCACCAGAGCAGGGGGGTGAGCGAGCAGCTGCATGGTGTTTAGGTGCTCCCAGGGTTAAACCATGACACTGCCTTTCATTTTTCAGCCTTTTTACCTGTGGAGCAGGTATTTTCCTGCAGCCCATGGAGAGGACCATGTTGGAGCAGATATCCACACTGCAGCCTGTGGAGGACTCCGCACCTGAGCAGGTAGATATGCTCTGAAGAAAGCTGCAGCCTGGGAAAGGACTCACTGGAGCAGGGGAAAAGTGTGAGGAGGAAGGAGCAGCAGAGATGAACAGTTACGGACTGACCGCAGCCCCCCGTTCCCCATCCCCCTGTGATAGTGYGGGGGTTAGGGGGGAGGTGGAGGAGTTGGGAATGAAAGAGTGAACTTGAGCCTGGGAAGAAGGAGGGGGGGCGTGGAGAGAAAGTGTTTTAGTTTTTGTCTTTGTTTCTCGCCATCCAACTGAAATTGGGAATACATTAAGTTAATTTTCCCCAAGTTGAGTCCATTTTGCCTGTCATGGTAATTGGTAAGTGATCTCCCTGTCTATATCTTGACCCACGAGCTTTTCCATCTTATTTTCTCCCCCCTATTTTCTTCTCCTATTGAGGAGGAGGAGTGGAGAGCAGCTGGGTGGGCATCTGTCCCCTAGCCAGGGTCAACCCAGCACAGTTCCTATATGCTGTGTCTTCTAGATCCCAGTATGTTATTTCTATTATTTCTATTATCTATATCTATTTGAAATTAAGAAAACCTTTTGTTCAAGGAACACTTGAAAATTAGCAAAATGCGATGCATTAACCTCATTATAACTCAATATATCATCTGTTACAATTGGTTATCTGTAACGAGAGAGAGTAATATTTACCTAAATGAAATCTTAAAGGAAAAAATAGCTAGACAGTAGAGTTCAAATGTTTATTGTTCATCTAGGAAGAAAGTAGACCTAGTTAAATTAAAAAAAAAAAAATAGAAAGAAAAAAAGATTGCAATGACAATGCTAGAATAACTAGGCTGCCATTAAAAGCAGTGTTTAGTAGGCAGGGGAAAAAAAAAAAAAACAAACCAAACAACAAAAAAACAAAGCCCTAAGAAAATATGTAAGGCCAACAAAAGACTCTTCAGTCCAATTAAGTTGAGATATTTCAAGACGTTGTCTGGCATCCAGGAGTCAATTACTGACAGATTTGCTTATATACTGCAAGAAAACTGTTAATTTAGGGGCAGAAAAATGAGTCTTTTTGTTATCTGCACTTCAAGGATAGCTGCTCTCACGATACTGATGAATATTTGTGTGCCAATGAATAAATACAAAAGAACAGTCAAGAACAACAACAAAACCAAAAAATCAGCCAAGGGAAATAAAACAGGTATCATGTTACAAGGGGCAAAAACCTGTAAAACATGATACCATGTGCTTAGGTAGTATGTGATGCTTCACCTTCAGCATAATCAATGCAACCATGAAATATGTAGAAAATGAAAAGCACAAAGACAATCCAGTAGGAGTTAAAAATGCGTAGTATTGTTCTATTTTTTCTTGGTATTTTTGTCATTATACTTATGAAATTATGTATGTAAACTATCTCTATCTGGAGACTCCTTTAATCATGTCTTCCAACAGATCATTGCTAACATGATGCTTACATTCATCTACCTTTGGTTCCTCCGCTCCATTGCCAGTAAAATCAATTTCGGAATTTACTTTTATTCTAATTTCCTATTAAAAGAAACATTTTTTTCCTCTTCATAACAATCCTTGGCCACATTGCTGCTATTAAACCTTCTTTTGCTTCAAAGAAACAAATAAAATGACCATCACTTAAGTTAAAATGATGGAATACCATCTCAACAATCTGAAACAAAACCTTGATGAATGCCAGCTGAGCAAGAAAGATGCATTTGTGGCTGTGTTTAAAAGAAGTAGAATCCAAAGGCATAGGGCCAAATATGTCTCTGAGGGCTTCTTTATAATGAGATAAAGAATCAGAACAATGATTACAGTAATTCAGATCAAAATACTTTCCAGGATTCCAGGAAGTTTACATAAACTGCATTAGTAGTAGCAATTAAAATTCAAAATGCTACCATCCACTATTCAGTCCCATCATAATTAGCCTCACCCAAAACTCTTACAAAAATCAAATAGATACTCTGCAAGTGCTTAGTGGCTATCCTGTTCTCATTCAGATTTAACAGGCACTGAAACAATAGTGTTCTGTCTTCCTGTCTTTGCAACATAAATAAATACAATATTTTGGAGTCTGAAAGTCCCAAAATGTCCCACAGCAAGAGTCCATCAATACCTGTTACCTTATCAGTATGTGTGCCTGATATGGATGGCATGTTCACTTCCATTTTCTTTCTCACCATCTCTCTGTATCCTAAGTTGGCCGGTTCTGCTTCACTACAGCAAGGCAATATAGCAAAAATGGTCAGGTTTTGGTGTGACTTGAACCACTGGCATTGGTCTGCAGATGACTTTTTTTTTGAGCTGGATATGCCTGAAGGTAGCCAGTTATAATTTCAGGTAGCAGTCTGCTACTGAAAGAAGACAATAAGCAACATCTTTATGTTATCACACTTTGGAATTTTTACTGCAAGGGAAAACAATTATGAAGCTGCAATTACATGCAAGTCTCAGCAAATTTATATTTTCTTAGAGGGTGCTTCTTCAAAATAACTTCTGGATGCTGCAGGGGAAAAAAAAAAAAAGTGTTCCTGAATAAGAAAATTGCTGAGATTTATAGAAATACACCAAATTGAATGTGTGCAGATCAGTGTTACTTGCAATTTACTTTTTGCAACAGAGTGATATAGCCATTCAGTGATAAAAAACTATTCCTATAATACAAGGCATAATATTATATCATCAACCTTCCATCAAAAGCTTAGGTTTTCTTTTTGTTTTCTTTTTAAAAAGTAACTCTTTTTTCAAACTATTCTGAATGGCAACCAGTTTCGGGTATACCTAATGGTTCGCATTTTTCAAGACACTTTCTTCCAAAAGACAAATTTCATTAATACTGAAAAAAATGAAGGAAATCTCTTTCAGAGAAATAAGGCGCTCTCACAATCTTTCTTCTTTCTATTTTTAACCTTCTCCACATATGTTAAAAAAACCAACCCGAAACACTGCATCCTATTGCTGTTGTGCATTAAGTCTTGCTATAGGTCTTTTTCTCCAACACAGATGAAACTACTGAAACCAAGTAAGGCCTCACCCTTGCTTAAATTCTGTAACGCAAAAAGGAACAAAAAACCCCACCCAACAAAAATAACCAGAAAAATCCACAGATAGTACAGGCTTGCTTAATCCATTATTCTCAGTGCTGTTATGACAAATTTTTTTCCATTAAACCGATGGCTTGGCTTCAGGTTGCTGAAAGTGAATTTAAAGTAACAGTCTCTGGGAACACACAGGAAGGAGTGGAAGGAATAAAGAAAAAAATTAACAATGGACTTTCGTGGATTTAAAAAGCCTTTATCTTTGCTGTTACCCATGTGGGAGTTAACCACTCCTACCTGGTCACCTAGAAGCTCTAAAATGGCAGCACTAATAGCATATGCCACTCTCTTAAGTTATCAGTGGGCAGATAAAGAAATAATCTACCTCTCATCTTTGTTCATCTTGTGCCACCACAAATCTCACTGTACTAGCTTTGTTCAAGGACCAGGACTCATAAATATATTTCTCTAACTCACTTTCTTCATACCTGTGATGTTCTTCAGTATGTTTTATTCAGGTTATGAGTTAATATTATCAGACTTCACTGGTTGGGAATTGTAGGCAAAGTACTTTGTTATCCCATCTTTCATTTCTTATTGAATAAATAAGGATATGTTGGAAGAGAGACCTATTCTGTATGTCTGTGTATTGTTTAGTTTTAGGAATTCCGAATAAAACCCAAAGGCCAGCTGCAACATCAGACCTATTTCTTATTGGTCATTGGTCATTATTCTAGGTATAAAATTACTACAGAACAAAAAGAATAATGCTTACTACAAAAAAAACCCTAACTAATATCACACTTATCTCCCTATAAGAACTAGTGAATGTAAATACAGATATAAATACAAATAGAAATATAAATACATGTTTTTGTTTCTCAGTATGTTTTCTGCATCTTGCCTTCTTTTTCTTTCTACTAGATTTTCTTTCTTTCAAGATGCTCTCCTTCTCTCACCCCCTCACTGACAGGGGTAGGATCCTTTTTTCTCTGTAGGCTTTCTTGGTTTGATTGCTCTGATCTTTACACCTGTCTGGGATTGTTGCCTTTCCTCCCAGGGCCATTGCAGAGCATGCTCAGACAGTATTTTCTGTCTATGAGCCTTTTCCCATAATCTCCAGTCTCTAATGGCAACTAGTACCTTCTCAAGCATCAGATGAAGAAATGATTGTAGGTGAGGGAACAGTATTTTACTCCTCCCTGGGGCATGATTGCTATGATTAGCTAGGTCTGCTCGAATGTTCAAGTGCATGATTCATCTGTCGCCTGAAAAAAAGAAAAAAAAAAAAAAATCACGGAAAGCTGTTCAACCCTGGCTGCCCCTTGGCAAAGCAGCAAAAATGGTGAACAACTTTGTAAATGTCAACCTGAGGTGTGGAGGTGTCTCATTCTCTATTCACATACCACTACATGAGGCTTGAAATCAGGTGTAGAAGAGAATTTTTACAACCAAGTGTGTGTATGGGGGTGTGGGGGGTGTGGTGTGTGGGGTGCCTCTATCTCTGTCTGAGGTGATTTGTAAAGTAGTACTTTGTAAAGTAGACTTGCTAGGTGTTCTGTAGGCATTGGCCGACAAGATATAGCTACAGCCAACATTATGTTTGAAAGGCTGAACAATCCATATAACAACTGGGTTATCTGTTAATAAATAAATAGTATTACATAGGTTTTCTTTAGTACTGGAAACAGAAAGATAGTAACTCTAAGCACGGACTTCTACTAATACGTATTTTGGTCTAAATACATAAATTATATTACTCTATACAATATATAAAGGAGCAGCAGGCTCAACATGAGTCAGCAGTGTGCCCTGGCAGCCAAGAGGGCAAACCACATCCTGGGGTGCATTAAACACAGTATAACCAGCCGGTCAAAACAAGTTATTATTATCCCACTGTTTTTAACATTGGTGCAGCCTCACCTTGAGTACTGTGTGCAGTTCTGGGCCCCACAATTTAAGAAAGATGATAAGGTACTTGAATGCAACCAAAAGGCCAAATCATAAATGCCCTTATCTTGTTGTCCCAATGCACTTAATTAGGCACATAAAAAAGTGCAACTGTAAATTTTATTGTTGGTGAAAA
This sequence comes from Phoebastria nigripes, assembly GCA_035582835.1. NCBI lineage: Eukaryota > Metazoa > Chordata > Aves > Procellariiformes > Diomedeidae > Phoebastria > Phoebastria nigripes. The sequence goes on along the minus strand of JAYKAV010003071.1, from coordinate 521,744 downwards.
AGCTGACACAAGTCCATTATGTTGTGATTATCTAGGTTCCAAAATATAAGGAACATTTTTCAAAGAGTTTCAAGTACATTGTTCATTTCAAGCAGCATGGAATTGCTTTTCTTTTTATCACATTAAATTCTGACAGCATCTTAATATCAACCTTTTACCCCTGAGATTAAACTTTTTCTTCTGAATGATTCTCAGTTACTAATTTGGTCAAGGTTAGAATCCAGCTTGGCTCCTTTGGCACAAATAAAGAATAAATTAAGGCAGAAAGCTGAAAAGTGCTGCTCTTTCTAAAAGAACCTTTGATGAGGAAAAAATCATAATTTTATTTTAAGTGAGTTTAATCATGGTTAAATAATGCTGGACCACCAGAATATTTGTTTAATTGAATAGAGACATAGAATGTAGCAGAGGTAATTTGTCAGGCTAAGGAAATTTAGGTGTGATTCAATTTTCTTCACACAAAAAAATCTACCCTCCATCCTCTGCAGAGAATGTTAAGCACATTATTTATCCTCTTGGCATTAGTGTTAGCTGTATTATCATGTGAACTAAGTCAATAAAATGTGCTGTTTAGATCATTTCACGGGAAGAAGTTGGGCTCTGCAAGAAGGATGATTCTTATTTTTATTTTCCTTTGCCTTTCATGGATACCACACCACTAGAAGGTAAAATTTGCTTTCATGCGTTAGATATTACTATTGAACTTATTTAAAGAAGTCTAACCTTTGGAAAGTCTGAAAGTCCCAGTGATGGAATCTAAAGCTAAAATCATGGAAAGAAGTTTAGAAATAAATTTGAAACTCCACATTTTTAATAGAATAAAACTGGATTATCTTTCTAACCTGGTCTGAAAAGGTGATCAAAGTGGTTTTGAATTCTAAATTGGTTCTCACTCTCTAAAATTTCTCCAAAAAGATCACGGGTAATGCCAAAAGCTATCAGTAACAGAAAGATCATTTTGACATACCCTGTCAAGAGATTAAAAACCAAATGCCACTGAACCTAAATTCTTCAGACCTAGAAGTAGCCCTTGCTGGTTATGGCTGAAACATTTGCCTGAAACAAGGTGAAGAAGCTTGTACTACAAGGATAACAACTTCAGATTATGGTACTGTCTATCTGATACCTCATGAGAGTGACACAACCACCCAAAACCAAACTCAGTGCTGGTTTTTGTGCTCTAACAAAGTTCAATGGTAACTATATTCCTCTTTTTTAATGGGTCCTTTGCCTTGTGAAAATATAGCATGAAGGTCTAAGCAATGTAGAAGCAGTTCTTTAAGTATTCTTGTCTTGCCAATGTATGCCCAGAAGTGTATAAGGGAAGAAAAAGAAGCAAACTGTAACTGTAGTCATCATCTTTACATGCCTCTAAATGTATAACAGGGGTTAGCTTCTTCTCTTCCCTTTTTGGGAGGACTTCAATCTAAGACTTTCCTTAGTTAGCTCTATTCCAGCTTCATCAATTCATCACAGCCAATACTGCACCAAAAGGTGCTTCTTGAGCATTAAAAAATGGAGCAGCAATATAAGAAAGTTTTTTCAATGAAAAAATGCATGATTATGTAACTTCTCACTTATAAGGTTTTCACAGATTCCAAACACAAAAAGCTTTCATGAATCTTCTTATTTCTTTCATCCTTTTTAATCCAGTTCAGYTTAAGAGTAGGGATACTGATCCAGCAGCAGGATGTCACCCATACCTTTGCTGTCTTTACAGTCCCCTCAGCAGTTCTGCGAAATATACGATACAGAATGATTTTCATTCCAGAGGCATTCATACAAATGTTTTCCTCTTTTGATCAATGCAAAGTTTTGAAGTCAGCACAGCTACTCTAAATCTATCTGAACATAGTAAGGAATATAATTTGGCCTATTGTCTGGACACATTTTATGCTTTTTATAATGCTTAGTAAAAGGATCTTAGTACCCCAAAGACATCCTAAATAGACTGACAAAACAAGGATTCCACTAAATACATTATATGAGATGGATGATTAGAAGTGGAAACTGTTGAACATGTAATAAATATTAGACCTATCTATTGTATTGTTTTACTCCCAATTTTAGTGCTAAAATAACCAATGACAAATAAACAGCAGGAACAAAAAAAGACCTGAAAAACACACAGATAAAAGATGAGAAAAAAAGAATTACATGCATGCTTTAAAAATTGTACTTTGTTTTCATTGTTTAAAGGACTGTGAAGATAAGGAGTTCTGGCTGAAAGAGCAGAAGGTGTTGTTATGTAAAGGATCGTGAATGAAGTCTTGGGTTTAGGGAGAAGCCTAGAACATGACACTAAAGTGCTTTTAAAAGGATTTGAATATTTAAGTAATAACTGACTTATATTGGACAGAGGAGGAGAAAGCCTTCAGAGCAGGGGGTAAGGAACTACAAATGGGGAAAAAAGGTGAACCAGAGCCAAAGGAGGGAGCAGCTGAAGTATTAAGAGGAAGGGACTGAAGTACATGATAAGACATGTCAGTGTCCTTGTTATGCCTCAGTTATTTCCTGAATGACTACTCCTTCCTGAAAACACAAATTAAATGGAAAGGCTAGATTTTGGAGATGTTCTAAAGGGAAAATGGCAGGATTTAGTAACAGCCTGAATGTGAGAGATAAAGGACAGAAAAGTGTCTAGTATAATACTGTTACCTGTTTAGGGGATGAGAGGGATTACAGGATTATGTGCAATGATGGGAAAGGATGCCAAGGTGAGGACACATGTGAAATGGTTATTATTTGCTTCCATCCCTCTAAAAGGTCTACATGAAAAATCCACAGTGGTTTTCAGAACTGAAATTCAAGATGTGTCAAGCATTGACCAAATAGAAAATTTAAAGTGAGATAGGATGTCCAAAATTTACATATGGACATCATATTTTGGCTGTCTGTGTCTTCCACGAGAATAGGAGGGATTAAAATACCTGATCATAGATATTAATAGATGTCAGACAACTTTTCTTTACGTTAACAGGCTCAATTACAAAGTGTTGATTAAAGCAACAACTTAAATGTGTTTAAAAACAAGCTTAAACAACGGTGAAATGGTGGAAGAAGAGTGCAGCTATTTTCAAAACCATGCATGTAGAATCCTTTTTCTTCTCTGATTTCAGGGTCATAATTTTCTACCCTTTCCATGTAACAAATATGGCCAAACCATATTGGTGATCACAGGAGCGGACTCTGGATCTTAGAAGGGGAAGAAAGTACTTACAGCAGTGTACCATCATCTTCATTCCATGACAGGTCTAAATCTTCATTGCAGTCTATCAGATCAGTTATCCTAGATAAAGGAAAAATTCCATAATTCTTCTGAACGGTTTTTCTTTTTCTTTTTTTTTTTTTTTTTTTTTTTTTTTTTTTTTTTTTTTTTTTTTTTTTTTTTTTTTTTTTTTTTTTTTTTTTTTTTTTCTTTTTCTCTGTTGTTAATTGGATCAAGTCAGATTTAATTCCACTGAGACTGCAGCACTATTGTCATCACCCTATAAGCTGTTAAATCCCTCTGAAACCTTCAATTGCTTTTGTAAGTGGCAGAGCCTCTTTCTAGAGGCCCTCACTCTCTAAAATGTGTGCTGGGTTTTGATCAAAGTTGTCTTCTTGCCTACTGTAAATTATTATGCATGTATGGTAGTTGGATGCATGTGTAAAACCAGTCTTGCAGGGAGAGTGAGATTCCACTAATGACTATGTGGAAGATGATCATCAATCCCATGTTTTTCAGCCTCCTACCAAACAAGAACTGTTGAAACTCCAGGGGGATATTAATTCATTTTGACACTTCATTAAAGACAATGATAATCTTTCAAGTTAGTTTTTGTTTTTAAAGGCAGTTCAGAATTTAAAATAAGTAAAATTTTAATCAAGTACACAATTGACCTTGAAGTAGACAAAGATGCATTTCTGGCCCCTTCTTACATGAGAATAAGTCTTTATCATAGCACTAGAAAAACACTTGTGTCAAAATTTACATTTTTATTTGGGGAAAAAGGGTTTGTGCTTCACTGCAATTCATTCATACTGCTTCTTATTGCTGTCCTCAGTTTGAGAATATTGACTCATAAGACACCATTTGTTAGAAAAAGTTTTATTTATGTAGTATTTGTGGTTTCTACTGGAGTACACTGTGTGCTTTATAAGCTAAGCCAGTTTGAGCTTGCTCTTTCAATTTGCTGCTGTAAATGTACCCATGCAAAAATGAGTTAAAAGAGTCACTAAAGACAAAATGTGGGTTTGAAAAAGGAGGCCAAAGTAGTCCTGTGTCTTATTTTATGTCTGCAGCTCTTTAAAACACTACATCAAGTATTGGAAGTAGTTTATCTTGCACTGAAAACACTACAATGTTTTCCCATAGTTTACCCAAACAGTAAATTAGTCCATGCATTATTTTTGATTGCTGTGTTTAGATTATTTCTGATATCCAAGGTACAGCAAAGATAAATTTTCTGGTAGAGAGACTGTCTCTCTTCTTTTGACTGTAGAACATCTACTTTGCTTCTTGGTGACTATAAATCTATGTAGGTTTCTATAAATCTGTATAGAAGTCAATAAACTTCATATGCTTGTGTGTGTGTATGTACGTATTTTATTTACATAAATATATTTGTACAGAGATTGAGTGCTTGCATATCTACATACATACATACATACATAAAGAAAACTAACTTTTATTCCAAAATGCATTTGGAAATACCTACATGTTTAGTGTCTTATTCATAAGTTTTATTTTTGATTATTAGGAATGAGAATTTCCATTCTAAAAAGAAAAAAAAAGTATATTGTGCCTATTTTTCCATTTTGAACTAGAGTAGAAGGCCAAAGTTACCGTCAAAGAGCAATAAGAAGTTCTCATCATTGAGGAGGATCACAACAGTTCATTTTTTTTTACTCTTGTTTATATATTTGTTCTTTTAATCATTTGGCTTTTATGCACTACTGTGCATATAACCTGAAGAGTTATTTTATATTTGAGCTAATACTAAGGGAAATGGAACACTACTAGGTAAGAACTGGATGACTTCAAACCCATCAAAACAAATTTGCCTTTGCTGTCAAATTTATTCAAAATTGAGATATCTCCGTGAAATATTTCAAATTTAAAAATATTCTGTTTAATATTTCTGTGAGGTTCTGTTATCTGCCAAGAAATGGACAATCTGATTAGGTAATAATCTTATTAAAATAAAATGGACTTAAGCAAAATCAGTTTTACTTAATACTATGAAGATTCTCAGTTGAAGGTACATTAGTTTAGATAAAACAAGGAATTTTTTTCTGTTTTTTCTTTAACACATATGCTTTTGGCTTAATTGTTTTTTATAAAGATGTTTATGATTATTAATTATCATTCTATATGCAAAATTTTTTCCCAACTTTGAGTACTAACTTCTGATTTATGTTTTGATATCCCTACCTCATTGGAAGTCATGCCTACATCTAATTTTTTGTCCGTAAGTTCAAATCTGATTAAATGAGCTGTTGCTTGGTGTGTTAATTTCCTGTAATAAAGACTACCTTGAAGAATCTCATAAAATGAAACAGAAAATTTTAAATGGAAGGAAGCAAGGGAGAAACTGTGAGAGGAATTTATGCCTTTTGGCAAGAATTTTTGCTGCTCATTGTCAGGGCACAGCATGGGCCAGACATCAGGCATGGGACTGGGGCTGGGCCAAGGCTGGGCTGGGATGTGACCCCGCTGATAGGGGTCAGAATCAGGCCTGGTGAGGGGAAACAGGGTCAGACACGGCCCCAGGATGGCTGGGCAGGGCCATGGGGATGGATGGGGGGAGAGTGGGCAGAACCAGTAAGGCCTGTCAGTTCCCTCAGAGCCATTAAGTCTGTTCTATGATAATAATTTGAGCTGAAAAAAGAAATGATAATAATATTGTAAATTTCATTAGGTTTTGGAAAGTTTCCTCCCACTGTATCTAATTTTATTCTCCTTGTAAGCCTGAATGTTGCTGATTACATGGGCATATTATAATTTAGCCTGTAAAACTGTCACAGCAGACAAAATCTGCTGTAGTTTTAACCTCTAAAGCATCAGAAGCAAACTATACATTATTCACTTTGGTAAAACTTTCTAGAACATAGACCTTTTCTACAGCATATAAGAATTTTTTTTTTCTCTAGAAACTACTCATGTCTCCTGTGTCTGCTTAAGCAACATACAATATCTGAACAGCCTCCCTTCTGGGTGTTTCAACATATTTTGTTCAGTTGGAAACAGGAAGCTCAGGGTTGTGGGGAAATAACAAACAACGACAGAATTTTAAAATACCCAAATAAATCTTATTCCTTCTTGAATTTAAGATTTATTTCTCTTACACCACCACCACCAATCATCTTTCTCCAGTGTTTCTTCTTACCTCCATATTGAGTAGGTCTTCTGCTGGATGTTACTTTTTGTTAGGCTGAGAAGAATGGGCTAAGATAGTAAACCCTACATTCACCTCAGTTGTTACAACCATGTCACAGACCTCAGTAAAAGAATTCATCAACAATTTTTTTCCAAAAATTATGAAGACTTGGTTTGACCTGTTTCAGAAATGTATGTCCTTTTTGCCACAGAGTTGTAACTGAGATTTTTTTAAAAAAAGGGTTTTGAGCTTTTTTTAAAATTCATAAATAACAACCGATTCACTTTTTTTTTTTTTTTTTAGTTAAACAAAATAAACAATGTTTGATATTGGGTTGGCCAAATAATTTTGTTCTAGATTTGGTTTTGACTTCTTTGTTGGGTAAGGTATTTCATACCAGTTTAAAGGGAAATTGATTCTTTAGCATTACTGTTAGAAACAAACTTGAAAAATAGTGACTTGGAAAGATTATTTTTTGAGATATATGCTGAATGCAGCATTATAGCTAGAGGAACTTATTTTGCTGAAATAATATTTGTAGTTTTCTTTGTGGTTTCCTTTACAGTACATTTCTAATTTTTTTTCTGCCCCTTTTCTGTGAGTTCTTTGAAGGAGGTAGAAATATATCTCTCAAATATTCATCTATAAAAATTATTATTCAACAGTCTTCTCATAGAAAAGTTTTGTTTATTAAGCACCAGACAGTGTTGATCAGGTTAAAATTTGGAAGACCAGGTTTTTAATGGCTATTATATTTACCGCATAATTCTGTTGTTTCCATCTATACACATCATTCTTCTTGAAAGTGAATAGAAAAATGAATGCATGGAAAACTGATAAGAAGTCAAGTAAAACCATTACTGTATGACTGTGTGAATTGACAAAGCAGAAACAGATGTGATTTTTGGATGAGGAAAGTGAGCAGTGAGTGCTTAACTGTTGGGTATCTGCTCAGATATATGAGTGCCCCCGTGAAGACAAGCATAATATTTGAACAGATAATATTTTTAAAATCACAGTTCATACTCACTTGGAATTTGATCAGGTTTTCTCCTGGTGAGGGAGGGGTGTTTGCCCGATGTATGTCTTTCAATCAAAGAAGGAACATAGTAAAATAAAAACAAATTGGATCCCTGTCCCTCAACAGGTCTTAAAAACTTCTAGTAACTTTCTTGAAAGAACAGACTTCTGTTTCTTTAAGCACAGTTTGAAAGGATCTTTCTGGGTAATAACTTGTTAGCAGACAATTAAAGAGATAACCTTTACTGTCTGTTACTACTGTAACCTTCCCGCAAATTCCCTTTATCAGACCTCCCATGGTAACCAGTTAAATCTGGCAACTATTGGGATGGAGGAGTTAAATGCTCTCAAAATTGGTGTTGATATTAAGATTATAAATCTTATTATTATAATCTTTTAGGTTTAAGGTTCTATAATACATGTGTGATTGTTACCATCTTTATAACTCCCGAGCTGAGAAAGACCAATAGGATAAATACTGTTCAGATCCGGGAAAGATTTGACCCTGGGCACATCTAAAAGTGAATAAAAGCTTGTCTCCTACTCTTCTTCTTTTTTCACGCATGAGTTATCTTGCTAATCCAATGTTAACTAGATTAATGTGGTAGAAAAAAGGCATTTCTTCCTGCACTGTACAAAGGCTGTAGCTGAGTGCAGTGTATATCTTGCTTAGTACTGCGTGAGTGTTGAGAACCTAATGAGCTCATATCTCCTTTCTGAAAGAGGGAGAAAAAAAAAAGTCTGGACTAATGATTGCTTTTACAGCCAGCAATAGCAGTGCAGATAATATATTGCTATGTGGGAATTGCTCCTAGCAGCTGTCACAGTATACTTCCACCGTTAAGTACTGGGGTGTAGACATTACTCTTGCTCTTGATTAACTAGGGGGTAATCAGGGAGAGAAAGGTGCAAGCATTGCAAAGGGTGATTTGAAAGAAAGGCCTGTCTCCCAGCATAGGGACTACACTTCCTCCTAGGATTTTTCTCCCAGACAAAGGGGACTTGCTAGACCTGTTAAAGCTAGGCCAGCTAATGGACCTTTAATTGGTATTGTAGTTCAGATCATTTGCTGTAACACAGTCTTTTCATAAAATTCTCCCAAAACTTCTCAGAACCGAGTTAAATTTCTAATTTGAATGATGTTTTTTCCTATAAGAAAATAATGTTTCTGCAATAATTAGATTATTTTTCAATACTAATAGCTTTGTGTTGGGAAGGTGAAAACCAGCATGGAAGAGGTATGTGCCCAGGGTATAAAAGTAGAGCACTAGACCTCCTGAAGCTCTTTTTTCTACTCTGTAGAAGATGAAAGCATTTGTAATGCTTGTCATAAATCTACTTTGATATAAACAGAAAAAGGTTTACAGAGACTACTGGTAGAAGTGTTTAATATTTTAAACTGATCTAACCCCATGACCTAGGAAGATCTGGTTTTACTGACTTTCAGGACTCAATGCATAGCTTGCTTTTTTGTTCTGCAAGCATTTTTAAAAGGCATGTCTAGGGACCTTTGGTAGAAGGAGGAGTGCTAATAGCTTGCTCCAATAATATTATTCTATAAATTTCAGGAACCTAACAGTAATTGGGTTTGGTTTTGGATTTTGCCTCTGCTGCCAGTAATAATTTGCCACAGTAAGTTTTGTGCATTGACTTACAATTTTTAAGTGTATCTAGAAGTGAGATGAGCTGTTTAAGAAACTAAAAATATTTTTATTGTTACAAAAGAACATGTATTTATGATGTGTGGGTCTTTTTCAAAGAAATGTAAAAAAGTTCCTCAGCCTGACTGAACATAATAGGGTAACTCACTAGGGTTCACAGCTGCATTCACCTGCATTTCTGTAAGTATATACATATACATACGAGCCTTATATATTTTCAAAACTGCTATCGATAAGATTCATTATGATTCACAGGGATGCTTGTGTTATCAAATTATTTTCACATTAAAAAAAAAAACAAAACACTTTATAATAATAATTGGTCTACAAACTGTCCAACTGTTGCAGTGGCCGTAATAGCAACATGGCTTCAGTGAATGGACATATGGTTATATTCAATTAATTCCTTGAGCATTGGACTGTGCTGTATACATGTAGAGAGTTTAGAACATGTTGTCACTGCAGATGCTGTGATAGAGGCAAAAGTAGTGAGTTTACTTTAGGGAAGCATATTGCTGATTTAGGAGTGTAATGGCCCCTGACAAACTCATTCATAAGTGTTATATACTGTTGACATAATAGCACAAGTTCAGGAACATTTTCCTTAATTGCCTTTTCTGATTGTTGACAGGTTTTGTTTTCTCAAACAAAATCACGAAGAAAGTCTATTATCCCAAAATAAGGCAGATAGAAAGCTTTTGCTAATTTTATAAAACATACTGCTTTTATTCAGATATGCTTGTACTGGTAGGTAAGACATTTGATTTCAGAATTGCTATCAAGGGAGTTAGTGGGCTGTCAAGCTCTAGGAGGTTGATGATATAGTCTCTAGAACTGGTTGAATTGTTTTCCTGTGAAAATAAATTATCTCAGCAATTACGCCTTCTTTATTCTGTTAGACAATCATTTATCAAATGAGCTTCATTCCTTAAATGTGATTTTTATGCATAAATGTAATCTGAATGGCTTAGATAGCAGTTTGCAGTCTAGGGGGTRTATGTGAATTGTCCACTTTGACTATATTTTATCCATTATTTGTGGTGTGTAGTTGGTTTCATCTGATGTTTGTTATTGATTATTTGACTGTTTAGGAGAACTATGTAACTGTCAGTTTTTAAACAGAGGAATAACAAATCAAAAGTGAAAATAATGATAGCACTTTTAGAAATAGTATCCAGTTGTCAGGATTTCCAGCAGCAGTGCAACTTTCAGAAACAAATCAAGTGTAGTTCTTCTTGTCAGAAACTTCTGATGCATGTGAAGGTCTATGAAATATTATTACTTAATCTGGTTTCCTTCTTATCTTCTTCTCCCTGAAAAAACAATAAAAGTAGAGAGCATCAGTTTAAGAGACTTTGCCTTGGTCTGCCTAGTTTATTCCTGAAATTCTTTAAAGTGAGGCTGCATAAACAGCTGATGGGAAGAGGCACGTTGTCTCCCCCATTGTCTCATTGTGCCATGTTTGGGGATAATATTTCCTCAGAATTTCCTTGTCTGGTGATGACCCAGGAATGAACAAAGGCTAACGCTTTCCGATATGGCAGTTTTATATTACTATTACAGGACACCTTTGTGAAAAGTGGATTCCACTATAAGGTCATTTAAATATTGCAAGGGTTGTTCAACGAAGCAACTGATGGGACTAATGGGCCTTTGTTCCCAGCTCTGGATTGACTTTAAATATTGTGTCATGCAGCTACAAATACTTTATTTGAAACATTTTTGTCATGAAACAGTTAATAAGGATGAGAAAGAAGTAGTTTGGGACATACTAAAGCTTTCATTTAAATGAGACTAGATAGAACTATCCTTCAGAAATTCAATGTATTACAAATGACAGCGACAGTTTCAAAACAGAAAATAGACTGTGAATGAGAATAAAGGATAAATTATTGTCCACTAGGAGATCACAATGTCTTTTTTGTTTGCTTGACAAATTTTTGTTCAGCAACAAATGAGTTACAGTCATCAAGTGAAAGTTTTTTCATTGAATTATTTTTCTCTTAGGCAGCTGTAATACGACACAGAGAGAAACAAACAGCCTTTTTCACCAAAAGACAAATAATTCAAACACATTAACACTGCATTGAGTGGCCTGCACTTATTCATGACTATTTGATATTGTGTCAGAGGAAGATGGCTCCCCAAACTGCTTGTTGCAAATTTCTTTTAATGGGTTTCTTTAGTCCATCAGTCACTTGATGATTTCACTTCCTGAGAAACTCCTCCCAGTGAAAATGCCATAGTCTTCTAAAGGGGAAAACTAGTGTCATGGTCAAAGAGCTAAACTGAGATTTGAGTAACTAGGTTAAGTTGCTAGCTCCATCCATTTTAACAGTAAACATACAGCTCAAGGGTGGTTTGGTTTTGGTTTTGGTTTTTCCCCCTACTATTTCTAAAGGAAAGATAGTAACATTTCAGCTCCTCTCAAAATTTCTCGTTTGTTTAGTTTGTAAGTACATTGGAGAAAGGATTATCCCCTATATGCTGCATTCTCTAAACACTTAAGTAATATGATTTATATTCCTATTGTTGTATATAGATATTCAGATATGTAGATATACAGCAGATGAAGATTAGATGTGCAATAGGAATGAATAATTGTATATGTACTGTGGAGGTTTGTTTTGCTTTGTTTTGTTTTCTAAGGAAGCAAACCAGTTATTTCTAAAATTAACAACATTATTAAATATTTGGTCATGTTTGTAAGTTAATTTTAAAAAGGACATCCAATCAGTCCAAAACCCCTTCAATTCTATTCTTTTTTTGAAGCAGTAGTGTTTAACATTTCAAGGGGATGCATAAGAGAAGAGAATAATTACTTTATATATTTTGATTTTCTGATATTCTTGCATCCACTAAATGCAAGGATAAGATCCTGGGTAGGAATTTTACTTTTTTTAAAGCAATCATTTTCTCCAAGCTACATTTTCATTATAAATCTGCAAGAAAACACAGTTCATAGCTGTTTCATTCTTTGACATTGTGAAAGATTCCTTGCAACTTAAAAAAAGAAAAAAAAAAAAAAGAAAAGAACCTCAGAAAGGGATCCAGAAATAAAATTTTACTCTTGTGGGTTGTGTAGAGGTCTTGGACAGTGTATTTTTTTCTAAATACTTTTATGGGCATTATGCAAAACAGCCAGAGAAAATGAAAAGACGGTAACAGCATTCAGATAGATGAAATAATATTGCTCCCATATGAGTTTATTACTAAGTGTAATCTGTGAGGCAAGCATGAACAATCTATTTTACTAAACATTTATATCTCTGAAGGAAGAGTCTCCATTTAGTACTCTGTGTTCACATGAGAATTTTTGGAATATACATCAGACTTCTTAATGCCAAATCAAATAACCTCATGTCTATGTAAATACTATATCATAGTATCATATAAATTTTAATAATTTATATTGCAGCATATTTCTCTTTTAATCTTTATCATTATATCATTATGATAAATTAATTCTTCTTCTTGCAAATTCTTTGCCAAATTTCTGTCACTTTTACCTCACTGCTATTCATGGAAGGAAAGGGAAAAAGGAGCACTGCAATGCAATATTAAGCTTAGCCAGTTTTGGATAATGCAGTTTAAGACTGAAATTCATGTTCTAAAAGTCCAACTAGAGAAATGCAATACTAAATGGCCAGTCAGGTGACACAGCTGTAATGGAATGTGTCAGCTAAACTTGATTTTATAGCCTTTAGGACATTAAGCACTGTAACACTAAACCAAGAAACTCATAGAAAACCATTGCATTCTGTGGGATCCTCACGACTTATCTACTGAAAAAAGTGAAGCACTAGGAAGTGCTTTCTACTTAGGCATCAGGTGATGCAATGGGCATTACTGTTTGTGGTTTGTATAGCCTCACAACTCCTGAATTTCATTTTTGATCCATAAGGGATGCAAAATTAGGTTCTGAAAGCCTAAGCAATAAGTAATAAATCATCCAGCTGCTCCTCTAGGCTGAAATAAGAGAAATATGAAGGCAAAAAGGTGAACTGTTATTCTGCTTAGACCTTCAGTATGGAAGAAAAATTCAGCAGTATATTTGTTTAGGGCTGTCTTGTTAGTTTTAAAAACTGTAGCATAGAGTTGTAAGTGCAAGTCAGGCAGACTGACTAGTCAGGCAGATAAGGTGTAGGCCTTGAACAGTAATATGAGTCTTGATCTTGCTCATGTTTGAAACCACCAGAAAACATTAAGCAACTAATAAACCTCTACCCATGATTGAAGATGTTATGATCTAAAAAAAAAAAAAAAAAAATCTAAAAGGTCTAAAAATCATGCAATCTTCAATATTAAAAAGAGGGGACTGAATGAAGTTTCTCTCCTTCGCGTATAGAGCAACGAGTGCTGTAAGGAAAAGTGAGGAGTATTTTCCCATTGAAAGTGGGGGAAAAAAAGAAGCATTGATTAGAAAGGACTTGAAAGTTATAGGTGACATGCAGTTAAACATTTTTACTCCATAGCTAACCACAATAAGAAAAGCAAATGTAATATACTGTGGGGTCGCAAGCAAATTAAAACCTATTATTTTCCACATGACTTGTACAATTGGGCTTTTTGTTTCTTTATCTGGTCTCATGATTAATAAATTGTCAATATATTTTACCTAAATTAAACTAGTGCGAAACAGAAAACTAAATTGTTTCACCTAATTTAATAGATATATGTTGCACTATAATATCATTGGATTTGATTTACAAATGTGTCCAGGAAGCTTTTTTCAATGTGTCTGTTTCTAAGACTGCATATATTTATATACAATGTATACAAATCACTATCAGTCAAGTTTTCTTCATGAAAAATATGAAGTGATAATAGGGAGGATTTATGTGACCAATATTCTGTGTGGGAGTAGTTGATTTGACTAGATCAATGATTACTGAACATTCATAGCTCCCTTTCCTTCTTTTTTAGTTTTTTAGTGCAGATTTAGTATTATGCTTTACAATTTTTAAGGAGTAGAAGTTTTTTCTTTCTATTTTTTTTAAGGGAAGTGAGAAATATGAATTTTGGGGACAAGGCCTTGATATCGTTTTTGTTATCTTCCTTTTTGGCTACTCAGTGTGATCCCCGTAATTTTACGAAAATTGTCTCATCAAAGAGATTCAGTGCTTGGTGTATATTTATATACAATTATACTGGCGTGCTCAAAATCACTATCTACTTATAGTTCTGCATCTAAGTGGTCCTTGCCTTGCTTTGGAAGAAGCAGGATTTATTCCAATAAGATGAGTGTATTAGAGTCTATTTGTGTTCGGATTTAATTGGTTCCAGTGGGGAGCCAGTAGGACTGTACCTACTGCTTGCAGTTTCTTTGCACCTTATCTTTTCCACTACAGCAGTTAAAGTTGATCAGCTTATCACTGACCAAGAAATAAAATTAGCAAACACTTTATTCCAAGGACAACATGATTACTATATATCTTAGGAACAGCTTTTTTGGTAAATCATGTAACAATCAGAAGAAAGGGATTGCTTTATATTTAATGCCTTTTTTTTGCCTTTGTTTGCTCAACCTAACAGAGAGTGAAGTTTATTTCTTTAGGTAATTTTCACCGATCTGATGGCTATCCTCAACTCTGTCTGTGTGATCTTGACACAAAAAAAACCCCTTCAAAACCATGTAAAATCAAAACATAGATAGGGTGCAATGTCTGAAAGAGTTCTGACATGACAATAAGCAGTGTTATTCCACATATTTGTGGCCAGGAGGAAGAGGAAAATGGGAATATTTTGATAAATTCAGGGGTAATTGGGAAGGTTTCTAGTGTTCTCAAAAAAAAAGCCAAAATGGCCAAGGTCAACATTTAAATAATTGGATGAAGATGTTAATAATCATAAACCAAGTTAAAGTATTAAAAACCGGTACTTTTTGCTTATTAATAAATGACTAAGAAATGATTGATTTTAGTAGAGGAATTTGACAGGAATTCTCTAAGGGCTGAACACCAGAGAACATTCAGATCTATTTCAACTACTGATTGTATCTTACAATTTCCACATACAGGTATCTTTTTCTTTCTGTTAACTGGGGGGCAAAAAAGAGATAACGGAGCTATGATTGATTAAACACTTCAAAAATCTGCACTATTTCCTGTGGTTTTGTGATACATGTAATAAAATATTGATGGTCCTGATGTAGCCCGATGCTTTAGCACAACTGGAAGAACAATATTCTGGTGAAACATTGAATAGTTTAACACTTACGATAAATCTTGTTTAAAAAAAAAATATATTTTCCGTCATGAAAAATGAATCCTCTTTATTTTTTTTTTTTTGTATCTTGTTTCTGGCAGGGTGTGTGTGAAAGATTATAAAATAAATGATTTGGAAGCACAACTTCTTATCATCTTAAAAAGGAAGGGCATTCAGGACCAATTTCAGTTTCTAACACTAGATATTTGGAGTACAATCATGTTTTATCTTTTTTATATTTATTGAAGAAAAACTTTTAACCTTGTACCCAAACCACCAATTGAATAATCTCAAGAAAATGGAATTGAAATAAATGCTGTGGGGGTGGGGGTGGGGGAGAGAGATGTTCTGGACTACACTGAGTTAGCAGTTGAGTATTATACATCTGAATATTTGTCCAGTCCAAGGTCAGCATGGGTGCTCACAGGCTGGCAGGGCCCTTCCCATCCCTCCCTGGCAGGATGCAGTCCCACTGCACCTCAACAAGCTGAGCCCAGGCAAGCTGGGCCAGGCCAGGGCCAGGGCCCTTGGGTGGTCATGTGCTGGCAATTGGCAGGAGAAGCTGTGGTGGTAAGACAAGTGCCAGGGCAGGATCAGAGACAGGCATAGTCCCAAGGTTGCTCAGGAGAGGACCAAGGGTGTTCGTCAGAGCTTGCATATGGCCATGTGCCTACTTCTCACAAGTCTTTCTGTGAGACAAATGTCTCTTCTTTCTAACTTAAAGCCACACAGCTTCACCAAATGCTAGCCCAGGCAGCCAAACCCCTAGAGTTGGGGGTGGAGATGTGGCTTGCACTCAGGCCCCTGTCAATAAGTACAGGAAATGTGAAACTCCTTCAACTAAAAGGAGCCCTTTGTTCGGCTTCTGCTTTCTTTTTGGAGCACAGAAAGAAGCGTGCACCAGTTGTAGCCTTTATGAGGACAATGACACGCAGCTGGGAACCAAAGGCAGTGCAAGCAATTGCCTGCCAAGCAAGAAAATCTCAGCGGTTAGACAAGACTGAAATCTGGCTTCCTATTTAACTGGCATTTGTAGAGGCCAGTAACCAGAAGCACTGTGATCACAGTGTGTGCAAAGTTCATGTGGCAACTGGTGTGAAGAGAGTGCTCAGGGTGCCTTGAGTTGCTGCTTAAGACTGTACAGGACTGCTTGAATCAGCACAATGGTGTTTGCGAAACACCACAGGACAGGTTCCCTTTCAATGGCTGGTGTGACCATCTCTTGCGCATCAAAAACCTCAACAAAGAATGAAACCACGTGGCTTCCCACTGAGCTGGCTCTAGTGAGACCACATCTGAAGTACAGCATCAGTTTTGGTTTCCCCAGTGCAAGGCAAATGTTGACTACCAGGAGAAAGTCAAAGGTGAGGAGGAGACTGGAGCACTGGATATATGATGAGAGGCTGAAGGAACTGGGCTTGTTTAGCCTGGAGAAGAGATAGCAAGGCTAAGGGGAGATCTAATTGCAGTCTTCCACTGCCTGCAAGGGGTTTGTAAAGATGATGGATTCAGGCTATTTTTAAAGTTCAATGAAAAGACAAGAAGTAACAGACACAAAGGAAATTCTGATTAAGTTTATGTGTGGCAAGTGCTATGGGACATAAGCTATGGGTGAATTATAAATATGAAAATCAAGTTTGTTATAATTGTGGACTAGCTAGATATCAGGGCCTCTGTGAACACCCAGTGCACTTCAATCAATGATTTCATGGATGGTCTCACTATTCATCTATGTAGATGAGATAAGGAACTGGTTTGACAGAACAAGCTGACTTGAAACTAGATGGTTAACTGAACTCCAAGTCAACTTCACAATTAAGTATTTGACTGACGCACAGGAGCTCTAGAAATTACCCCAGTCAGCTCCCACTGTGCTTAGTCCAATTTGTGTGTTTCAGTGTGTTGGTTAACATCCTGGGTGGAGAATCTGGCCCTTCCCTCCACATATTCCCCTAGGTGGATGCTGTTTCAGAAATGATCCAGTTCAGACAGTGGTAGATAGTCAGTAGAAACTTTTCCCGCACAGATGGTCAGGTAGGACAGTCTTTTATAGGTAGATAACATATTTAAGAGACGTTTTGTATGTCATTAAGATAACAAATAGTGACTAATTATGCATGGGCCAGAGTGGTCGGCAGGACAATGGGACAGCTGGGTTATTAGAATTGAGCACAACAGTGATTCATGGAATCTCTTCTCATCCAGGTGAAGATATAGCTGCAAGGACCTTTGTAACAGGGACGCCTATTGCCATCTGGACTGTAACTGAACATCCCGTTCAAGAAATCTGATTTCATATGCAAATGTTCCCTTATGACAATATCCAACCCCCTTTTTTTTTCCCCTGTTAACAAGCAATCTGTCCTGAGTATCTAAGCAACATAAAAAACCATGTTTTTCACCATGAAGGTGGTCAAACACTGGCACAGGTGCCCAGAGAGGCTGTGGGATCTTCATTCTTGGAGACAGTCAAAACCCAACTGGACATGGCACTAAACAACATTCTTTGACTTCGAAGTTCATTCTGCTTTGAACAGGGAATTGTTGATCTCCAAAAATCCTTTCCAACCTACATTTTTCTATGTTGTCTATTTTAAAATCTCAGCTGTTTGGGGAAGGCAATATTTTTCATTCATATGTGTTCTTTTCCTAATGTAAGAAAAAAACACAACCCCTAACTGGTGCCTCAAGGAACTATATGAAGCAACTATGATAGTGACAGTAGCAGAAGTTACCTGTCAAGTTTCTCACTGTAGCTTTTCTTGAATATTTAATAACTGTTTTTCAGAAGGACAACACTTGATGTTTTGATTTTAATGGTTTTGTGAACAAAAATACATTCTGATCTTTGGCCAGAATACTTATGGCTCATTTCACTAGAGCAAAAATCATTGCTTATTGTTTCTTAAACTTTTCTCTTTCCTTTTCAGCTATAATTGATACGTGCTGGTACTTAGATTCTGTCAATTTTCATAATCTGTGCTATATATAATTTGTAAAACAGGACTGGTCTGTGTTTCTATTTGCTTTTGTGGTCAAGAAAATAAAGAAGGAATTGGAGAAGACAAAAATAAGAAAGATATTTCCTTCCAATATCCAAAGTCTGAGGATGTTTGAACCATTTTTTTTTTTCATGTTTGCACAGAAGGTGTGTGAATGCTGGACATACAGAATCAAGTCTGAGCTTTATAAACCATGCTGTGATTCAGAATATGTTAATGGAGACTCAGCGTTACTGGATTGAATTTGGCACTATGATAAGCACAGCTCAAAGCTCAGGTAGGGCAAACTTGAGTGTATAGATTATCCCTTGAAATCTGAGAAATTATTTTTGTCCATTAAGAACTTTTTGAATGACAGGGACAGCATTATAATGAAGCATACAGAGAAGATGTGAAAAATCTTAGTAGGATATGTTAGCAGGAGATTATATTGTGTGTTCTAATAGTCTCCATTCTTAAAGTTTTGGACTGGCTATTGGATTTTCATTTGAAAGTGATGCAGATGTACTTCTTGAGCTTCCCTGATGTAGTAGGTTATCAGGGTAGAAGGAAACACCACAGTGATGTTAAAATATTCAAATTGGTCCCAGGATTTTTTTTTCTTATTCTTTCTTGCCTCAGAAAGCTTGTATCACTTTGGGACTGCTAAAGGCAAAGACCTGTTCATTTTAATTTAGCAAACATCTACAAAATAGTATCTCACAGGGTGGGAAGTTCATGCCACCAAATCTGCATGTTGAAGTGGGTAAGAAACATGTGAGTAGTATTCTTATGTGATACATATAAATATGATAAAAAAAGAAGCAAAGCTGGCATTTATAATTTGTGCAATGCTTGACAATTTCATATTGAAGCCACTGGGATTTCTGAGAAAGGAATAGACACCCAGGATTTCACTATGAATTTGTATACAGTTTTACTGTCTTAATAGTTTAAGAACTCAAAAAAAGGTATTTCTGAAACTGTCCCAAGCATTATATAAGCACATTTTAGCAAAATTGGACACTTCACTATTGTTAAAAGCTTAGCTATAAGCTTAGCTTCTGAAATGGAAGCAGCTTTTATCATTGATAGAATTAATTTCATACTTTTGTATTTCTGAACATCAACTACTGATTCTTAGCTCTTAATTTAAGAAACAAACATGGAGGGAATGTTAAAATTTTGGCATTAAATGGAGAACTTTTCATTCAGAGGTAGAAAGGGKTTTTTTTAGTCACACTTAAATTACATTTTTTACTTTAAACTGGCATTTTTTTTAAAATTCAGGATGGCTCTTGAAGAAATGGAGAACAAATTAAACATATTATTTACATACTAAATTACACTCTAGAAATAATTACAAGAATCTTAAAAACTTTTACATTAAATACATGGAATAAAGCACTTGTTCCCTACTTACATTTTAACCCTTCATTTTAAAAGAAGATATTTTTCTATATATGCTTTCTAATTTTTTGTACTGCTCATAATTCTTACAAGTAAGTATTTTTAACAAGTATTTGTGACATATGGAAGATTATTATCAACTAAGTTAATAGCCTTTTTTTCTTTTTAATAGCTGTGAACATAGGTACATTCCAGTAGCGATACTGGGGTATCAGACTAAATGCAGTCTCGAGGTAAACATTTACTATACTTGTGACATGTATGAATGCATATAATGTGTAGCATGGAATGGGTAAGAGAAATTCCACATGAAACCAGGTGATGGACTTCCAGAAATCAATTTTGAGTTAACTGAGAAGGGTGGTAGGTAGGATTAACTGGGCATCACTCCTAAAGGAAGGAGGAGTTCAGAGAGTGACAGAGGTAATTTTAAGATCATAAATGAAGGGAAGGTCAGTTTAAAGATGTATCAACTTCACTAATCTATATGATTTTCAAAGGATAGAAATTGACGAAAGAATGTCACAAGAAGTGACTAAGTCAAATTACTGAGGATGAGAACTAAAGAACAGTGCAACTGTGAAAAGAGAATCAGAAAGTTGAAGCATAAAACGAATTGCAAAAAAATAAGGCATAGAAAGTATAACAAGAGAAGAATTTTGTACGCTTGCTTAGAGTGAGTGAAAGGTTGAGGAGGTAGTTGGTCCCCCCATTACGTGTAGGAAATGGTACAAGAGAAGTCAAGAATGCTTTTTATTATTACTAAGCTTTATTTTAAATGCTCACTGATGAGCAGATGGTTAATGTAAATGCAATCAACTTTTAAAGGTCAAAGATGAAAGAATAAGTTAGAGATTACTTACATGGTAGTTTTGACCATTGAGATCTATTATATAATAATTACAGGATCATTTGAATGTCATTCATAATTTTGTGTTAGGGAAATTGTGGGGTATAGAAGAATCATAGAATCATAGAATAATTTAGGTTGGAAGGGACCTTTAGAGATCATGTTGTCCAGCTGAGTCTTAAACACCTCCAAGGATGGAGATCGTACACCCTCTCCAGTATTTGATCACCTCACAGTGAAAAAGATTTGCCTTGCATCTAATTGAAATATTCTGTGTTGCAGCTTGGGCCTGTTTCCTCTTCTGCTTTCACTGTGAACTTCCAGGAAGAGTATGATTCTGTCTTGTCCATGTCACCCCACTTGGGAATTGTACAACAGTAAAATTCTCCATCAGCCTTCTCTTATTATGGATGAACAAACCCATTTCTCTCAGCCTCTCCTCTTATACTGTGTTTTCCAGTCTCCTGACCATCTTGGTGACCCTCCACTGGACTTGATCCAGTACATCAGTATCTTTGTTGTACAGGGGAGCCCCAAAATGGGCACAGTACTCCAGATTTGGTCTCACAGGAGCCAAACAAAGTGGTAGAATCCCTTGCAGTAGAGTCGCTTACGTTGACTTTGCAAGACTTTCAACACCATCTCCCACAATATTCTTCTATCCAAATTGGGACATAACAGTCTGGATGGGTGGACAACTAAATGGATAAAAAATGAGTTGTATGGTTGGGCTCAGAAAGTGGTGGTTAATGGGTTGTACTCTAAGTGGAGGCTGGTAACAAGTGCAGTACTGCAGGGGGCTGTTCTGGGACCTGTTCTATTCAACATCTTTATCAGTGACCTGGCAGAAGTGATGGAGGAGACTCTAATCAAGTTTGGAAATGACACCAAACTGGGGAACTAGTTAATGCATTGAAGGGCAGGACTGCAATTCAGTGAGATCTAGAGAAGCTGGAGGAATGGGCCAACAGGAACCTCATGAAATGCAACAAGGGCAAAGCCAAGTGCTGCCCCTTCTCAAGGACACAGGCTGGGGCCTGCCTGACTGGGAGCAGCCCTGTGGGAAGTGACCTGAGGGCCTTGGCAGACACAAGCTGAGCATGAGCCAGCAGTGTGCCCTGGTTACAGAGACGGCCAACGGTGCCCTAGGAGGTATTTACAGGGGTACAGCCAGAACATTGTGGGGAGGGATTACCCCCTGCTACTTGGCATTCATGAGATCCCATCTGAAATACTGCATCCAGTTTTGTGCCCCCCAATATAAGAAAGAAATTGACGAATGAGAGTCCAGCAGAGGGTACTGGCTGGGGGCTGTAGCACTTGCCCTGTGAGGAGAGGCTGAGGAACTGGGGCTTGTTCAGCCTAGAGGAGAGATCGTCTCACAGGTGCTTAACAACAATATGCCAGTACCTATGAGGGGGTTATCAAGAAGCTGGAAGGGTACTCTTCCCAGTGGTGCAAGGAGGGAAGATGAGAGAGAGTGAGCATAAGGTGAATTCAGACTGGCTATAAAGAAACACTTTTTCACTCTGAGAACAGGCAGGCAGTGGAGCAGGCTGCCCAGAAAGGCTGTGCAGTCTCTGTCTTAGGATGTTTTCAAGACTCGACTGGATAAAGCCCTGAGTAACCTGGTCTGACCACACAGCTGACCCTGCTTTGAGCAGGGGGATGGACTAGACAATTCCTGAGGTCCCTTCCAGTCTGCATTTATGATCCCATCTTTGCATATGTGGTTGAACTTCTTTAATGCAAGAGCACACTGCTGACTCATGTTCAACTCATCCACCAGGACTTCCAGGTCCTTTTTTGCAAAGCAAGAATCCAGCTTCTCTTAAAAAAAAGAAAGAACAGGAAGAAGTAGAGACAGAGAACCTAAAGTTTTATAAAAAAATTAGCTTAAATTTCTGGAAAGATAATCATAAAATCTATATGTTAATATTTAAAAAACAGAAGTCAGCACAGAATTATTAGGAATTGTATTTACTAATGATTTATAAAAGTATGGAATAAATTGTATGAACTGTTCTGTATTTGGACAGAAATAATTTTACTGTTGAATACTTTCCATCTCATTAATTTTCCAACTAAAATCTCTGTTCTCAAAAATTTGAAAATTCCATCAAGAAAATGAAATGATAGCTTTTTGCCTGCTTTTCTTGAAGAGTTATGTCAGTTTTGCTTCCTAAAGGAGAAAGTGAGGTTGTGAAGATCCTTTCTATCAAATAAATGACAGGCAAAAAGAAACCCCAAGATTAGTTTTCTGGATTTTTTTAACTTTTCGTCTAAGTGTTGGATGTATATTTTTCAAAGATATTTTATTGTTGTTTTGTTTCATTTTGTTTCATGAGAATAGATTTCTTTTTCCATCCATTTCTTGTGTCATATGAGCTTAAGATCTGTCACTGCCTTATTAAGCTGGACACTAAAAAAGCTTCCAGTTCTGTCCTAACCCTGAGAAACCTTTTGAATGCATTTGTGCTCTATCAGTATATCTCTTAAATTCTCAGTCTTCTGTGATATCAACAGTGAATCTGTCCTTCCGCGTGCAACTAAGGTTTCAATGGCAGCACTCAAGTGCTTCAAGTGTGTTCTTCCTACTTTCCATTTCTAGGACTACATCATGCAGAACTGATTCCTAAACAGTTAGAACAAAGGTATGTCTAGTGCTCAGAAACTCTTAATAAGTCAATGAAAGTGCAGTGTGACAGATATAAAGCATCAGCAAAATTTTTAAAAACTGAAGCTCTTATTGCCACTTTTTATTATTATTATGGCTCTTTCCTGTAATAAATTAGAGGTCAAAGTTTCAGAAATATACTGTAATATAAAATAAATATCAGTCAAACAACCCATGTAAAGCAAGGCCCAAGTATGAGCCTCTAGAGCTGTAATAAAAGTGCTTTCATGGAGTTTCTGTAAAGGATTTCAGTGAAGGTTGAGGGGAAAGGGACTGCTGAATGGTTTTATAGATAGCAAGACTTTCTTTTTTAATGCAACATAAATTTTATTTTACATGTCACTCTTCTCCAACTTTTATTGTTTTAATAACATAAAGGGTGAGATTACCAATGGGATTTGTATGTTCAATTCTCATTAATTTTAATAGGAGGTGGTCATTAAAAACCCTTAGGCAACCCTGAAAACATCAGCCAAAATTTCCTACTGTATTTGAGAGCAAAACGCAAAATCAACAAAGCCCAGAAAATCTCTTTCAGTTGAAAATCTGTGAGCACGTTTACTGGATTCCCACAGCACTGAATAGGGCATAGAGAGAAGGCTGAATCCCTTTTCAGGTCCCTGACTCATGAAGACTGCAAACAGAAGTGCTCTGTGACAAACACAGGTAACACAAAATATGATCAAAGCTAGATTGTCTTCCCCACTGCTCTTGAAGCATCTTGCTGTATTTGACAAATGCAGAATGCTTGAGAGTAAATGATGAATGTGTTTGAGGTATAAAATAAAGAATCATCAGACAACTTTAGTAAATCAGCCTAAGTTTTAATTTACCACAGTGAAATCACAGATTTAGCGGTCAAGATTTTAATGGGTACTCAACAGCCTGAGACTACAATGAATCCTCACTGAAGTCTGTGATCATTTGGTAACCATTAAAATCAATAGGCAGCCTTCCATAATTCCAGGGTATGCTGCATCAGGTCACTGGGTTAAGATCTGCTTTTACTAGATCCACCAGCTACATTAATAAAGTATTTCCTCTCCATCTCTATAACAACTCCATGTCTATAACATTTTGAAGTCATACTTTTCGTTAATGTATTATATCCTCTAATCTCTAGCTACCAGAGTTCAAATTAAGGTTCCTGTAACAAAATAAACAAGAATGAAATGTGGTTTTTTTCAGCAAATAAAAATTATGAATCATTTGTCTAGAGCTGAGATGAACTTGTTTTGTTTAACATCAGTCATCCTCTCAAAATGCCCACACATACTTTCATGTTATTGGATTAGTATTTCATTACAGTTCTTTCGCAAAGTAAGAAAATGTTTTCCCAAGATATGAGCAAGTGTTTTGTGAGTCAAAGATATCATAGACATAATAAAAATTTTAGTTATGATAATAGTGTTCATTATTCATGTCCTTCAATAATTCTGTGGGAACATATGACAAAACTAACATCTCTCTGTTTTCTTACTTAGTGGAATTGGAAATCTCAAACAGTAAGTTTTGCTAGTTTTAGAAGGCCAAGTTTTAGTCAAGGGATTAAATAGGAGTTCTTGCTATATTGGGTTCACATATTTTTGTCCGAAGAGCTCCTAAATTTTTTAATGACACTACATATCAAATTGAATTTTAAAAAAATCCAGTCCTACATAGATTAACATTTTCAGAATTGTCCCATTATAGAAATTGTGCATCCTGTTCTATTAGTTTTAGTGTCTTTAATTTATAAACTTCAATCAATGTGTTTAATTAAGCAAGCATCTAAAATGTGTTGTGCTGGAGAAGTTACTGTTTTCCATTAGTAGAAAACAAAATAATTTTTTTAAACTATCTTCATAGTTTACCATGGAATACAGAACTACCAGGATTATCAGGGCCATAAATCTTTAATAGAAAGATCATGCAGTTGTCTTTCCAGAAAATTTTAGTTTAGAATTTATTCTTTGACAGCTTGATGCCAGTCTTCATCTTCCTAATGTTACATTTATTTTCTTTTGCTTTGAGAAGGGGGTGGGGGGAGGAAGAAGGGAAGTGTAGCCTTGATGTGCAAGTGAAATGCAAAGGAAGTGCCAGTTTTGTACAGAAGAAAATTGTTTTCAAACAACTGTTTTCAATTTGTGAAGTAATATCATATGATAATATATTCAATTTTCCACTTTTAGTCAAGCAGCTTCATTCTTCAATTGACTGCAAAAGTGCTTGGAATGATTTTTGCTGGCTGTATCCAAAGTCTGCTTTTCTTGAACAAAATTTGGAAGTCCTGAATGAATATTGTGCTGTAAATAATTCTTGCCTACAAACTGGCATAAAACCAGTAAACCCATTAAATCTCTCCTTGATATCATCAACTGTCTCCATCACTACTGAAAGTTCTTATTTCTGCTGTAATCTGCTATTTTTTGTCAGATAAACTAAAAGCATGAAATTGTATCATAAGGATCTTAAATGCAACATTTTAAGGACTAGAATGTGACTTTGAGGCTAAACACACAAGTCAAGGAACAAACCCCCAGGAAGAGAGGAGGAGGGATCTATCCAAATGCTGGATTTCTATGTGTAGTCTGAGAAAGTTTTTACTCCTGTGGTTATTCCTTACTAAAGTCTTGCCACTAAAGGCAAAAATGGACATGGACTTTTGCAGTCGTAATTACACCCATACTTGCTGATCTAAGAGCTAAACTGATATTCAGACATGTAACTCTTGGAGTCAGGACAGCTGTAAAGGATTATTCCCTCGGAGTGGAGATTATGGGAAAGGACTGGTTCAGAGCCTTGCTAGCATGACTTAGAGCAAATCCAGGCTTTCCACCAGGTGTTCCAGGGCTCAATGAGAAATGAGCAAAACCTTGCTGAAGATTTTTCGTGGTGTATCTTTGTTTACCCTATGTTGGAATACTCTAGATCTGCTCTTATGAAGTGTGTCAAGTTTCTAAGGGATACAATCTACTTTTATAGAACTGCTTAACTGACAGTATCCTCGGTGTCTTCAGATGTGTCCTCTTTCCCTTCACTTAACTGATTTAAGGCTCTCCTCAGTACTGCAGCCCCAATGTTGAGGTTGAATAACTTGATCCTATTTAGGAAAGTCTTAGGTTTTGGTTTTAGATTGCTTCTCAACTTTGATGTGTTTTTTATCATTGTCTTGACATAGCATTGACTACAGTGTTTATGATAGGGAAGCATGTGGGATGCTCCAGATTGCCAGTTTTGTGCATTTCAAGATCTTTGTGCCTCACCAGCAGATGTGTGTGCAGTTTGTAGTCCCCCAAATTGTTCACCCATTTGAGATTGTCATGCAGTTGAGAAGCATTACGCTTTGATTTATAAACACAATAATAGTCTGTTCTGAGATAGCAGAAACAAATTAAGCAAAATAGAGGGAGATTGGGGGTTATTTACTTGTCTTTTCTGTCAAAAGAGCATAGCTGTGGAAATGCAGTGCATCTGACAATGTGCACAGACACATGTTGACAAAATGCAGAATGTCTTTGGTCTGATAATGAATAGATTTAAAATCTCTTGGAGACAGAGGAGTTACAGATGGGCATTGCTCATCTCCTGCCCTTCTTATGCGGAAGATTTGAACTATTGCTGTCTTTTTCTGAACTCAAGCAGATTTTGTGCTTGAGTTCTGTTGCCTTTACCAAAGTGCAACAACAGAGAATAGTATAGCTAGAAGAGCTATCTGCCTGCTCCCTCTAGAGAGATAGATATCTACCTGCTCTCTCTAGAGGGATAGATCTCTCTATCTAGCTGCATTTTACAGCTATTAAAAGAAACTTTTTTCTTGCCTATTGCCCCAACCTATCCAAAATACATATCCAAGACAATAAAATATGGAACTTGTTGAAGTCATTTGGACTAAATCCTGAGCTTCTGACCCAGAATGTAGTAGATCAAATTATCAAGGCTTATTTGTAACCATATGAAAATTTTCAACTGYAGAATAGAGTGGAAGCTTACTGATTTAAACGTTTCTGAAGACTACCTATCATTCTTCAGGTTAGTGAAAGTCCCTATCAGTGTGATGCGATGGTTGCTAATCTTAAGAAGATATTTCTCATACAGATTATTGACTTGTTCCTTTTACTGAATGTTGGTAGGAGATAAAATAAAGGAAATAGTAACTTTTTAGCCTATGTAGAATAGAAATTCTTGCCGAAGCAACACCTGGTTAGTATTTATCTCAGCTGTTTGGATTAGTGAGCTCTTAGTAGGAGGTTCTGCCGTGCTACGTCCCTTGTGGGAAGCGCTTCCAGCATACACACACATTTTACCAGCATTTCAGACTTTATAAAAGAACAACCACGCGAATAATCACTGAAAAATCTAAGTGGAATCCAGTTCTTAATTGTTTTTTCCTGCCATTAACTGAACCTCCTCATTAGGAATGTCACTGTATTGCACCACCAACTATTTTTAAAAAGGCACCAGCCCTACCAATAGCTTGAACATATATCATTGTAGATTTCAGAATGGCCACATATCTATTGCATCTAGAAAGAACAACAAAAGACAAGCTGAACAAAACTGTGTTTTAAAGAAAATCCTGGTTTAAAATTGCGTAGTGGCATAAGTTATGTGATTTTCCTGGAAAACAGAGCACTTGAAATTCCTAGGAAATTCAAGAGGCACATTGAAATATATTCTGTAGCTGAAAAGCATGAAAAAACAACTACAAGGTCCCACATTTTAAAAGAACATTTTTAAGGGCTCTCACAGCCCTCCTGGAGCCCTGCATTAAACAGCTATACAATTCCTCATTGCTGGCTTGAGACTTCTCTTTTAAATTAACTTTCCAGAATGATTTAGTGTCTTGAACTGTTGTTCAATTTGGAAAGATTCATTTGCAGGTTTTTCTGATCAAACAACTTCAGAACATATCTTTGGTCCACTTCTGCTTTTAATTTAAGACTTTCCAAAATTCATGTGAGAGATGCGGTGTACCAGGTGCAGGTGCCCAGGTGCCGGCAGCAGCAGCAGCACTGGGGGGGCTGCAGGGGCGGCCCCCGTGAGGCGGCTCCAACGGCCCCACCGCAGGGCACAGCTGAGCCCCTCAGCCACGGGCGGGCGCCTCGGGGAARGCCTGGGGAAGAAAGGGCAAAACGCTGCCCGGCAGCCAGGGCGGAGGGAAACAGTGTGAGGAACAGCCCTGCGAGCCCCAAGGGGAGAGCAGGGGGAGGGGGGGAGGTGCTCCAGGCGCCCCGGCAGAGATGGCCCTGCGGCCCCGGGGGGGACCCCGGCGGGGCAGGTGTTTCCCTGCAGCCCCTGGGAAGGCCCCAGGCTGGAGCTGGGAAAAGTGTGAGGAGGAAGGAGCGGCAGAGAGGGGCTGTTATGGACTGACCACAGCCCCCCATTCCCCATCCCCCTGCACCACTCAGAGGGGGGAGGAGGTAGAGGAGCCAGGGATCAAGGGGTGAAGGTGAGCCTGGGAAGAAGTGAGGGGCATGGGTAGAAGGGGTTTTCATTTCTGTCTTTGTTTCTCACCATCCAACTCTAATTGGGAATAAATTAAAATAATTTTCCCCAAGTCAAGCCTGTTTAGCCCATGATGGTAATTGATAAGGGATCTCCATGTCTCTATCTTGACCCATGAGCTTTTCCATCTTTCTTCCTATCCCCTCTCCTGTTGAGGAGGAGGGGGTGAGAGTGGCTGGGTGGGCGTCTGGCCCTTAGCCATGGTCAACCCACCAAGGGTGGTCAGATTTTTTTCTGACTAAACTTTATTCTCAGACAAAATGGCAATTTTTGCTGTCAAAAAATACTCATGCATTTTATTGTCTTCAAGCAGTCCAAGGTGGCAAACATTTCTGTGGGAGCCATCTTTTGGTTCTACACATATGGTAATTCTAAAATCATACAGTAAAGGAACTTGTTCACATTTTGTTCAAATAAACTGCTGGCTTTTCTAAAATTTCAGTACTTCAGTGAGATCAACATTTCACTTTGTGACTCCAATAATCAACTTGGAAATATGTGTCTTTGTAGCTAATGTGAAAACATGTTCTGGTTTTAATGATTATGAGTGCATCTGGCTCCCACTGGACTCCATAAGAAGCTATAGAAGCTGAGTACTTATGAAAAAGAAAAGATTTGGTTGAAAGGATTTTGTAGCTATGTGTTCAAATGTTAGAATAAATAGCTGTTTGTGAATGTTACCAAAATATTAGCAACTATTATTGGACGTCTATTTCAAAATTTCTTTATGAAATTTCTTATTACTTTATGATTATCTTTGTTATTTAGAGACTGAGTGAGTAAGACTTGGGTTTTTTTAGGGAAACATTCTAACCAGATAGTGCTTTAGCACTTCCCACAGGACTTAGTGCAGTCCATTACACTTATTCGTCCCTCACAGTATTCCTACAGTGAAATTTCTGCTGTGTTTTTTCTATTGCAAGGAATTCTTTTTTTTCTGAATGTGTCACATGGGAAAAAGGTTCATGTCAGTGTGAATTTCCTTTGCTCTTTGAAAGGAGTGTCAAAATTGTGTTGAATATGGTAAAATCAGGAAACATAAAAGACCAATTAACCAAATCCTTTCTTATTTTTCAGATCACAGATCAGATCCAAATAATCTTAAAATTTTGGGAAGATTCACTGGACTTTGGATGACATCCTGAGTCTTAGGTAAGTGACAGCCTGAAATGCAGCTGTACAACAGAATGAGTGTGTGAATTTCACCAGCAGTAGGAAAGCAAATGCTAATGAGGAGGAACTTGTCATGAAAAGAGAGCTACCATGGGTGACAGCAGCAGCAGAAGAGTTGACACAGGGCCATAACACAGTCAGGGGTTCCTGATTTCCATCATGCTGAAGATAAGCAGAGAAAGAAAGCAGCTGGACTTTTATGTGTTGCCTTTCTTTCTGAGATTTTACAGGTCATTAGGGGATAATAGTGCCTTTAAAAGACATGACCAGTAGGAGATAGGAGAGGCTTGCTTGTTGAAATTTCTGTAATTACTCACTCATGTTGGCTTCCTTGAAGAAAGAAGTGGAAGGAGTTTTGAGGTAGCTGACCTCTCCTTGGAGAATGGTTTGTGTTCCACAGGGGAGTGCACAAAGAATTATCTCAGGAGTAGTGAAAGTGAATACATAAGGATTAAAATAAATCTCTGCAGTATTTGGAAAACTAAATACTTCATGCACTTCTTACTTTTCACAGCCCACTACCATTCTTAAACCTTATTGTATATTTTGTTATAATGTTTATTTTTTACTGAGATGTGCAGTAAAGTAAAATCATAGAAAGAACATTAGAAATTATTTCTTTGAAATCACCTGCCTACAGTTTTCTTGCAGGTTAAAAGGATATTTCAGTTCAAGCAGTGAAGACTGGTCTGATTATTGCACTCAGGAGCTCTTTCAAATGAGTATTTGTTATAACTACTAAGAAAGATCGTCTCCTGGGTTTTCTACTCTACAACCACAGAGGAACTAATGTTGTCCCACTAACTTTGCTATTCATACTATTTTATACAGATATCATTTTACATTGTTTTGGGATTTAATTCTCTCTCTCTTACACTTGATAAAGAGTTTTGCTTTAAAAAGGGCTTCAGCACATTCTTCTCTTCCTTTAGATTGCAAAAATCACCAGGGCATGCATTTTTGTTTAGTTGTGGTTGTCTTCTGTGCATCACCTACTTTTTTCCACACAAATCATTAGTCTTAAGTATAGATTCCAGAGATATATGGCAATCAGTAGGACTGATCATATGTGTGACATGCCTTTATTTTCCCTGAGTTAGCTCTAATGTGGCTGCATTCTTAGCTTACCTTGGGTGGTCTATCAGGAGGGTGTAGTCTAACAGCTCTTCAGCTGTTAACGTAATTATTTTATGCAGCAATTCAGTAACTGCGCAGCTTGGCTTCTCCTTAAAACCTAGGCTGTCTTCAGGAGTTCACCTGAGAATAGGTAACTGAAATTGACGCTGCACTATGGATTCTCTGAAGTCTCAGGATTTTAGACATTAGGGTGCATGTTTGCAGATGATAAAGATCTAGAAAGAAATGTGACTAGAGGAGTGCCAGAAGGATCAAGACCATGATGATCAATGAGATGAACAAGAGATAGGATGTTGAAATCTGTGGAAGAGAGCTGTTAACTAAATAAGATGATCTCATTCAGGATAGCTCCAAGGGAGTCAGCTCATGGACCTTGTGTGCGATGTAAGTTAAAGTATGAAGATGAAAAGCAATGAGACTATGATGACAAAAGCAATAAAAATGACTAACACCTCATCTTTGCCTCCCCGCTATGAGATTTTGATATGGAGAAGGATCATGACATTTGAAGGTCTGGGATTAAATGAACTGGTGTGTTACAGACCACACTTTCAAAAAAATTGTCACATTAAATTACGATTTCATTAAGTTCTCCATACAACAAAGTGTAAAGTGAGAGAAGCACTCACTGGTCCTAATTTTGCTTTGGGTGGTTAGAAATGAAAAAAATGATGAAAAAAAAGGATTTTTTTTCCTCAGAATAAAAATTATCAAACTTTAGATAAATTAAAATGTTCATACCTTTTTTTTTAATTCTAGCTGCTTGGATTCTCATTTTTAATATAATATTTCATTTTTGAATAAATATAATTAGAATTTTTTCTGGAACTTATTCTTGAATTTTATTTTTTCTCTTTTATATCCTTTCTTTCCTCTTCCCATCTTTCTTTCACCCCAGATAAATGAATGATTTGAAAGTTTTGGAATATACAAGGTAAGAGTTGCAAGCTGACTGTGACAAGAGAAGCAAAAAAAATCTACAGATCTTTCTCAGAAATGTATTGAGCAAGTAACAGATCTGCATATTTAAGTCTGTGTCCTCGAAGACTGGACTTTGGCTTTACAGAATTTTCAGTATATAGGTTAGGCATTCTAGCACTCTAGACAATGTGAATGTATTCATTTACAAGCAAGCTGTAGAGAAATTCCTTGTTTTTATTTCACACCTAAAATGTCAATGCTAGTTGTGTGGCTTATGGATGACTGTCACAAAATGAACTCGAGGCCTTTCTGATATTTGTGGGATTTTTGCCATTGACTGCAATACAACCAGAAGGTTGCTCACAGCTGTTACTATAGTGATCAGAACTTATTTTTGTCTGACATTGTCAGAGAGTCCTTGGAAGTCTTGTTCCAGTTGATTTCCTGTACACAATTTGTGATATTGCTGTGGTAATTAATAACGACAATATTGCTGATCAACATTGCACCTATAGTGGGAATTCTCTTGGCTCTTTTGTGTGTTGTATGACTTAAATCCAGTATAAACATAGTGAATAACCTTGAAAGTGATAATCAGCACTAAGACAATAGCCTCTGTCTTTTCAGAATATCAGATCTACAAAGCTTTCTCTATCAGAACATTTGTAAGGCTAGATTTGAATAAAAACTTATTGTGAAATCTTATTGGAAGKTTTTTCTCTGCTTTTATCAAGGAGAATCTTTACATTGAAACAAACAAATAAAATATTCCATTAAGGATTTGTTCACTGAAGAACTTTTGTTGATGCTGTTGATCTTATTAAGAAAACAATAATGAGGGAATTAAGGTTGAATGTACTACCCATATTCTACCCAAACCTCTCATATGCGCTAATCACTAAGCTACCTAGTTTATTCTTTCTGAATAAGGCAGAGCTCCTACAGATAAAAACAATATGTAATCCATGAGTTAAAAGAGAGCATCAGAATATTGTAGGAGATGAAGTTCCAATGACAGTGGCATTTTCAGATTATTCTCTGGTTTACTTGTCTGATTTATTTTTCTCCTGTGCAATATAGAGGGACGCTTGTACAGATCTGGCAAAAGTTGTATGGATTTCCAATGAGAGCAGGCACATTCTTTAAGAATGTAGTGAAAATTGTGTGACACATTTACATGTTATTTGAAAATACCATGTTACACTGTGACCAGATTGTATTATGGAACCTGTATAGAGGGACAGAGTTAAGGTTAACTTTTGTAATTTTAATCTGATATTTGCTCTGTTAGAAACACTGATCAGTAAACAACTCTCATACCCTATTGTTGTATTTTTTATATACTACTAATTTCCATTGGGTGGAATGTCAAAACTGCTCCATATGTATGTAACTATGTTGCCCTCTTGTGACCAGCTCTCTAAAATAAGAAGCCACAGACCACTTAAAGAACAGAACTTGATTTAAAGTAATAATAAAATGAATTATTGATAGACTTAATCACTTGTGCATTTATTTTATATTAAACAGAGTAAAATTTTTATACTTTCTAAACATGGTGTTAAATATCTATCATATATATGCTGTTTCTATTCCTTTCTGACCCTAGTGTCAACTTTTTTGTGGTTTTCTCTTGACATCTCACTGTCCTTAGGTGCCCTACTAATATAAAAACAATATTCACAACCATGTAGGTGCATTTTGTGTTGACTATGATGTCAGGAGATTAATGTTCTTTTATTAAATATGTATGTACATAAGCCATCAAGCATCAAGTCATTCTGGTTTTGATTCTTTATCTCCTATGGTTCAGATACTGGTTGTTGCAAGTAGGCAAAACTGTAGTGAAATTAATCTGTCACTTATTTTGGATGTAAATCTGATTAGGTTTTCTTTTGGGCTTTGTCATTTGTTTTTGTTTTTTTGGTTTGTTTTTTTTGTTTTGTTTTGTTTTGTTTTTTGGGTTTTTTTTTGTTTTGGTTTGGTTTTTTTCTTCTTATGTGCCAGTCATTTTCAAATTGATTCAATTTCTTTAGATGCATATATTGCTCACTTGGGTTAGTCAGTAACTCTTACAAATTTCACTTAAGAAGGAATTTTAAAATGGTAGCTTCGACTATTGCCAAGTGTAGTTGACCAGTTAAATGACAGACTAGTTATGATAGATGAACCAGAYTGAAAACTGAGAAACAGAACAATTAATTGTGAATTAGGAATAATGCACATGGGATTATAAACATCCTCTGAAATCAGTTACATCTTCAGAAATCCCAGATGTTTTTGCATGTTAAGCAGAAGTCAGAAGCAATGTCAACCCTCGAAGGCAAAAGCCCAGGGAGAGAGAGGGACCCCCAGCTAGCATTTCAATTCTTGGTGAAGTAAGGAGGGGGACCAGCAAAACCGCTACCATGGACTTCCGGAGGGCGGACTTCGGCCTGTTSAGGRCACTGGTCGAGAGAGTCCCTTGGGAGGCGGTCCTGAAGGGCAAAGGGGTCCAGGAAGGCTGGACGTTCTTCAAGAAGGAAGTCTTGAAGGCGCAGGAGCAGGCTGTCCCCATGTGCTGTAAGAAGAACGGGCGGGGAAGACGACCGGCCTGGCTGAACCGGGAGCTCT
>JAYKAV010003071.1:453461-486080 GCA_035582835.1 Phoebastria nigripes | reverse complement strand
GCAGTGTGCCCAGGTGGCCAAGAAGGCCAACGGCATCCTGGCCTGTATCAGAAATAGTGTGGCCAGCAGGAGTAGGGAGGTGATTGTGCCCCTGTACTCGGCACTGGTGAGGCCGCACCTCGACTACTGTGTTCCATTTTGGGCCCCTCACTAGAAGAAGGACATTGAGGTGCTGGAGCGTGTCCAGAGGAGGGCAACGAAGCTGGTGAAGGGTCTGGAGAGCAAGTCTTATGCGGAGCGGCTGAGGGAACTGGGACTGTTTAGCCTGGAGAAGAGGAGGCTGAGGGGAGACCTTATCGTGCTCTACAACTACCTGAAAGGAGGTTGTAGTGAGGTGGGTGTTGGTCTCTTCTCCCAAGTACCTAGCGATAGGATGAGAGGAAATGGCCTCAAGTTGTGCCAGGGGAGGTTTAGATTGGACCTTAGGAAAAATTTCTTTACTGAAAGAGTGGTTAAACATTGGAAGAGGCTGCCCAGGGAAGTGGTGGAGTCACCATCCCTGGAAGTATGTAAAAGACGTGTAGATCAGGCGCTTAGGGACATGGTTTAGTGGGCATGGTGGTGTTGGGTTGACGGTTGGACTTGATGATCTTAGAGATCTTTTCCAACCTTAATGATTCTATGATTCTATGATTCTATGATTTTCCAATGCTTCAAACACAACTTGGTGTGGTTTAATTGTCTTGCTGTGATTCAGAGTTTCCGTGAGATGATAGACTCTTGTCTTACTGTGTTATGATATGAAGTGGTCCTAACTCTTATTTACTTTAAAATATTTTATCCATGTGTAATGTGGCCAGTCAAAAAATATTGAGTCTAAGGCAACTGAATTGGGGGCACAAGGAGAGGACGTGCATTTACATACACACTCACATATATAATACTTTGGATGGTATTCACCTCTCAAAAAACCACCTTGTTCTTTGATACAGACGATACTGGAAATCAAATATTTAGGGGATGAAGCCACTGGCCTAGAAGGCTGAAACATTCTAGCAAACTACTTTTTCCTTAAATAAGGAAGACTCTAAGGGAAATCTGAGCAAATTAAGACCTGAGAGTTAATTTACCTAAAACAGGGATTAGTTGCCATTAGACTAGAATTGGTGAAGCCACCCCAGGTTACATTTTAATTAGAATTTTTGTTGCAGCTTTTACACAGAGAATGCTTGATTGAACAATCTACTTTAGAAAAGTATAAAATTCTTCTTCATTTTACTTTGGATCCACTCCTTAAATCACAAAGATATACACAGACTAGAGATCTTGTATGTCACCTTCTTAATAGTTGAGGGAAAGACAATAAGTAAGCATTTTTTTTTTCCTATATAAATCTAGATACAATAATTTCTAAAGAAAAAAAATATCCACGATTTAGAAGGCCAKAACTCAAGTACCAGGTAGCTGCTTAATGCTGCTTTTCCAGTTCAGAATAAAGGTATTATTCAATTGCAGCAGGAGCCTCTGGTGAAATATGGGTATGTTACCAATTTATCTGCAGTTGCGCCCAGCAGCATCACTGCTTGGGTGGACAGAGTATCTCTGTGCCAGCAGCTGAACTGCCCTCTATGTGTGAGGATCTCTGAGCCAGCACAGGAGAGGGCATCCCTTGAGTTAAGGAGGCCTTCAGGAACACACTAAGCACAGTAAAAGCATAGATCCATCACTGTCAGCTCCTCCCCTTGCTCTTTGACAAATAGTGTAGCGTCTTCAAGGCTTTTGTTTATTCTGTGAGTTTGCCTGCTTATTGGTGCATATGCAGTAAGTTGGAAGGAACTGTTTTGCAAAGGCAAAGGCCTTGGCCTACCTCTACTTCATGAATTACCATTATACCTATGGAAATAGTGGCTTTTGAAAGCATGTATGTTTTGATTTAAATATCTTATTACAGTGTTCCAAATGACCAGAATATCTGGAGCTAGCAGTTTAGACAGTTAGTTCTCTGCTGTCCTGACTACTGTATAGTTTTGCACTGGCAGGTTATTTGAGAGGAAATCTGGAAATCAGTAATGCTAAAAGACAGTCATCTTTGAAATGGAGGGCAGAAATTAAATGGCAGAAAGTGTTCTCTGCAACAGCATACCTATATGGATTCAGTTACAGAACAAATTTGTCTGAACTTACAGAGTAATAGACAGGATATTATTTTAAATCTTTCCACAGGAACTGTTGGATAAGAAGCGTATATTAGCATGTTCTACATTATGCTAACAGGTAGAAAGAAGTATTTTTCCTTGGAATTTCTCAAACTGATAGGAACACTGAAATATTTTTTATGGTTAATTTCAATAATTGTTCTTTTGAATTTTTTTTGGTACATTGTTGGGTTTTTTTTGCAGTAAAGCATCTTCATCTCATACAGTGGTTAATGAATGAATATCATATTCATGTGTTTCAGATTCACCCAGAGTTTGACAGAGACCTTTAATTTTTCATGTGTAAAGTGTGATACCTGTGGCTTAGAATAATACAGTCTAGATATAAATGTAAATTTTTATAGCTCAAAGAAGTCCTCCTATAAACAACTTTATTCTACCTCAGGAGTATTACAAAAATTTTCTATAGTTATTCATAGTTCAAGTGTTTAAACCAAATCATGCTGAGAGAATATGAGCCATTGATATTATTTATATTAAATATGGCTACTCATGCTGCCTCTTAATTGGCTTTTATGTGGGTTAGAGATCATTTACAACAATTAAGCTGTAAGTAGGTGTTCACATAGGACTTCATGATCTCTAAACAGCTTTTTCAGGGCTCAGATACGGAGAGTGATGTCATGACTGGAATCTTGAAAAATAAATCATTATTAAAGATACATAAGGAGTGATCAGATAGGAAAAATGTATCCATTAGAAAATTAGAGAGGTTGCTTTATATTCATTAGCATCCCCTAATGCTTGACCAGAAGTTTTTGTTAATGAAACAGTCACTTTAGTACATACGATACATAAACCTCACACATGGATAGTCCAGCCTGATTTTAAAATATTTTATTTTTACAAGAAGAACAAAACATAAAAAATGTCAGTTTTCACTTCCAAAAATTAAATTGTTGTGTTTGAATTCTTACCACTATAATGCAGGCAGTGTTAAATTCCACAATTTAATTAAAATTTTCAGGGGTGTTAACCCATTATGGAAATTACAGATTGAAAAGAGTATACTAATCCTCATCTAATTAAGTCAGTTTGGATCAAATTTCTTTTTCTTGATCAAAGCTTTTTGCTCTCTTTTAATCAAATAATTTTGTGTTTAGGTTTAGAGAAACAAAATCATTTTAGAAACATCATAACAGCATTCCTAAAAAACAGGTAAGCAGGACACAACTATTTTTTATGACATGCCTACACATTACATTAGCTACTTTTTAAAGGTTTTACTCAGTTGTAACTTGTGAGCTTAATTTCACAGAAGTGAAGGTATTCAAGTAGGAAAAAAATACAATAATGAGAAGGATCGTATAACAGAGAAATGAAAGCAAATTGAACATTTTGGAGGGTGGCAGAGTGGAGGTGTTAAAAACTGGGATGCATGTGAAGGAAAATATTTAGGAAAAGCAGGTTAGCAAAATAGAATATATGACATAAATGGATATGTGAGAATTTTTTTTTTTAATTGTTCTGGTCATAGAGGAAATAGTATACAACTGTATAAAAGCAGATGTAGGGGGAAAAAAGGGATTCTGATGATGGCTTTTAAAGTCATTGGTGACCCAGATTTCAGATTATGGTATACGTTATCTAAAGCTCAGGACTGACTTCACCGTGTTCCTCTCAACAAATGTATATTAGATTCACATACAAGGAACATTTTGCTAAGGGCATATGCTACTATTATCTAAAGACAGGTGTTATGGACCTGCAGGACAGTGTAATGTGGAATAAGAGTTCACATTTTTCAGCCCTTCAGAAAACCTTTTATGCTCTCTCATTGAATCTGTATTTGTGCTCTGTAGCAGTCTAAAATTTGTATTTGAGCTCCGTTATGTAAAATTGCAGGCATTGTGTGTGATAATCTAAATTAATTTCTGCTTTAGTCCTTCAAATGTTATTTAGAAGTTTATGTTACCAAAAGGCAGTTAATTTAGAGGACATTTTCTATGGAAGTTCAAAGTGCATGGCACAATTCTGTTGGGATAGGATAATGGCATATATTCTTACAGATGGTCAATTTGTTCCCCAGTTAAATATTTGGAACTGAACAAYGTGAGTTGTGCTATATCCTATTTGACTTGGAGAAGTTGAGATATGACACTTTTCTGATAGGCAGGGTAGATGTTTAACTTGTATAAAATGTGCCAGGCAGTAGTTTGAAATACGTGCAAGACCTTGGAAAAATAAACTAATAATATTTCTTCGCATACAGAGTGTAATTCTTGTCTGCCTGGTACAGCTGGAGAGTGAGAAGCAAAGATAGTTGTATGCCCCTTTTCCATACTGCCAATGTCATGGATTCCTGGGGACTAACTTGTACTTCACCTACAACGTAACGCTAGTCTTTTAAACACTTTGTGACTGACTCCAAATTACCCAAGCAGATTTTGCTCTGGAATCCCTCCCTAGTCACATAAAAAGGAAAATGTTAAGTGGGTGATCTGAGCTTTATACTGTATGAGAGATTTCTCTTTCAGCATCTGACCTACAATAGGTACGCAGAGCCTTTCATCAAATTATCTGTCAGAGGAACTTAATGCTCATTATTATACCTATTTTATTGGTGGCAATGTTAATGGAAAAAGGAAGCTAAGGGAACTTATCATACAAAATTCAGAACCAGAAAGCGGAGTAGAATTTAAGACTCTTCTGTTCCATGTTAAATTCTAGACTCTGCTAAAATAAAATGCATTTCGGCTTTGAGAATACAGATATAACTACACACTAGAGGCTAAATTCTTTTGTCCTTGTTCAAGTAAATCCTGCCCCCAGACTGAACTGGGAATTTAGATTGAGTGAAAGACTGCAGAACTGAGCCCTAAAGGAATATGGCTTACTGCAATAAAAGACACAAGAGGGTTGGGATAAAAATACTGCTAGCAACATGTAACAACAGAACAACATTACTTAGGGAAACATTCAAATGGGATGAATTAATTAGAAACAAGACTTTGATCTAATGCTTATGACAGTATTTATGTTCAATGTAACCTATAATTTGTATTACCTCAACTCTGTCATATACTTTTTCTATTTCCTAAATAGTGTTTACCTATCTTTTACTGCTCATGAAAGAAAATGTTTTGCACTGTCAACATATTTGTTTGTTGTTAATAAAAGATTATAACTAAAAATATGATGTGTCAAACAGAACTAACCCTCCAGAGAAGCTAAGCAGATGGAAATAGAGCTGTGAAAATGAACGCATTGTAATTCAAATAATTTGCTTTTCTGCAACGAATTATCTTTAAGTCCCACCCATAACATACTAATGATGAAGCAGAACAAGAGCAAGCTTATGGATTGATTCTGCTATCCTTTACATTGGTATGAAACCTATATGACATCATTTGACATCTACAGAGTTATTTCAGATTTACAATAACATAAATTAAGGCTCAATAAGCAGAAAATTAGTAAAGCTAAGTGCTTTAAATACATTTTAAGCGCAATGAAAGGTCTATTATCTCACTGATGAGCTCTATCCAGTTCCAGTTTAAAATCCGCTGGCTCTCAGAGAAAGATACGGATTAAGACTGCTTTCAAAACAGATCCATATTCATTGAAGAGACATTTTTAATTTCCTTTTTTAATGCATATTTTCATATTCACGTTATCTGAATCTCTTTTGCATAGTTTATTCTCAAACAAATATTTGTTAAAATACAGGAAATACTTGTGCTCTGTGACAATTTAAAAAAAAAAAAAGAGTGTAATTAAATGTTTAGGTTGATTTTACAACAAGCAAGACTGCACAATTTTTAGTATTAATTTAAAATTAATTCTTCCATGTGAAAACCAACTAAGTATATTCCCATTATAGTATATATTCACAAAATTAAGAAATCAGTCATGTTAAGTATAATGTCTGCATTAATATAGAGAAGCAAACTGCAACGCCATTTATACCTTCCTAACCTAAGAAACCTTCATAAAGGAAGGCTACGTTTTTTTCCTGGAAACATAATTCCACCTTTCTTTCCAAAGTCACTTAAAATCCGTTCCTGTGTATGGATTTATAAACATGGGCTTTGGTGTTCATGCAGAATTCTACTGAGCACAATTTCTTTCAAGAGCTAGTGGATTTCAGTTTTATTGCTTGATATGTCCATTTGTTCTGACATTTTGCTGAGTGCTGCAAAGCCAAACATATATTATTTTCAAAACTGCCTTTTTTTCTTTTTCTTCTGGAAATTTTAGCGCTCTCTCCACATTTCCCACTCCTCTTTCTTTCAATGACTTTTAATGAAATTCCTAATTGGATTCTGATAYTTTCCTCATTAATTGCAGGCAGATGTAACTACAAGACTTATTACAGGAAACGTCAATGCTTATGACATTGCCATGGGGTGAAGCCTATCTAAAAGCAAATCTCGTGTAAGTGAGAACTGGACTACATTTGCCTGCTATAAAGATTACTCCAGTATACAGAGGAAAGAAAGAAAGAGAAGGAAAGAAGCAGGAATGAACTTTGTAAAATAACTGTTAGCATCGTTACCTTCCTGTAATATCATTGGGATGGGAGGCCAAAGAGCTGTAGTAACCCAAGTAAGAACTGCTGGTTGGCCTCAGAGATGGGGAAAATCACAGAAATAGTGCTGGGGCTACATGGATAGCGGGGTCATTCATGGTTTATGCTGACAATCCATTTGAAAAAAAAAGAAATAAATAGTTGAAAAAGCAACCCCTTCGGGGAGGTGGAATGCATTGCCTGGTGTGGAGCTGCCCCGGCCGGCCATGACTTGGAAACATTGAAGTTGTCTAAACTGGGCTGGAAGTTCTGGGGTTGGTTTGGTTTTGTCTAGGTTTTGTTTTTAGAAATGTATGAATTCTGCAGGATAAAAATCTTAAAATAAAAATTGCTATCCACCTTTTAAATCTATTCTGCTTAATAAATGAAATTTAGATTAAATGTCATGGAGTGGTATGGTTCCGCTCTTGTGCCTGCTCCATCCAAATTTCCCTGTGTGAGACATTCTGGAGAATTTTTAATTAATATGTTTTTCCTGACTGGGAATGGATCCAACCCTTGGTAAGAGAATCAGACTCATACTTGAGGCAGGGTCTTTTCCTACTGCCAGTCTACAGAAAAAGACTTTTAAAAAATTTAAGTTCCCCAGAAACCTACTAAGATAAAAAGCAGGGTCTACAAATAAGGAGTGAAATATTAAATGGCCGATCTCATTCCAATATGCAGTCACTATGGAATCAAAATAAGATTAAATCTTTATTTACTGCTGAGTAAAATCAGAGCTGGATAAGAGCTTTTCTGATAAACTAGAGATAATTTTTCCTTGTCTGTAAAGGTGATAAAGAGAACTTAGGTTTTTTAATTAAAGATCTAAGTAGAGAGGCATAGCTGGTAATTTATTGGTTTGGACTAATTAGTTGATAGACTGTAAGAGCTTTATTTATTTTAATATTTTATAATAAATCTTACTACAAAATTCAAAGTATATGTTTTATGAGCAAAACCAAGTAACTTCGAATATTTTTTCTGCTTTGCAACTATGACATGCAAAAATAAATATCCTTATTTC
Source organism: Phoebastria nigripes (assembly GCA_035582835.1). Classification (NCBI taxonomy): domain Eukaryota; kingdom Metazoa; phylum Chordata; class Aves; order Procellariiformes; family Diomedeidae; genus Phoebastria; species Phoebastria nigripes. Next base: position 478,384 of record JAYKAV010003071.1, on the reverse strand, counting down.
GTTGTTCAGTCACAAAAAGTAATGACAAATACATATGATTTATTCAAGGCTTAGAATCACCTTCRCTGAGCAAGCAACTGCTGCTCTTTGAGGCAGCTCCCAGGCATTTGTTATTGCCCCTCTTTCAGATGTTACTGCTCTAGTAGTAGAGTCAGCAGAATGGAGTATGTGGGGGTGCTTCAGCTGTTCAAGTTTAGTTCAGCAAATTAGCTTTAATCTTTGATTAGGGGACTTGAGCCAAGAGTCTAGGCTGAGAATGGGAGTTGCTTCAGGTTTAGCATATGTTGAGTTCTTCCACAAGATGATAGTTTGTTACATAGATTCGGCAATGTCTTATATTACTGCAAAAAATCACCAAATCTCTTCTGTCAAAGATCTTACAATTTAGTGACCAGTGTTTCTGTCAAAATTTGCTTTATCAGTTTGGGGTTACTTACTTTTTTTTTTTTTTTGGTGGCAAAATGATCTTGACTTTATTAGGCAGAGCTGAAATAGTGTAATTCAAGGATGTTCTTCCCCTCTTCTCAAGCTAACACAGCTCTTTTTGTGCTTTAGGTGTGGCCTGCTGCAAAAAAATCTGTAAAATAACTTTCTAAGAGAGTTGCCATCTTTCGTGTGCCTGCCTTCTCTGTTGGTGCTGCTGCCCACTGAGTTTCCTTTACTCATCTGTTCTACCTCCTGGAAGTGTGGTTATCTTACCATGCTTTAGATGACAAATCAACAGAAAGAGTTTAAAAAATCATTTTATGGAGTGCTAGAAAATTTTTTAAGCATTGTTATAAATTCCTCATCACTACTTTGCATTTCAGTAACATAAGAAAGTAATTTACAATTGCTGTTAGAAGTATGCAAACTATATTTTACAAATATTTATGCATAGAATAGGAGTAGTGGCTTTTTTGAAAACATGGGTACATATTAGTGCAGTGGCCATTTAACTCAAACAGTTGCAATTGCTTAGCATAACAATGAAATGGAGGAAATTAGAGCAGCCCCAACATGATCTATTCAGGACTTAATAGGGTATGGCAGTTCTTACAGCCCAGTATAGCAGAGAGTGTAAACCAGCAATAAATGCACAGTGCAAAAAGCTCATAGGTGTTTCCAGATGGTGTGATTATGGTGGGTCTGGAAGTTCTGCTTAATTGTCTGTGTAGGCAGTTAGAGCAGGCAGTTAGAGCTAAGAGGAAGGCTTGCTGTTAGTAGTGATACAGGTCACTACTGGAAATTTACCAGATTTTTCCTCCCTGGATTGTTCAGGTTTAATTGTGACTTGAACACAGCTGCTGGTTACAGAGTAATCTGCAATGAAGTGTATTTATTTATTTTTATACTAAAGTAAGTTCACTAACATATTCTTTTCTAATTAATATAAATATTAATATATCATTTTAAAATCATTTTTTAATAATAAATGATTTAATAATAAAGTTGCAAATCCATACTTGAAGTTTTGTAGGAGGTGTATTTTCAAGAATACTAGAAGTCAAGGGGAAGAAGGTATTCCAAAAATTCTTCTGCCTGTACTGAACTAAATGAATTCCTATAGTATTTCTGGGCATTTTTTAGTACAATAGATGCCCATCTCATAAGTGGTTAATGAAAGTATTTTTCTGTAAAAGAATAATTGCAAAGTATATTTTATATATGCTGAAAATATTTTTGATGTGTTTAATTTGATGAAAATTTTAACATCATTTCACAATTTTCCTTGTATGTGTACCTACCTCAGGCAATCGAATACAACTCTTAGAAACAGGCTCATTTTTACAACTTGCAAAGAATATTTAGTAACCATTGGGCTCTCAGTTGATTTATGTGGGGAAAAAAGGGTCAGGTGATACTCAGTAAACTTTCTTGATGTATAATTGTATATGATACTTAAAGAAAACTGAAAATGTTAATCCATTCATTCATTATAGAATCATAAACTACAGGCAGCTCTGGATCACTTTTAGCTTTCCATTTGATCATAGCATTTGTCACTAAGATTCAAGTATGTAATATAACTCCTACTCCAGTTGGTATTACCTTATAATTATAACTACCCATCCCCAAGACATGATTCTTAGTTCATGGGAATTGGGAGGCTGTATTGATAACCTCCACTTTCTCCTGACTTATACTTAACCAAGGATTTAGGAATAATTTACCATTAAGTCTGTGAAGCATTAAAACTCTTCCTTATTTGTTTGTTTGTTTGTTCTAAGACAATGTTCTGTTAGTATTGCAAGCACAGGGTGTTTGTATTAGGTCTATTAGCTTGCTGTACATGTAGCAACAAGTATTGGGAACGCTCTGTAACATCTTGGTTTGTGACTTGCAGCCAAATAACAGGTGCAATTGTCATCTCAGGCTCTTCCCTGTTTACACTGAAATAAGCTCCTTCTTGCATTCACTGTAATTTTCTTCTCAGCTCAATCTCTTAGTCTCCATTTGCAGAGTGCCAGTCCTGTAAGGATTGAAGTTCTTCCCGTACCTTTGGCTGTGTTGCAAGTTACTAAACATGTTTTGCCAAATTAAGAAATTTGTCCTACTCTACTCTGAACACATCTTTTTCCTCCTGCGTATTTTAAGGTTTGGTACCAATCCAAACGGCAAAATCTCTTTTGTCCAAAGTTAAGCTGATTTTTGCATGATGTTGAAGCTTGATGATACTTTCTGGTTTATAATGCCACTGATCTTTGACTAAATTCTCCAACATATTGTTTCACACCAACACATTTTCTTTGTCCTATTTTTCAAATCCTTTCTTGAAGAAAATCCTGGTCTCTAWATTCTCTACTGCTCTGCACTTGGTGTTTGAAGTGAGAGAGATGGTGCAGGGTTCTTTCTGGATCTCAGTAAGAAAGGCCGGACAACAAATGGTTTAATAAAGTAGCTGTTTAAATAAGATAGAATAAAAAGAGGAATATAGATAGCAAGTAAATCTTATGTCCCTTCAGGTGCTGGGCACTCTGCATGCATGCACCATTGGACAGACCACAGATGGATTTCCCTATAGTGCGCTGCACAGATCCCATCCACAGAGAATTGTCCTCCATTTTGGTCATTCGAGCTGTTATATATAATTTTCTTAAAGAAAACAACTCTGTTCATCATTGGTACTGTCAAACAGAATGGATGTTCGCATAGGAACTTCTTGCTGCAGAGTTAGATAAAGGTGAGGCCGTGCGGGTGGCGTAATTGCTGGTACTGAGTGGGTGGGAGCTGCCTGCAGGCTCCTCAGTTACAACCAGCTGGCTGAGTTTGTCCTGCGGCCAAGAATTTGTGCAGTACACCACAGTCTGAAGGCCACGCTGGACATGCAGCCCAGCCCAGTGCAGCACAGGCCTGCGCCTGCTCAGGTTAACTGTGTTGTGGGTCACTGACTCCTTCATGCACAGCAGTCTCCAGATCAGGATGGCTACGTTGCACCCCTTGATCCACATAGACTTTACTCTTCCTGAAGATATTACAAATTACAGATTATATTAGTAAGCTGTTCAGCTAACAGAAAGTTTCTTGACAGGCTGGGATGCTACCTCTGCCATAACACCCACCAGCACAGCACAGGCTGGCACCGGGCATGCCAGCAGGTTCCCCTACAGCGGCTGCTCATGCTAACATATGGGCTGCTCAAGCCCTAAGTATGAGGAACAATAGAGAAAACATAGTCTGTTCAAGGTCGCTAACTTCTAAATACAATGTCTTCCGCAAGGCTCCCAAAACAGCTACTGAAGAGGAATCTCTCATGTAGCATTTCCTCCCACACTGTACTCTCTGGTAACTTTACTGTAAGGTTTGTACTTACAGGATGAGGAGCGAAGGCATCCAGTAAGGCAAATATATCTTTAACAAGGGAACAATTATTGTAATGTCCCCAACCATATAGGCGAAGGAACAGCAGGATTATCTGAGAAAAAAGAATTAAGTAGAGACAGTAAAATGTTTCTGTGAAATGTTTTTCTCTTGGAAAATCCGACTTCAATGAAACAAAGTGTGTGAACATTTGCAGTTCTTGTGGGAATGTGTCAATTGCAATAATATTATTTCTGTGGCAGGGGAAAAAAAGCAAAATGCTAAATTTGAAACAGTCTGTTTCTACATGTTTTGCTTGAAGTGTATAGATTTCTCAAGCTTGAGAACACTTCCAAATATTTCTTTGAATATCTAAAGATGAATCAGTACTATTGTCAAAATTGAGGAGTAACTGTGTATAACTTGCTCTTAAATTCCCCTTTTCGGGTGATTTCAAAATCATTCTATTATGTTCTATTGTCTTTGAGAATGGTTGAGCAGGCACAGGTGTTGGCTAGACATGGAATTGTATTGTGGTAAGTGATGGACACTCTCAGAAGCTCAGCTGTTTTGGTTAAGTTCAGATGCCTAAAACAAGACTTGCCATACTTCCTCCTAGACCTGTAAAATAGGCCAAAAATCTTACATGAGGAGGCTCACAAGAGCCATTCAAAAGATAATATTAAAAAACAAATTTGACTTATGGAGATACGAAGTTATAAAAAGAGAAGACACCACCCAGCAGAAAGTAAAAGGGGAAGAAAATAGGTAAGCCCAAAACTTTATGTACCAACCAAAAAACAGTGGGGAACTTCTGACATATCCCAAAGTAAGTAAGAATCTCAAGAAGCTGCAAAAGTATTAGCCTTAATATGGAGCACTAATGTTAGCAGATCACTTGCTTCATAGTAAGAGAACCTTTGAACATAGGATAAGTGCATGGATGTTTGAGAGGCACGTGATTTACATACAGAGATCTTGTAAAATCCAAACTACACCGTCAAGAAAATTCCGTAAAAGCCTTCCTACACTTAAAGAGAAAAGGAAAGGAAATATCTGTGAAAGATATGTCTTTTTTATACTCTAAAAGAAAGACTTCCTTAAATTAAGCAAAAGACTGTTTGAGAGGAAAGAAAGTTGCTTTGAAGGAATGTGACAAAGCCGTTAAGATGTATCGACTCTTGCAGATGTGGTATACTGATGGAAACTTCAACCTATACTTCAACTTTCTGTATACCAAGGCACTCAGCAGTTGTCACAGAAACAGTCAAGAGTGCAGATATTTTCAGCAGGATTATAGAGGTGACATACCAGCACAATGCTAAAAAGATGGCTGTTCCTAGCCACAATCTATAGATTGTTAACACCAAAACTGTCTTAGTGCTGTTGGAAGAGTTTTCTAAATGCCTTACAAAATGGAAGCACAGATTTGAAGCTTTCTGCAAAAGAAGGCTATTATTTTTTTTTTATTAGCCAACAAGAAAACTGGAATGGATTATTAAAATATGAAGATAACATTTTGAAGGGAGTTCAGAGAAAACTGTCAATGAGCAGGAGGACAGAGAAACTGGAAAAAAGATTAGAAGAGGAATTTGTAAACGTGGTCAGGTATCACCAAGAGACTCTTTACACTTGCATCCTTACAAAACAATATTATCTCAAAGCTGCCATTACAATCACATGTAAAGGACATGTACGCCTGATCCATGACCCTTTCAATTACTTATTTTAGTAGCCTGATTTTCTTTTAAGCACTCTGATTTGTCTATGGATTTGTGAAACTGAAAAGGAGCCTTTGGTACACTTTGTCTTTTCTTGACATGTCCCTATAGGGCCTTACTTTGATATTATACTGTGGACAACTCTATGAGAGGTATGTCCAGCAGATAATGCCAATATGGCAAACCTGCTTGAAGAAGAACTGTTCTTTCCCTCTTCACTCCATCAACTACAATCTTTGCACTAATGTTCAACATTAATTTAAAGACTGGAGTTATACATATGTGTAGAAAGCTTCTAATAAATATCTCTAGATCAAATATTAATGCCGCATATGTTAGTAGAAAAAACAGAGAGGCAAAATGAAGCTTTAAAACTGTCTGCACTTCTGCAGTACAAGCAGCATGGGAAAAAAATTACTTATCTGCTTTCTAACATCCCACTGAGTAGCCCCCACATGTGGTATCAGGGGTTTTGGAAGGAATGTACAGGCATAAAGGCTTCTCAACGGAGAGTCCAAGTAATGTTTCACACCACTTAGAGCCCTGAAAAAGCCTGCATAGCACAGATGAGCTTTCGGGATTGCTGAAGGTATATTGTCAAGTGGGAAGCAGACTAGACTGATTAAAAGGTATAAATGTGGCTTCAAACTTTGCTAACTTCTATTTCCTTATGCATGTTCAGTTCCAATTAGGCTAGTACAGAACCTTCCTCACATGTATTTGGAATTTAACATGCATCCAGTTTTACATTTGAGGTAACTATTTACCAAATATCTCTGTGGCCTTACATTGCAAGGCCCAATGTCAGACATGGCATTTCCTATAAATATTATTTTTAGAAAGGGTCATAAATAGTATTTTTAGAAAGGGTCATATCATTCTCTTGATAATGTTATACATATAATACATAGTTGCAGACGAATTTTCGTTTGTAGTTTTATGGTTCTTTTTTTTTTCAGCACAAATGAAAAATATTAAGCTCTTTATTCTTTATTTCATATTCACTTTCCCTGTTCCCTTCTTCACTCCAGACTCAGGGCATTGACTTCTTTACCAAAGTGAGGACAAAATAGCTAGCAAACTGAAAGACATTCAGCCTCTTCTTTTTTTTTTTTTTTTTTAATTTTTACTTAAACATCAAAATTCATAAGCTAGCTAGAAGTGTAAGGACTTTCTAAGCAGATAAAGTTTTCAGAATCCCACTTCTGTGTGACTTTTTAGCTCTAATTGTTTGTAATAAAGTGATTTTTACTGCAATCCACCACGATTTTATTTTAAGACCTACTCAGTTCATAAAATATGTATGTTTCCTACCTCTGAAAAATCGGTGTAAACACATCAGCTCTGGCAGGTTGTTATCAATGTTTCACAGAACCTAAAATCAGCCTAAAAGATAACCTTCCAAAACTCAGAGGAAAAGACACACTTTCAAATTTGCCTGTCAGTCTATCTCAAAGGAGACAAAGCCGGAAAAAATGTCTTTAAATGTGATGGTCTCCTATGATCCCTTTCTAAAATTGTGTTTCCCGTTGGATAGATCTTTTATCAGAACAAGACAAAGCTTTACGCTGTCTTGTCTGACAGTGAAGCACATACTTTATACAACTCGCTGCAAGGGTTATCTCATTTAAGCTACTCTGTGATCAGTAACCTGTTTCTCCCATGGGGCTCTTCAAAGGTGGCTAGTACCCAAAACATAAGAGGGGAAAATAAAGCATTTGAAACTACTTTTTTTGACATTTTTCTGCATTGTTTCCATCTCTCTTATCTGTCTTGTATGTGGGGATCATAATTTCAAACCACCTAGAATCAAGAAGAGGCCAGTCTGTGGTTTAGCACATTCATAATTTGTAGTACATTTTGTACATACACCTCTTCACTGTGCATCCAAGGTGAAGCCAGAAAAAGATGTTTTGAGATTACATTCTTCAGAATGTTGGATACCAAAGGAAGTCAGACTGTAAAGAATCTTTCAAAATGTGTATGAAGTAAGATTCAATGTATGTCCCTCTTCTGTCTCCTAGGAAACTTCCTTAATATAATATTGAATAATAAGAAGGCTGCTTGTAATTTTAACCCATCAGAGGACAGTAGGACCTTAATTTTAAAAATTTAGCAAGATTTTCCTTTTGTTCCTGGGCCACTCTCAGTGGAATAGATTTGGCTTATTTACTCCGGAGATGGAGGTTCAAGAAATGGGGCAGAAGGGTTTGTTGCACTTGTACATTGGTGGGGATAAGGGGAACTGGGTTATGCCACATGTCTCTCTGTAACACTAGTGATACAGAAAGCAGAGCCCTCTTATCCTGCTGAACCCTTTCATCTAGAGATGTTACATGGTAACTTCAAAAAACTATTGGTATTTGTATTAGCAATTAAAAGTTTTCTTGGCTGCACTGAAATAAAAAAAAAAAAATTCCTTTCTGTATGTCTCTGACTTCATGGCACCTAGTCAGCTGTGCATAGCATAAGGAAAATTTGGAGTATCTACAAGACTGTGCTCCATGCACTCACAGAGAGTCTCTTGCAGGACTTCCGAGTGGGAGCTGATGGAAAGACTATTCTGAGGAGGAATATAGAGAGGAATGATGGTGGGAAATCAATGCTTGAGAGCTGAGCTGAGTTGCAGGCGCTCAGGTAATGATGTGCCCTCATGGAATTGAATCTGAGACTCGTGTTGCCAGAAATAACACGCTTCGACTGATAATGATCAATCCTGAATAATGGCTGTAAAATGGGAAGATGTCTGTGGAGTCCCAAATAATATGAGATAATTTACAATGCTCTGGAAGCATGAAAGACTCTGAAATGAATGAGAAATACCCATGTGTTAACGACATCAGCTCGAGGCTTTCATTAAAACTGAACCAACTTTAGGACTTTAAAGCCACCTGTGCTATAGGGTACAGGGCAGCATTACAGGATCTTTTGGATGTGTTTGACATTCACTGTACTTTCCAGAGTCTAGATGGAGGGTATGGGAAGCTTTGCAGTGTACCAGATGGTGCACTGGAAAAATAACTCCACAACCTCTCCTTTACTGTGAGTATTGAATTTGCTGCTTTTACCATTAGAAAAAGACCAAAAAAATGAGGCTAACTCAAGGTAATTCAAGACTTCTGCCAAAACAACGCATTTGCATAATTTTTTGCAGTACACAATTCCATGAATTCCTCTCCTCTCCACTCCTCTCCTCTCCTCTCCATGCCATATCAACTTTCTCCATGCTAGTATCTTCAGTTTTCTGCTCATTTCATTTTTATTGATACAGTGTAAAATTATCAGATTTAAGTACCCATTAGCTACTAAAATTTGAAACCAGCTATGGCACAAAGTAAAATAAAGTATCAGAGTCTCAATTTTCTTCTCACTGCTAGTGCTTCTGGCAATCCCATGTGAGCTATTAGTTTGATGAATAAACATGCGTTGAATTGGTTCATTAGGGTGGAACTATAGATCTCTCCTGATGTTTCCTTTATTCTTTGAAAAAGAGGCTTCATTGTTTCTATATATTTGGCTGTTACAGCTGTGATGTTGCAAAGCAAAACAAAGTGCCATACAACAAAATGCTTCTGCTTATAGAAAATGCAAAAATAGGAAGCAGAAAAAATAAACGTGATGCAAATTGAATGCTTTATCTTGCTGATTGCCAGGCATATTTACTTGGATGGAAATTCTTCCATAAATTGTGGAGTTACAATGACTTGTTGGAAATATGTTCTCATCAAAATCACAACTTAATATTTAAAGATTAAAGAGAGTGCTGCAGTTTAATATTTGTTCTACCCTGGAATCAGATACAATAGTATTACTTCTCTATTATATCTATCACTCCCCATCTGAAGCTGTCTAAAACATTTTAGTCAATTAAGCTTCATTGCACATCTACAATGACAAAGTTTGCTCCAGCCATTGGGCAGATGGAGGATTGTTACTGACAAACATTAAAATGCCCTTGCCTGAACATTCACTGACAATATCCTCTTTATTTCAATGGTCTTTTTCATAAGGAGCATTCCATGGCACTGCTTGTCTTTCTTTGAAATTAAAGTAACATTTTTATTTCTTTTTACAGTGTTAGTTAGTAGATCACTGTGAAGTTAATTATTTTGATTTATGTAGTGCTTACATATCCCACCAGATGCATGAAAATCCCACTATTTGCCTGATCCATGCTGGGAGTTACTACCTCAGACAGCTTATTTTTTCAAATTRGACAAAATAAGTTTGTGAAATAGGAGAAGAAAATTTAAAAAGAAAAAAAGATCCCCTGATAGTCTCATAGATAAGGAATGCACATGTCCAAAGTGACCCAAAAAGTCAGCTCGGTAGCCTGAGTCCAAAGCAGGTCCCGTTATTCCCAGCTCAGCATTCTTGCCAGAAGACCACACCTATGGATTCCGGTCCTTTTACTGATGTTTTGAACTAGATGTTTGCCAAGGTATGAAATCAGTCATACTCTCAAAGCAAGAGGTGCGTAATTTTTGAAACTCATAAGCATAACCAATATTTGAGGACAATCTTGTATAAGTATCAATGAGGACAAAATGTGTCGCTGTCTCTTTTTCTTTCCCTCAGATAAAAAGAAAGTGAGAACGTAGTGGGCTTTTCAGTTACCTGTGAGTGGAATTACACAACACACTATTAACAATGCTTTTACCACCTAGGACTTTATGTAGTACTTCTGCTTTGAACAGGGATTTGTGGTTTGAAGCTAAAAATGCCATACACATTTCCTTGGCAAGGTATATAACATTGCTGCCAACAGAGGATATATGCAGTTAACATGCGGATAGATGCATCTGAGTCCCAGTTTCTATATTTCAGTGCTYTTCATATTATTCTGCAAAAAGATATTCCCTAAAATGACTGAGCAGCCTGCTGCAAATGCTACAATTCTGCCAGAACTTTATAGGAGATTCTGTAGCAACAGGCCAGTATGCAAGGTCGATAGTGAACAAACATCCACTCTAATGTAAGAAGGTACTGCCCTTCATGGAGATTTTTGTCCTCATGAGAAGCAAAGCAAGGTAGTTCCCCTTCTGTCCGTCGGCAGTTCCCTTTCGGTCCTTAGGCAGTTCTGTGACGTCCGTCGGAAGTTCCGATTCTGTCCGTCAGCAGTTCCACCTATGTCCATCGGCATTTCCACTCACATCCGTCGGAAGTTCCGCACATGTCTGTCAGCAGTTCCACTTACGTCCATCGGCAGTTCCCCTTCCATCCGTCGGCCGTTGCGCCTATGTCTGTTGGCAGTTGCGCCTACGTCCATCGGTATTCCCCTTTCTGTCCGTCGGCATTTGCACTCATGTGGGTTGGTATTTCTGCTCAGATCCATTGGCATTTCCCCTTTGGTTCATTGGCAGTTCCACTTCCGCTCATGGGCATTTCCACTTCCGTCCATATGTATTTCCAACTCCACCTGTCAGCAGTTCCCCTTCTGTTCCTCAGCAGTTCCGCTCATATCCGTCGGCAGTTCCGCTCACATCCATCAGCAGTTCCCTTTCTGTCCCTCGGCATTTCTGTTCACGTCCATCAGCGGTTCCCCTTCTGCCCATCAGCAGTTCCCCTTCTGTCCGTCGGCATTTCCCCTTCTGTCTGTTGGCTGTTCCACTGCTGTCTGTTGACATTTCCGCCTACCTCTGTTGGCATATCCCCTACTGTCTGTCAGCATTTCCCGTCATGTCCATTGGCAGTTCCACTTCTGCCCATTGACATTTCCCCTTCTGTCCCTCGGCAGTTCTGCTCACGTCCGTCGGCATTTCCACTCATGTCCACCAGCAGTTCCCCTTCTGTCCGTTGGCATTTCCCCTTCTGTCTGTTGGCTGTTCCACTTCCATCCATTGGCATTTCCTCCTATGTCTGTTGGCATATCCCCTACTGTCTGTCGGCATTTCCATCAGCAGTTCCACTTCTGCCCATCGGCATTTCCGCTTCCGTCCGTAGGCATTTCCACTTCTGCCTGTCTGCATTTCCCCTTCTGTCCCTTGGCAGTTCCGCTCACGTTGGCATTTCCACTCATGTACATCGGCAGTTCCCCTTCTGTCCGTCTTCATTTCACCTTCTGTCCATCAACATTTCTGCCTACATCCGTCGGCATTTCCCTTTCTGTCTGTCGGCAGTTCCCCTTCCGTCCRTCGGCATTTCAGCTCATGTCCGTCGGTATTTCTGCTCACGTCTGCGGGCAGTTCTGCTTCCACCTGTCGGCAATTCCCCTTCCATCTCTCAGCAGTTCTGCTCACGTCCGCCGGCATTTTCCCTTCTGTCCATCGGCATTTCTGCTCATGACCATCAGCAGTTCCCCTTCTGTCCGTCGGCCGTTCTGCTTCCGTCCATTGGCATTTCTGCCTACGTCTGTTGGCATATCCCCTACTGTCTGTTGGCATTTCCATCGGCATTTCCCCTTCTGTCCCCCAGCATTCTGCTCATGTCCATCGGCAGTTCCCCTTCTGTCCCTCAGCATTCTGCTCATGTCCATCGGCAGTTCCCCTTCTGTCAGTCGGCATTTCCCTTTCTGTCCGTCGGCATTTCCTCCTACATCTGTCAGCATTTCCCTTTCTGTCCATCGGCCATCCGCTTCCGTCTGAGGGCATTTCTGCCTACATCTGTCAGCATTTCCCCTTCCATCCATCAGCAGTTCCCATTTCATCTATTGGCATTTCAGCTTATGTCTGTCAGCATTTCCGCTCACGTCTGTCGGCAGTTCTGCTTACATCCGTCGGAATGTCCCCTTCTGTCCGTCGGCATTTCAGCTCACATCCGTCGGCATTTCCCCTTCTGACTGTCAGCATTTCCTCTCACGTCCATTAGGTGTTCCCCTTTTGTCTGTCAGCAGTTCCCCTTCTGTCCATTGGCATTTCTGCCTACATCCATCAGCAGTTCTCCTTCTGTCCATCAGCAGTTCTGCTTCYGTCCGTTGGCAGTTCCCCTTCCATCCGTCGGCATTTCCGCTCATGTCCATCGGCAGTTCCCCTTGCATCCGTCGGCATTTCCGCTCATGTCCGTTGGCAGTTCCGCTTCTGTCCRTCGGCAGTTCCGCTTACAGTATGTAAGCATTCCATTCCTTTATTAGCTTGTGCACGATATCTGGATATTTTGGTCAAAAAGGATGGCAAGCAGAGTGCAGAGTGCAGTAAGTCCCTCCAGACATCCCACTGGTTGAATATTCTGTCTTGACACACATAGCTCCCCAAAAGAGCAATGAACTGAAAGTGTCAGTTAAAAATGAGGATGACAATTACAAACAGTAGAGAAGGAACAAAAGAATACAATGTATTGAAGAAATTAGAGTTATTTATCTGACAGAGATTTATGTAGGGGGCCAAAAAGTGCAGTAGAATGAGTTTCAATATCATCAACTTTGACTGAAAGCAATTAATGTGATAGAAGAGTCAGCTGGGTTTATGACAAAATGTAACGTCTCTGACCCAGAGACATGAAAATAATGACCAGAATTTCTGAGGTGGTATAATAATTCAAGTGCTAAATACTCTGTGAGGGACTGTGAAGGTTCAATTCATGTCAAAGTCAGAGGAAACTGAGGTCATTTAGGCCTAGACACTCAAAGGTATTTACGTGCTTAAATTTCCTTCCCCCCTGCCCCCAGCAGCGTTAATGCTTTTCTGTATCTGATCATCAAAATCATGTGAGATTAGGTTCTCTACCATTAGTAAGATTTTATTAGCAAGTAGTAAGCAACAGCTTGACTATTGTTGGATAGGTAATAGRAGACCTATACTTGATTGTTGTTTTGATGCATTCATCAAAAAATGAAATGTGAAAAATAACCTGTTGGCCAATGTACCATTGAAATGTCTTATATTTTGTGACTAAGCAGAATTTGTTACAGATACAACCATGGTAGTGACTAAGCTATAACAAATCCCTGTTCTGAAAATAACTTATGTTTGTTTTACAGTTTAAAAATAAGTGAATATGGACATTTTTAAATTAGYGTGTTCATACAGGGACAGTATTTTCTGTTCTAGAATTGCAGTGCAGTGTCTTTCCTTTTCTTTCTCTGTCCTTCAACAAGGCCTGTCAAAGAGGAAAGTTGAAAAATAGTCTGATCTATGGAAACCACTGTGTACTCAGCACCAAGTACACAAGTGGAGGCACTGTGTAGAATCCACACCAGCCAATTAATCTGTTTTTCCTATTTAGGGAACACAGTGGACTTCAGAAGACCTTTAGCTAAACTTCAGTTTGACACCTTGCTCAAGTTCCTTACTCATTTACAAGAGCTTTCTGAATATATCCTGCTTCCAGATTTGTCATTGATAATTTCAAGTAATTTCGTTTCCTTGTCCTTTTGTTTCACTCTCTTTAAAAAGAGTAAAAATAGTTGTCATAAGGAAGCTTGCAGAGATGATAACATATTTGCAGTTTATTTTGAGACCTTTGGAAATAGACGTTATTTCTCACACTAATTCACATTCTTTCCRTCTGTGTACTTTCTGCTTGAGATATTCACCCAGTTCCATATTTTTGCTGGAAAAATCCTCATGAAAGTCAATGGAGCAAGAGTACTTCTGGGGCCAAAATTTAAAGATAATGCCCTAAACCCAGTGATTTGGTTTCTGCAATGATATTTGAAAATCTGGTGAATAAATTGTGTCTGTGGACTCTGCTGGTGTAAAAGCTTAGCAAGATAGGACCTCCCTGACAAAGCTGTAACCTCCTCATGCTTAACTGCACACAAATAAGGCAAAGAGAAAGTGAATGAACAAGACTAGTCTAATTATTTTTCTTGTCAAACCAGAGSTCTGCTGTACAACATCTCCATTTTTAAGTGTTAAAATAGCACCTTATATTGAGGACAGTCAGATGTAACCAAAATAATTCAAATGCACTAGTTAGCTGAGTTTATGTACAAAACTAAACCAAACCAAAAATATCCTGAAATGTGCTTAGATACATACATGCACAACATCTTTGGGTGATGAAAGACAAATAAACATTTTCACATTATTCTTGTGCTGATCTTGTGAATCAAGCAGGGTAACCACAAGTCAGATTTTCTGTAAGCCTCCAGGTCAAAGTTGCTCCCAACAGCTAGCTGAACTTTGGCACACACATCACTTCTTTGTAGAAGTCTGAAATTGGATATGCTTGCAAAAATTCCTTTGTTTTAAAAAGAACTTTTTTTATTGTTCTTTTTAACACAAGAAACATAGAGATCAGCTTTTCCCTGCAACATGTTCATCAGTACTCCTTAGTCTAGATAAGAATTTCTCAGGGCATCCAGAATTCCTCCATGGAGCTTTTTCTTTCGTTCATTCTTTGCCTAGGCAACTACTTTACTTCTTCGTTGACTAGCCCCATAGTTTGGAAAAAAAGTTGGAAAGCAGGCAGTTGTGTTTCTCAAGATACATTTTCTTTTCTGCCAAAAGAGAGAGCAGAGTCTATACTCACAAAATAATCAGTGAGACACCCTTTCCATTATATCTCATGTTTCTGGCACGTGACTTTTGAACACTCTCACCACCTCGTTAAAACTTCTCTTCACCAAATTGTTTGGTGAAAGAAATGGTTTGTCTTAGTAGTCATCTTTTGGTCAAATATGCTCTGTTTAAATGCATGGTCTTCAAAGGTTCTATTCCTAACCAAGCACAGCAATTTCTCATGCTCCCCTTCTCAGTGTCCCATTCAGTAAGGAGGCAAAAGTCAGGAAAGAGGGCAGATACTGTGATAGAGTTCACAGGTGAATATAAAAGTGTAAACACAAAGAGGACTTAGTGGTAAGGCAATAAGAATCTGTTCAGATTCTCTGAAGAACACCCATGGTATCAGCATAGAGAAGTGGATATGTTTTGCAAACAATCTACAGTACAGGTAACTGCTTTTACAACATTGTTACAGACTCTGCTGAATGAATGTTCTGACCTCTGCAGTAAAAATTGTTACCAGCATCAAAAACTGTATTTGTGTGTGAGTATATATATCAAGGTTTACACTAAATAAAACTGTGCTCAGGTAATTTGTTGCATTTTGTCAAGATATATCGATAAACATATGATATATTTTGCTTCTTTTAATGCTACATTAGCCCACCATAGTTAATTAACAAGTAAAAAACATTATTTACATTATTTTTTAAAAACTTTTTTTTGCAGAAAAATCACGTGGCACGTCTCTCATGTAAATTACACAAACAGTATTCATCAGAGTACACAGATTAGTTTGTGCAAAATAAGGTACTTATTCAGCTGGCAGGAAAGCAGGCCAGCTTATAGAGAAGCAGAAATTAAGGAAGATGGTGGGATGCTGATAGTTACAAATACAAGAAGATTTGGAAATGAGAGTATTGGGGGAATACAAGGGGTACTTTCTTTTACACAATCACATTGACACAGTGTTTTAACCACTTTTGTAGGAGCAGAATAAGCCAAAATTCCAGATTTAACATTTCTTGTTTGTTAGTTGTTATTTCCTCTTGTATTTAATTTTGCCCACCTATTTGGGTGGCGATTTATTCAGGGTAAAAACAAGGACCTGAAACTGTATTTCCAGCTGAATTACACACCTGGTCTTCATCTCTGTGATTAACTTTATGGTCAGAAAGACTGTATGAATTCCTTAAACAGGATCCCTGAACTGCTTCAACATACATTCTTAAAGCTAATCACATTTTACACTTCATGCCATGTATTTTGCATATTTATTCTTGAAAGCACATTGTTCCTTCAGAATACTTTATCTGATAAGCAAGTGGAATTCCAGTTTCATAGATGTTAGCTGCTTGGATCAGTTTCTTGGTCACACTTCATTGTCCCCTTTGAAGCCCTTCTACAATGGAAACAAAGAGGAAAACTGGCTAAAATTTCTCTGTCTCCTTTACTTTCACCATGTAGCCTCAGGATGGTGTATGAGCTGCTGATCTATGGACACTATTTAGGCTGCTCATAACTATACCCATGGCCATACACAAAAAAAGAGGATCAAGGAAACAAGTTTCCTGACAGTGATGCCTCCTCCTTTTTGCTGGGAAAGTTGAATGTAGAATACAGAGAGAAATTGGCCCTGTATGATTCAAGTCACAGGAAAAGTAAGACTCAAAATGAGAAAAAAGTTATGCAGTATTTTGTTTACTTATTTTACTTACTTTGTTGCTTTTGTTTTTAGCCAAGTGTAACTAGCATATGGGGTTTTTGATTGTTTGTTTTTTTAATATTCCAATTAGCTTAACTAAGGAACAGAAGAGTGGCTCCAAAAATCAGAATTTATCAACTTTTTAAAATGGTACAGGATCTTTTTAGATTTTCATTCTAAGCCAAGAACTTGGCCAAGATTACATAATGAGCTAGTGACAAGAATAAATCCTGTCAATATGTGTTCTTCTATCTTCAGCTTTCTCATAACATATCAAGGACCCAAGGACCTACAAACCACTGCTCTTAGCGTTAGTGCCGTTTATTCATATATTATCCAGTAAGCTAAGTGAAGAAATCATAATATTGTAAGAAGAAAAAAACAGATTTTGTATAAAATCTGTTGTGTCTTTATTATTGAAATTGAGTAATTCTTCCTTTTCACTTGGAACTTTATTATTCTGCTAAATATGTGTGCATCTTAGAATATAGTGGGGAACAATGCAAATTACTTGTTTTGTTAAAATATTGACAAAATGAGGTAATGATCCAATATTGTAATTGCACTACCACAACAGAGAACAGTATTATTTATGATATGAAAGCAAAGGTAATTCTTTACATTCTCTCCTTGCAAGCTTTTTTCATAGATCTAATTCTTTCACTGAGAAAGGCAAAGGTCTGACTTGTGTCAGGAAATTCAACTGTGATGTTTCCCCTTTTACATGGTATTTTTTTCTGTAGTTTGCATTCAGAGGAGATAACTGCCACCGTTTTCAGTATAGGATAGTAGGAAGCAATCAATATTTCCAAAAGAATTTTAGGGAACATACTGCTTTTGTGTGTCTTATAGTGTCTTTTGATACTCCTGAAGAGTGTTTGTTCTCTTCAATAATCTAGCCACAGACTTGACCCTATCATTCCTTTAAAATGAATGACTTCTTTAATTCTCCTTTTCTGAGCACTGTTGTGTGAGAGCAAACATTTTGGGTATATGTGCTGACTGAAAAGGTTCCTGAAACTCTGAGCAAAGGAACTGCTTTTTATTGTTTGCTTTGTGACATGTTCAAGGAAAAAGAACTTTAAATTCTTTGCAAATACATAGGATTGAATAAAAAATAATGGACAAAACCAGTTCTCAAAACACCTAACTCCACATTCAATTTCTTCCTTAATGGAAGTAAACTGCAACCTAATCACAGGTATTTTAAAGAATTCTTCTTCCTGTACTATTGTGCATTGACCCAATTGTGAACTGCTGAAGCAGGGTAAATTAGCACAAGTAGAAAACTGCTGTAATGTAGATGTGCTGCTTCTAGCACCAATCTATCTTGTTTAGAGTTAGCCAAGATACTACTGTATGGCTCTGTATTGTGAATCTTAAGAAATCAGTTAGCTATATCGAAATGTAACAAAAATGTATTTAGCACCAGCTGTATTTTTATATCAGAACCTTATCTAAATGTGTTTTTTATGTTAAAGGTTAAGGTCAACAGTGTCAAATCTGGATGTTAAAATATGTGCCTAAAAAATGAAGTTTTGATTTCTCAAAACTGCCTTTCTGAGTCAAATGGGAGAGGCAAATATTTTGTATCATTGAAACAAAGCCACCTATATTTACCTGTCTGGAATATGCATAGCACATGAYCTTCTTCAGTAGGTAGAAGGCAGAATTTCCATTAGTTCAGTGTTATACTATTATAAAAAATTCTTTTCCTTAACTTATTGCTTTTAAATATGACAGAAACAAACAACTGTGGCTTGAAAATGGTTAGATGATAACTCTTGCTCTTCTTTTCTCTTAACTTGGATGGTGTCTTCCTCACTACCAAAGATTCTCAATGTTTAAATGGGATTGTGGGAGCCTTCATCTAGGCAGTCAGGTTAAGAAAAGTCTTTTTTAGAACTAGATATGGGGTTTTGTTCTCTTTGTGCACCTATGTAGAATTATTCTGTAATAGAGTGTTTACTGATATAAAACCCAGGAAAATTATTTTTGTGCATGTATGTCTTATACCTATTTAGGGGCAAGCCTATGAATTTCCATTTTCCATAATATTGTCTGAGAAGGTACCATCCTGTATCTAAAACAATATTAAAAAATCCATAAAGGCTGCAAAATCAACATMTTACAAGATAAAACAGAGCTTCCAAATGCATCTGCTTTGGACAAAGCAAAGTTTTCACTGAAGAATGCTTTTCCACCAAATATGCCTTTGAATGATTTTGAATAGATCTTGTCCAACTTTCTGCTGAACCTTCCTGAAGTCAGGGATGCTATAAACCATGAGTTCTGGACTTTACACAACCTGTTTGTAGATCTGCCCCTGAGTCAAGAACGCATGAAGCTACAGCTTTGCTCCCTCTGGGGCAAACGTCCACCATGGATCTGTCTCTAKCCGGATTTTGCAGAGTACCTGACACTAGAGTGACTGCACCTGATAGATCTTCCCTATGCGTGGTTGCTCTTACAGCATTTCTGTAGTGGCCTGGTGGATGTTCATCAGCTTAACAACTGTTATTAGCATCAGAACTGTCATGATCCTAAATTTCACCCAGCACTTACAGTATCCAAGGAGTTTCTAGTTCACTGAAAAATGACTTCTGTCTGACTGAAATTGAAACCAAATTAAAAACCAGGACAAAATAAAACACACTGTAAACAACAACATTTCTGTCAAAGCAAAAAATCTTTTTAGACCAGCTATTCATAGGAAACAGTGTTCATATGATCACTTTTTTTTTTTTTTTCCAGAGTACTCTTACCTCATTCAGCAGATAAGTGCTGCTTTGATGTTCTTATTTTTTATCTTTCCCTTCAATATGTCATGCCAAACTTCATTTAATGCACACTACCCAATCTTTGCACTGAATAAAAATATATAAATTTTCTCCCAGGAGTTTCTGTGGTGATCTCATTGAAAATTTTTAAAACATTAATGACTGTTTTGTTTCAATGTCCATATAGTATGGGTTGGTATTATTATTATTTCAAATTCATTGCTAGGAAACTGGAGATTCAGGACAGCTGATGTCAAAGTCACTAATTTGTTTTGGTTTCGCAATATAAGGTATCCATATAGAATCTGATTTCTTTAAAGTTCCTACTGTTGGTAGTGCACAGAAGCAGCACCATAGTTATTGGGTATGGAAGATAAGCCTACCATCTAGTTTAACTGTCTAGGTTGTCAGCTGAGTTTCCATGTACTGTCATAGAATCATAGAATATCTCAAGTTGGAAGGGACCCATAAGAATCATCGAGTCCAACTCCCTGCTCCTCGCAGGACTACCTAAAACTAAATCATATGACTAAGAGCATCGTCCAGATGCTCCTTGAACTCAGACAGGATTGGTGCCGTGACCACTTCCCTGGGGAGCCTGTTCCAGTGACCGACCATCCTCTCAGTGAAGAGCCTTTTCCTCATGTCCAGTCTGAACTTCCCCTGACGCAGCTTCATTCCATTTCCTCATGTCCTATTGCTGGTCACCAGAGAGAGGAGATCAGCACCTCCCCCTCCGCTGCCCCCCTTGAGGAAGTTGTAGACTGTGATGAGGACACCCCTTGTCAATACAGACCAAGTAGATCCTCCAAAGAGACAGAAGTCTGAGCATGCCTATTTTCTTTGCCTGCATAGTTATTCTAAAATATTTGAGTTTATACCATGTTAAATTTCCTTGATAACATTTTGTTAGCTGGTGTTCAAAGAAGTCCACCAGCTTCTGTAGAATATGTAAGTCAAAATCTAGGTATGTTGAGTTGAGCATCCAGAAGGTAAAAACATATCGTTATCAAATCATGCATAAAAGACCATTTAAGTGATTTGGCATGATAACATAAACCAAGCAAGGCTTAAATCCAGAGTTTTCAGGATAGCACCTAATCTTGACACTGAAAATATTTTTTTCATTCATCTGCTTCACACACTTCACACTTTTCAGTGTCTTCAGTAAAGGAGGCACAGCTGATCCAACTTAATTCTCTCTACAGTCCTTATTCATCACTGAGTACCTTACATCCAATTCACAAAATAATCCAGGAATTTAAAACGTAGCATCAGCCTACAGATAGACTCAAGGTGTGTGATAAACGAGACAAGCGACTGAAAGACTGTGTGTGATCTGAGTTCTAAAATTTACAAAACTTTCCAAACAACCCCAAAGGTACGAAGGCCCAGACCCACACAGGTGACCACCTCATAAGTGATCCTGACCTTCCTCGCATCTACTGTAGCTGCAGAAATCCCAGTAGGCCGACAAATTCTTGCCAAATATCTCTAGGGATACTGAGGTACCATACCATTGGGTTCCTCCCTCTCCAGTCACTGTTTGTAGTTTCTACTTCTTGCATTGGTTTAATCTATTCTTTCATGGTAATTTGAGTCACTCTTTTGCTGTTGGGGTCCCAAAGAAGTACAAAACCATTATGGATTTAATGACGAGCTCTTCTCAATATATGAAAAACTCAAGTTCTTTAACACTTGAAAACAGTTTCTTTCTTGGCATATTCTAGAAATGGTTGCAAAGAGGATGCTGTTTTCCACAGAACAACAAGTTTGATCTATTTTCCCAGTGTTTTCCTTATTATTACTATCTCAAGAAAAATCACTGTATCTTAAAATAGATGTAATCTGCTAAAAAGAAGTTTTTTAAATTTCTGTATCTGAACCTGCAAGCATTGTTCTTGTGTACAAAAACATGATAAGACTGATTATAATAGAGGGAATTGTTTAGATTTATGGCTGTTGAAGCAGTTTTGTGAGCTACAAGGGCTATCAAAAAATGTGTACAGCTGCACATGATTTAGCAATTAGCAGTGTCCAAAGCATCTATCTCTGGCAGATGTTTCAGAAGACGCTAATTTTAAATTGCATCAAAAAGAATCTTGCATGGAAGAGAACACTCAGGTCTTGTGAAATATAAAATTATTAGCTTAACTTTTAAAGTGTTTTAAAAGGATTTTTTTTTAAATAAAAAAAATGTTTGAATAAGCAAAACCTTGTTATGTCAATAGGAAAATTAAGTAAGGTTGTATGTTCATGCCAATCTGTGTTTGAATAGTGGTTTCTTTTAGTAAATGAAAGAAATATTGTGCTTTGAGGCTTTATATACTTAGTTGATGTGTCTACCCTTAAACACTATAAAGCATCTCTGTGTTTCTAAGTCTTACTCTCTCTAAAGTGTACAAATGTTCGTGTATGTTTCAAACTCAAGGCCCAGATTTCAATCTGTCTTCAAGAGATGGTGTACAAGTCTCATGTGCTATGACCTTTATGCAAGAAATAAATGAAAAATAAAATATTTCTACTACAACTTGAATTTGCTAATGGTACTAATGCAAAGTTTTCCATAGCAATCAGGTGTTAAAAGGCCAATGCAGGATGATTTGGCTTTCTGAGATGAACAATTTGCACTCTTTTAGATCAGATTTTGGTGTTAAGTGTGCTGATGCATCCTTTCCTCATTGTCATTCAGGGACTAAAGTGAGAAATATGTAATAATACTGTTTGAACTGGGGTGGAGGGGAGAGGGTTGGTTTGTTTGGGGTTTTTTGTTTGTTTGTTTGTTTGGGGTTTTTTTGGTTGTGAATTGCTGATGATTTTCCTGAAAGTTTCATGAAGAAAGGAAAGATGCTCTTACTTAATTAGTTGCATTTTATTCCAGTGTCATGAGGCAACTTCTATTCTTCCTGTGTTCTTAGCTAGGAATTTTGACATCGCTGTTTGCTGGGTTAAATCCAGCTAACATTAACAATGTGAAACAAGGTTTATCAAGGCAATTATACAATACTACTGCCAGAAAACAACTTAAAAAAAATAAGTTTTTATATTCCAGTGAGTCTTTGGAGCTTCTGTTAATTTATGCTAAWCTAGCTACAGCACTATGTATGAAGCTAGGATTTTTATGTATTTTAGGGCAACAGCAAATTCTGAAGTTGATAGTGTACAGTAAAATAATTTACTTTTATTTTTAGATTTTTTCAGGACTTTGAAAATATTTTATGGCTCCAAGTACATTATTACAGTTCAATACAGGACATGTGAACATAGAAGTCAACCATTTTCAGGTCAGAATAAATGGCAGGAAATAACATCAATTTTTTTATCCAATCTAATTTTCAAATTTTTGACCTGACTTCCCTCTGGGTAAGCATATTAATTTCTGAATAAGAGAGGAGAAAGGTAGGAAGAGTAGAAGAGAATTAAGAGAATTAATTTCAAAAGGATTTAAGAGTATCTTTCCCTTACGATTCACTAGTATTGGAAAAGTGTTACCTTAGCTCTAGATTGCATCTTTCTGAGGACAACCTTTAATTCAAAGAATTGAGATAAAGCGTATGACTAATTAACCTAACAATGCTATATTGAACATGATCTATTCTTTTTTAGAAAACTGGCAATTTATTAGTTTTCTTCTTATCGAAAGTGGGCTTTCTGACCCTATTAACATGGCACTCAGACCATTTGTGTTAAGCCCTCACTGTCCATTCTTTTTTTAGCTACTGTAAATTTCACATGTAATATGGTGCGTAAATCAGGTTTATTTTTTAACATATAGGCTGCCAAAAGGAAAAAAAAACACAACCTCCAGTATAATCCATTATAGAATCATTATTATCTAGCTCTCTGTTTGCAAAGCCAATCAAGTTCACACTTACAATATTTGGTCAGTTTTGTATTTATTCTGGTTGATATGTAATGAAATTAATCACGTTCAAAAGGTAAAATGTGTGTTACTTCATATGGTATGTTCATTAAAAATATTACAATCAAGATAGAGCACATTTCATTTACACTTTGATAAATCAGAAGTAATTTCATTTAAAATATATGAATTACACGGGGGTTAACCCAGTCCCATACAAAATTAAGAGCAAGGAATTGTATAAAATGCAGTAAGACAGCTTCATTGGGGGCCCAACTTAAATGCCTCTATGCAAACACACGTAGCATGGGCAATAAACAAGAGGGGTTAGAGACATGTGCCTGCCTGGAGGGCTACGACCTTACTGGCATCATGGAGACGTGGTGGGATGGCTCCTGTGATTGGAGTGTTGGGATGGAGGGATACAGGCTYTTTAGGAAGGACAGGAAGGGGAGATGAGGAGGGGGTGTCGCCCTCTATGTCAATGACCAGCTGGAGTGCATGGAGCTCTGCCTGGGGATGGATGAGGAGCCAACCGAGAGCTCATGGGTCAGGATTAAAGGGAGGGCAGGGACAGGTAACATTACGGTGGGGGTCTGCCACACCGACCAGGAAGACTGAGCGGATGAGGCCCTCTATAGACAGAAAAGAGCAGCCTCACGATCACAAGCCCTGGTCCTCATGGGGGACTTCAACCACCCCAATATCTGTTGGAGGGACAACACGGCAGGGCATAAGCAATCCGAGAGGTTCCTGGAATGCATCACTGATAACTTCCTCCTCCAAGGGGTAGAGGAGCCAACGAGGAGAGGTGCTATGCTGGACCTTGTTCTCACCAACAAGGAGGGGCTGGTGGAGAATGTGAAGCTCAAGGGCAGCCTGGGCTGCATTGACCATGAAAYGGTGGAGTTCAAGATCCTTAGGACACCGAGAAGGGTGCGCAGCAAGCTCACTGCCCTGGACTTCAGGAGAGCAGACTTGGGCCTCTTCAGGGATCTGCTTGGTAGTGTGCCATGGGCCAAAGCCCTGGAGGGAAGAGGGTCCCAAGAAAGCTGGTATTTAATATTCAAGGATCACCTCCTCCAAGCTCAGGAGCGATGTATCCCAACAAAGAGGAAGTCAGGCAAAAATGCCAGAAGGCCTGCATGGATGAACAAGGAGCTTCTGCACACACTCAAACACAAAAAGGAAGTCTACAGAGGGTGGAAATGAGGACAGGTAGCCTGGGAGGAATATAGAGAAATTGTCTGAGCAGCCAGGGATCAGSTTAGGAAAGCTAAAGCCCTGATAGAATTAAATCTGGCCAGGGACGTCAAGGGCAACAAGAAAAGCTTCTGTAGGTACGTTGGTGATAAAAGGAAGACGAGGGAAAATGTGGGCCCTCTCAGGAAGGAAACGGGAGACCTGGTTACCCAGGATATGGAGAAGGCGGAGGTACTCCATGACTTTTTTGCCTCGGTCTTCACCAGCAAGTGCTCGAGTCTCACCACCCCAAGCCGCAGAAGGCAGAGGCGGGGACTGGGGGAATGAAGAGCCACCCACTGGAGGAGAAGATCAGGTTCGAGACCATCTAAGGAGCCTGAAGGTGCACAAGTCCATGGGACCCGATGAGGTCCATCCGCGGGTCCTGAGGGAACTGGCAGATGTAATTGCTAAGCCACTATCCATCATATTTGAGAAGTCATGGCAGTC
>JAYKAV010003071.1:436649-453146 GCA_035582835.1 Phoebastria nigripes | reverse complement strand
AAGGCCTTTGACATGGTCCCCCACAACATCCTTCTCTCTAAACTGGAGAGGTAGAGATTTGATGGGTGGACTGTCTGGTGGGTGAGGAATTGGTTAGATGGTCGCATCCAGAGGGTAGTGGTCAATGGCTCAATGTCCAGATGGAGATCGGTGATGAGTGGTATCCCTCAGAGGTCCGTATTGGGACCGGTACTGTTTAATGTCTTCATCAATGACATAGACGGTGGGATCAAGGGCACCCGCAGCAAGTTTGCAGACAATACCAAGCTGAGTGGTGCGGTCGACATGCCTGAGGGACGGGATGCCATCCAGAGGGACCTGGACAAGCTCGAGAAGTGGGCCCCTGTGAACCTCATGAGGTTCAACAAGGCCAGGTGCAAAGTCCTGCACCTGGGTCGGGGCAACCCCTGGTATCAATACAGGCTGGGGGATGAAGGGATTGAGAGCAGCCCTGCCTAGAAGGACTTGGGAGTACTGGTGGATGACAAGCTGGACATGAGCCAGCAATGTGTGCTCACAGCCCAGAAGGCCAACCGTATCCTGGGCTGCATCAAAAGAAGCGTGGCCAGCAGGTTGAGGGAGGTGATTCTGCCCCTTTACTCCGCTCTGGTGAGACCCTACCTGGAGTACTGCATCCAGCTCTGGAGTCCTCAGCACAGGGAAGACATGGACCTGTTGGAGCGGGTCCAGAGGAGGGCCACAAAAATGATCAGGGGGATGGAATGCCTCTCCTATGAGGACAGGCTGAGAGAGTTGGGGTTGTTCAGCCTGGAGAAGAGAAGGCTTTGGGGAGACCTTATTGCAGCCTATCAGTACTTGAAGGGGGCTTATAAAAAAGATGGTGGCAAACTTTTTAGCAGGGCCTGTTGTGACAGGACAAGGGGGAATGGCTTTAAACTAAAAGAGGGCGGATTTAGACTAGATATAAGGAAGAAATTTTTTACGCTGAGGGTGGTGAAACACTGGAACAGGTTGCCCAGAGAGGTGGTAGATGCCCCATCCCTGGAAGCATTCAAGGTCAGGTTGGAGGGGGCTCTGAGCAACCTGATCTAGTTGGAGATGTGCCTGCCCATGGCAGGGGGGTTGGATTAAATGACCCTTAAAGGTCCCTTCCAACCCAAACTATTCTATGATTCTATGATTCTATAATTCTGTGATAAAACATATGGAGTATAAACAGCTTATTTCTTTAGTAGACTGTGCATGGCTTGCCTATGCAAACTATTTTATGTTACTTCTGTCTCCTTAGCTCTTGTCCTGAGTTTTGACTTCCATTGTGCCTTGCTGTGTGCTATSTTTCAATATGGGGAGTGAAAGTGAGAAACAAAAATTTAATGGACTATGTGCACAACTAGTACAAGCCTTCAGCTGCAGAGTGGATAACATTAATGGTAATCATAGAATCATAGAATCATTAAGGTTGGAAAAGACCTCTAAGATCATCAAGTCCAACCGTCAACCCAACACCTCCATGCCCACTAAACCATGTCCCTAAGCGCCTCATCTGCACGTCTTTTAAATACTTCCAGGGATGGTGACTCCACCACTTCCCTGGGCAGCCTGTTCCAATGGCTCTGGTAAGAGCTCTCTGCAGATCCACAGAAACCCTAAGCTAACCTTAGTAAAGAATATCTCTTTCATCTTTATTTTCTCACATGAGTCACAGAGCTTCTTCAGAGACCATGCTGTCCTTGGTTATGACCCTTATAGTTTAGCCAGCCTCTCCAGAGAAAAGGTGGTAAATAGAATTCTCTAAAATGTCAACAGGGGATCTATGGAGCTTGCTTTAAAAAACAGAACATAGAGAAAGTGATGTTACATGAAAAAATCCTAAAGAGATTATGCAATTTTCTATTAAAATATGTAAATAAGAAAAAATATTTAAGTAAGTATATTAAGACTTTTAAATAAAGATATCAGCTAAACATGCAAGGCTAATTTGAAGACAATATTTTGCGTAGACTGTCTCATAGGTCTTTGAAATCCCAGAATTTGTATAATTTAAACTCTGCTTTCACCCTCCAGTTTTTCAAAAGCTTCTGTGTTTTGCTTGGGGTTTTTTTGGTGTGTGTTAGAGGGAATTTGTTGTTCCCTCTTATCTTTTACAGCTTTCATTTTGCCTTAAATTCACCAAAATATTTTTTTGTTTTTATTTCATATCAATATATATATATATTCTGTTTTAATTTGAAGGTTAGACTTAAGAATATTCAACACCTCAAAAGAAAAAAAAGAAAAAACAACCAAAAAAACCCCAGCCAGCCTCCCCACCAAAACTCCTGAGTTTTGTCTGTTTTCATGCCAAATTAATAAATCTGAAAAACATGAACATATTGTTAAAAATTATTCTTAATTTTATGTCATATTTCCACAAACGTTATCTAGCCTGAATGGTGGTGACTGCAACTTGGTAAGCAATGGCAGTGTATCTAGCACTGTACAAGACATAATATGTGTATGTTCTCTGTCCCACAAACTCATAGGGGTATTTTGCTGAGCTCCTGACTTATAAGAAAACGTGAAAATCTTCCTCAGTTTTCCTGTAAAAATTGAACACACCTCTTGCTATAATCAATTATAGCAGTGGTGTCAGGCAGGTTGCAACACAGATAACACTGACTAGTTACTGCAGCTACAGCAGTGTGAACTTTATAGCACTCTTATGCAATTGTGTGAACATCTGTTTTTATTGCTCTTCTACTTCCCTGCTTTTCAAAATGTGAAGTTTTTTCCTATTATGTTCTGTACTGAGCAAAGCCATCAATTTTAAGCATCTTTTTCACATTTGCTGCAGAATGAAATCATTTTCTTTTCTCATCAAACAATCTGTATAATTAGAGTACTTTATAGCTATCTGTATCAAACAATTAGTGTATTAATTGCTGAGGGTTGGACTATACTAGTGAGCATGTAAGCAAAATTTTGTAAATGTGATTACATTTTTGAAAGTCTAATGAACAGGAATGGCCTTTCTATAGACAATGAATCCTTTTCTCCAGAACCCAACAACAAAGCTTTCTGATTTTCATTATAGATAGTCAGTTGTTTATCCTCAGGGGATATTTCCCTTTTCTATATCTCAAATTTTCTCTTTAGATTTGAAAGGCTAATTCTGATCTGGCTTATTTAGGTTCTACTCTAAAGGAAATAAATTGATTTCAGAAACATTGATCTGCATTTATGAAGCCATAACTGGTAGCTTACTGTGGCCCAGAGTCTTTTGAGCAACCTCTGAGGGTTCACTGAAAGTTAGTCTTTTGTCTTGCTGCTGTGGTTTCTTAACAAATAAATATGGGATGCATAGCAGCAATTTATCTGAATTTGTTCACAAGTACTTAACATATTATTCTAATCATTTGGGGTTTTAGAACACATCTGATGTGTGTCATGCTTTTGTACATACACGGCCTGTTAGTGAAACTGAGAGGGCTGTATT
The DNA here is from genome assembly GCA_035582835.1 of Phoebastria nigripes. Lineage (NCBI taxonomy): Eukaryota > Metazoa > Chordata > Aves > Procellariiformes > Diomedeidae > Phoebastria > Phoebastria nigripes. Next base: position 449,710 of record JAYKAV010003071.1, on the reverse strand, counting down.
GTGTTTCAAGAGAGTTATTCTAGTCTTCCCTTGCAAACATATTAACAGCTCCATCCTCCTCCAAAAATATGAACTGTGCAGTTGCACCTGTGACAGGTCAAGCCCACAAGCAAATACTCTTGAGACAACAGCCTTTGCTCACCATGCTGATAATWTGGGGTTCTTTAAAGCAGAAATGCCCAGCTACTCTACAGTAATACTGTGACTAGCTCATGAAGAGGAACACGTATATCTGTATGTCTTTATACTGTCTGTTTTCACTGTATATACTTTTTAATCTTCAAAAATGAAATTATCTATTTCAATTTTAAATATGGAACGTATTAAGCATGCTAATATTTATTTGTGTCTTCCTGAGTGAATGACTGGCAAACTGGAGCTCTTTGCCCTGTGGAGTGGAGCTCTGCAAAGGCAGTGTCAGGAAGGAGAACATAAAGGATACTGTACTCCTCTCTTCTACCTCTCTTTTGATCTCACAAAGTGTGATTCAGCTCTAGAGACAGATAGGTGGTCACATAAGCAATCTTTGCTATGGGAACTAAAAGCGTTATGCAGATCCTGCAGATCCATGTGCCTTAGGCTCTGCATTGAGATGAGGCAGAGTTATGTCCTATGCTTTCTTGCTCGATGCATTCCCATGTAAATGAAATTTAGGTGTGCGGGTTAGATAGGAGCTGCAGAATATTCAGAAATGTGATTAATCTGAATGAAAAAGGGAACAGTGCTGTGAAAGATGCAGAGAAACAGACCTAACCCAGAGGGAGTACACAGTCACAAGCAGTCTTACAAGCACAAAGAAAAGCATCTGATAGTACATAGTAATATTTAAAAAAAGACTGTCTTCACTACATTTAAAAAGAGACTGATACAAAACTCCTGTGGCAAATGCAAACTTGCTCAAACTAAAGAAAATTCCAGCATCTGACAGAAGTCATACGGCAAAATAAGTAAAAAATTAAGTTGGGAGGCATGTGCATAAACGAAAGGTAGTCTAGAAGCATTTGCCTCATTTCATGAATCTCTGCGGCTAGATGCATCTTTAACATGAGTTTTCCATGTAAGCAATTTGATCCTCAGCAAATTCATGAAACCACTAAGGACACACTCCAGAAAAGCTGTTCTATTAAGATATAGGTCACACTTAAAACCTTTGTTAAGTTTGGTTTAGGATGTGAAAATGAGTCACCCAGCCTCTGAACTTACTCAGTAACTCAGCAGGTGTCTTTTTTTCCCCCTATTTTTGTCAGTGAAACAAATGGGGCTTAAATACAAAAAAATAGTGAGATATTCCTGAATGGAGACTTATATTTCTGATTACTGAAGAAGAAAAAAAAAAAAAAAAAAAAGAATTGTTATCATTGATCATATTCCATGTAGCAGTTTTCTATCATCATTGGGTTTCAGTTTATCATTTTCATGTTGTAAATCTGTAATAAAATATTACACTAATATCCAATTTCAGGAAGTAAAATGTGTCCATTTAATAGAAAATGTTAGTAGAAATTATTAGGAGATTATATTATAATAGCACTAATTATATACCTGACTAATGATCCTCTGTTTTTGGAAGTATTTCCTCTGCCAGTCAACAGAGTACATATATATTTTGTGGAATTAGCAAGCACCTATCTGCTTAAAATTGATAGGGTTTATTTTTCCTTGCTTTGTATTGTCTAATCTAGCATAACCAAAATATATAGTATGACCAAAATATAATATTAAGATTTCCAGAAGGACTATGTCCTGATGCCTAAACCAAGCAATAATCATTCCCATGTTTGGTTTTCCTCTGTATTGTTAATCTTTTAGCTTTATCCATAGTAATAAAAGCCATTTTTAAATATATTGAAATTAACATTAGGAGGCTCAGTGAAGTCGTGACGTGATTTAAACATTTTGATGAAATCTTTAAAATGACTGCCAATCTGACAGTCAACGTAAACCTGTAGGAGCACAGCAGAAATAAGTAATATCACACAAGGCAATTTCTTGATTAAAGAAGACTTTTAATGGAAAAAATATTTATGAAACTTTATGCTTGTTTTTAAGTTGCTTTGAAATTGGCCAGTGAACAATAGAGTAGGAGGGCACAATCAGATGGATAGACGGTTTCTTTAGGAGTCGTGCTGAAAAGTATTATAATTCTGTAGGAAAGGTAGCAACTGGAAGTGAGACAAAACCCATCAATATTCTGGGAAAACTTTCATCACTTTTAGTTTTTCCAGCCATCTGTAATTTTTAATCTCTATGTTAATAGCTTACAGAGCAGTGCAGAGCCTGGGGTCTTCTATCAGTAATAGAAAAAAATAATATTTACAGGACTACCAGCCATTAAAAGATTTCCCTGAGGTACTTCATTCTTTAAGTTAATGTGGTTCACCTGATTAATTATCAATAGAGAGTATTATTTAACATTATACGTATTGTTCAATATTTTCAATCAAGATAGAAATTTATGTACATAAGTGATTTTATCATATGTAGTTTATATTTTTCTGTTTATGTTTATTTCAATTATTCTGTAGGATCTATGTAGCAAGGACCTCCAAAACACACAGAGAATCATTCATGAGTTCTTCCATAAAACTCTGGGAACAGCAAACTCATATTTTCTGTCATATCCACTGTATGGTTGAAAATATTCTCACCATCCCTAATACAGACAGAATCATGTGCTCTTAAGAAAATCATCTTCTGTTGAAATTAAAAAAAGTTATATTTTAAAATCCATATCATAACTTCATTGCATGATACTTAGAAGTTCTAAGTTAATTGTACAGTTAGCGATAGCATTTTACAGTCATCATGACTATAAAAGTCTAATATTTGAGACTCATTCAACAGCTTTTTTAAAGAATTTCTTGTGTACTGCCCAGATTACTCTTATGTGTATTAGCTGTAGTTAAAGGAGGTTTTTTTCATTAATTGCATGGCATAACTTTTTTTAATAGAATATTTTATATTATTCCCTTCATGCTAATGATGTCAGAATGTTTAATATTTTTGTCTCACTGGTTTCTTTCTTTTGAATTTTATTGGAAAATGATTTTGAGATGCTTTATATTTAGGAAAAGATTCCCATTCATGAAAATGTGTTTTTCTTCAAAGTATACAGAATTTGTGGTCTGTGATTGTTTTTGTTTTGTTTTTCAACAGGATTTACTATGCACAAACCACAGTCATAAAAGTACATAATGGCTTAGTAAAAGCACTGAAATTTATCACGATAGAATTCTCTGTCCTATGCAAGTAAAATTTCATTTCTGCTGAGTTAAGAAATGAGTGCTCCCTACTGTGTTTCACTGTTACCTGTGATTCTGTTTAAGGAAAGCTAAATTACTGTTATGAAAAGCAGGAGTTGGTAAGTCTCATGACAGTAAAAGAAGGCTAATGCTATATTGATTCTAAATCTTCCTCTTTCCTCTACTTCTTCACAAGAAATATGTTTCTAGGCTGTTGGTTTTGCATGGTGTCACAGAAACTTCACAATACAATTCTGTACCTCTAGGCACTGCAGAAGATGGTACACAAGCGGATAGTTAAAAGTAAATACCTGCCTARACTGTTTGCAGACAAAGCACACAAGACGAATAGCCTTTTTATGGCACGCTCTATATGGAGAGAGAACAGATGCAATCGGAGAATAAATGTTTAGTCCAACAATACCTAGAAGTCTGCAGTTAAATTTGGAAACAGGATGTCCATGTTTCAGTCTAATGCCATCACACAAAACATCTTTTTTTTTTTTTTTTTTCTGTCCTTGCCAGACTAGACTTAATGCAGTTTTATTGTATTGTCCAAATTGCATGAGGTGTTAAGACCTCTTGATGGAAGCTGTAGAGCTTGTTACTAATTTATGTTCTAGGAGATGTTTTAGCAAACAAAACGTAGTTGGGGTAAGGGTTTCCCATTCTAGATGCTAGAAAGTACCTGATTGTAAGGGAGACTAGGAGAGCTCATGGAAGAGAAATCTGTTGGGGGTTTTATATATAAAAGTGCCATCTCTTGCTAAGTACATCCCTGAGCTACAAATTGTTGAAAACTGGGAGACCACTAAGAAACTCTTGCTTTTTCTGTAAGAAGATAAGGAAATTCCTACAGGGTTCTGTAAACTGCAAGTGCTGGGCTGGAGCAACTTCTGGTCTGTCCCAGGACTATCCTCCTTACATTGTTATTGTACTTGAAAACCCATATGAAATAGTACTATCACTACACTTGGACTGATTAATATTATAATATTTTTCTTTCTGCATAGATGACAAACTGAGAACAACCATCATTAAAAATAACCACAATCCTATAAAAATTATTAGCTCTACTCTGCTCTCCTACGCAGCTCACAAACCAGCTTGAGGAACATCCACACTAGAAGAACGATTTTCCAGAAATAATATTAGAAGAAAGTTCATCATTAATTTGGGCAGCCTGAGTCTTGAGGAGGTTTTGTATTTTTGTATTTGTAAAGAAGGAAGGCGAAGCAGAAACTTCCCTTAATAAGGTTCTCAAACAAGTTCATTATCTGTGATACAGCAAATATTATTGGTATGGCTAATTCTCACAAAGTGCCCTTATGAGCTTAAACTGAATAGTTACATGTGATAGTAGTGAAAATAAGTGCACAAACTGACACTGGTAATGTTTTAACTAAATTTAAATTCATACTTCTTGTGCTTGTCTGCCAGGCCATTTCTTCCAAACCAACTTAAATTATGAATTTACACCATGTTTACTTCTCTTCAGTAGTGATATTTTTCAGACAATGCAAGGCACACAATAATTGCAAAGTTCCTTTCTCTGCTTTGTACAAAGAAGTCAGTGTAGTGTAAATTCACATACTAGTCTACCACACATTAACTTCTTTGTACAGGTATTAATTAATAGTGAGAGAATTTCAGCACTTCCTGGAGGTGCACCTCTGGCTCTCTCTTCGGTTTCAGTAGTTGGAGATAACAAGAAATGCTCCCATAATCTTCTTGTCTTGAGTCTGGACAAATCCAGTTCTCTCACCCTCTCCTCCCATGTCGCGTGCTTGAGCACTGACCATGTTAGTCACCCTTTGCTGGTCTTGCACCAATATCTCAGTGTGTCTCTTGTAGATGGAAGCCCAAAATGAGACATAATATTCCACCTGTGGTCTCATATGGGCCAAAGAGAGAGAAAAGGGTCATTTTCTTTGACTTGCTGCTAGGACAGTCCAGTATGTACTTAGATTTCTTTGTTGCAGGGGTGTACTGCTGGGGTGAGGCTGACTAGCAGCCTCCAGTTCCCTGGACCCTCCTTCTTGCATTCCTTGAAGATGGGCTTGATGTCTGCCTATTAGGGAGGAAACCTCTGCAGGTAGGAAACAGAGGCAGAGAAAGCTTTATTGACTAGGTTATGAAAAGCCATCAAACATTGGCAGGGTTGGGATTATAATCTGTTACTTTTGATTCCTCAGCCTTGGTAAAGATCATTTGAATAATTGTGGTGGGTTGACCCTGGCTGGCAGGTAAGCCCCCACCCAGTCACATGCTCAGTCTCCCTCAGTGGGATGGGGGAGAGAATTGGAAGGGTTTTTCTCACACAAGTGAGAAAAAAACTTGCAGGAAGATAAAGAAAGTTTAATAAGTGAAGGGAAAAGAACAAAAAGAAACAAGTGAAGCAAAAGCAATCACTCACCCCCAGCAGACCGAGGCCCAGCCTGTCCTTGAGCAACGGCTACTTTGGAAAAACTTCCCCCCGCCCCCGCCTTTTATTGCTGAGCATGATGTTGTACGGTAGGGAATATGCCTTTAGGCAGTTTGGGCGAGCTGTCCCAGCTGTGTCCCCTCCCTAACTCTTGCCCACCCCCAACATATTTGCTGTGGGGACAGAGTGAGAAACAGAGAAGGCCTTGACACTGTGTAATCCCTGCTCAGCAATAGCTAAAACTTTGGTGTGTTATCAAAACTGTTTTGGTCCCCAGTCTGAAGCAYGGCACCATATGGGCTGCTGTGAAGAAAACTAACTCCATCCCAGCCAGACCCAGAACAATAATCTTGACCAATGCTTCTTTATTGATGGCTTCCCATCCTGTTCTCTACTTAAACTATTGCACTGGAAACACACTATGCCACTTGCTAGACCACATTTATTGTATAAGCTTAAAATTTCAACTTTTGCGTGTGTATCTCCGTTGATCCTCCAAATGTTCTTAGGATTGCTTATCATGTACCATTGAGTAGACTAAAGAAGCCAAAAGCTGTCACAGGCTGATAAACAATTTTCTTTCAGCTGTTCTCTCTCATTGTATTCTGTGTCTCTTCTTTTTTTTTCCTCTTCTCCCCAGTATAATCTGGCTGCCAGGCACATAGAATTAGAAATTTACCAGCATCCAGACAGCTGATTAAAAAAAAMCGGGATAATGTGAGACTCTCACAGCAGAACTGCATCTGCTGAATCAGCAAACTATGGAGACATAAGCCATCATCACATAGGAAAAAAGGAAAATCTGAGGAAGGTATTGCAGATATGTAACTTATGGAAGCGCAGTAGAAGCCCAATCTTATTCCTGTGCCTAACCTTGGCAAGTACCCAGTGCAGCCAGTGGAAGAGAAAAGAAAATAGCATAGCAGTCAGAGACTCAAAAGTAGTCATAGAAAGAAAGAAAAAAAAAAAAAAGTCAGTGTACCCAATACAGAGGTTCCAGAAGGATTCTGGTGGTCACTGCATGTCTTCAATCACACATCTCTTTCAGTGACTTAGCCTGACTGGCAGGTTGCAGAGCAAAATTTTGTAATCCAGTTTGATCTTGACTGCAGTTTCACTAACATGGGTGTGCACTTTTCTGTTTGGTGTTATTTATTCACTAACTTTTATTTGGTGTGCTTTATTCTCTCGCTATTAATTTTAATGTGAATCAAATACCAGCAGAGCTGTCATTTTAATTAGGACAGTTAACTATAACAGTAAATAGAACTTTACACCAATATGTAATTGTAGATTTACTTGTGTGATAGATAACTGCAGATTTAATGGGGTGACTGCAATTTGCAGTTGTTTCAGCTTTTATCCTTTGCAGTGTGCTTAAAGTCTTTTTTTGAAGTTTCATATATTCCAAAATAACCTGGAAATTGAAATTCAGGGCACATCTTTTTGACACAGTGTACTTCTGTGTCCGAGATTCTTGCACGAGCTTGTAGCAGGCTGGTACATCTGCATCACAGGAGACTTCAGCTGTGATGCAAGTGACAATAGGGCCGCGTCCCTGTTTTGAGTCAAATGAGGGGCTGGACTTGCAGAGTGAATTTTAGTAGGAGACTAACATAATTTTCAGTCCCTGCACAGCAGCATAGCTTTATTTTTCTTATATCTAGCCCATATCTCTGAAGTCTCGGAAACAAAAGCCGCACCTAACCTTCCTAGTAAATCTACACCTACGTTATGTGCTGTGTCTGGGCAGCCCCAAGCACAGATACTAGCTTAGGCCTTGAATTAAAACCATTCAGTGTGTCACTTAGGCAGGTATGTTGCTATAATTGTAAACAAAGATGGGAATGTCTGCACTGCGTTATATCACTACAGATATGCTCTCTGTTTCTGCTACCTGAGAATTTTCTCCTACTTTCATTCCTATTTTCTACCCCAGTGTCACTAAATGACAAGTAAACTGAAAAATCAGAATTTTGGAAAATGACAAATGTTTTGAAGATATTGTCTTTGAGAAAGCTTAATAGGATCTGATTTTCAGGGGGAACATGCCTTTGGTTTGGTATATTCAAAACCATTAATAACTTAGAAGGTCAAAGTCTTTTCTCAGAAGCAGTCCTGTCACTGAAAATTGACTTGTCATTTGAAGTGTCCCCTCATATGTAAGGTTCATATTGCTCATATTTGTCATATTTGTTCATTTGGTTCATATTTGTGTATAAAATTGTGTATAAATCTACTAACCGGAAACAAGTAAGAGTTTATCTGAAATACAGTGTTTTTTAGACTTATTTCTGAAAAAAAAAGACCCTTCTGTGAAATATTGAAAGAGTCCTCATGAAATCCTCATTTCTTTTATTCTGCAAATATGAGTACACTTGGGAACAGAAACAGAATTGGCTGTATCAGTCCCAGCTCAGGAAAATAAGGTATGAGGAGACAGAACATGTCTGTAAGATCATAATATAGGAAGAAGAAACAAGAAGTATGTGAACAATGCCTTGCAAGTACAGAATACATCACGGAAAGTATTAAACACAGTGTCTATTTTTAACTTAACAGTGAGCAGTGCAGTTCAGCAACAAAGTTTCTGTCCAGTGGAGGAGCAGAACTCTCGATGTTAGCATTATTTTCATTTGGATGAACAAGTGAAATATGAATAAGAGATTAGCTCCTTATTTTGAGAAATTAATTTCTGAAGAACTTAAAAACCATTTTTGACTCAACTTTTTCTACTTTATCTTCTTAATATTTTCTTACAATTTTCATTTCTATTGATTTACCTTTCCTTATACAACTTCAGTTAATTTTTCTGTTTAGCCTTGAGCTGCGAGGGGTTGCGTAACTAACCTACTGATACAACAACAACAAAAGAAAATAGCAAGAGAGGATTAAAGCTGACATGGCTTTTAGTAGGAATATTTTAAATGAAATTGAATTGTAGAACACTAGAATGAAAAGTTTAGAAAGAGTGTAAGTTAGCAACTTTTGATTCAGTTTCTCATCTTTGGATGAAGTAAAATGTGTTAAAAATATTTTAGCACTAGCAAAGTGTTTTAAGTATTTCACTAAGGATTTAATGAAGTAAATAGTGTGCCTTGTAAGTCTACTAATCTTCTGCAATATGATAATTTTGAGTTCACATAAATTATTACTAAGGAGAAATAACTGCTTTAAAGCGAAATTGAGATAAATACTTGTGTTTAAGAAAAGATACATTAATATCATAATGGAACCTGCTACCAGTTTCTACATTTCAGTAATCTCTGCAGAGGACCAACATTTATGACAATCATCATCAGATTAGAATGAAAACTTAATACAGCACTACATAGTGGTTCAGTTCTGACATATTCTTATGCCACAATCTGGTACTTAAAACAAACAACTACTTTATATTTTAGTACTTCTTTTTCTTATGATAATACATTATATCTATATTAGGGATCCTTCTGATTTCATAAGAAAGCTCATTTCATTCTGTTGGGACAAAATATTAAAACAAATTATGGCCTATTTTACTTCATTTTTTCTTGTCATCAGAGGATGTGATTTGTGATATCTTTTTGTATTAGAAGGAATGATTTATTTTAGCTTTTACATAACTCTTGGAAAATAAAATTACTCTAACTTCATTTACAAATATATATCCTATTCAATTTTTTTTCCTATGGTTTTAGACAGAAGGCAGCTATTATTTAAGAAAATCATACTTATCCTTAAAGAAAGTGGCAATAAAGTTAGAAGGTTAGCTGTCATGAATTTTGCAAGAAAAACAAGATAGAGTTTTTATCTAAATGAAATTTTGTGGAATATGGGGTAGAAACTGATAATTCAAAGTAATTAATAAAGAATAACATGCTTACAATAGTAGGATAGAGTTTTCATTTGGTTGGCTTTTGTAGAAAGCCATCTCTTATTTATGAATTGCTTGTTAGAGAACAATTGTACCCATGCTTTACATTTAGGTTTAACAGAATTCAAGTGAATAATCCCTGTAGATATTAGTGTAGCTCTTCTTGTGTGTAAAAGAAGACATGTGTGCATTTGAAGACAGCAATCCAACACAGCATTTAAATTTATGTTTTAAAAACTTGAGCTTTAAATATGTGCTTCAGATCAGAGCTTGTGTGGGTAAATGCAGCCTGCATTGTTACTGCTATGGCATACTTATATCCACCTGGAGTCCCAGCTGGGAAAGTTGTCACACAGGAAAATTCAGAGTGCCCCTGGTGAAAGGACTATTATTTTCTGTTATATTACACAGATTTTTAAGCCATTTTATTAAATCTAACATAACAGGAAAATATGTTTCTGAAGTAGACTTCTTTGGTATGGTTGAAAACAAAACAAAAACCTATTCAAAACTGGACAAAAGCTATTAATTTTGATTCTATTTCAAGGCTTACAACATTTTTATTAGTTTAAGTGCTTTTACATTTCCATAAAAAACTTCCACACATGTTGTGTCTGATAAGTTTAGTGTTGTCCTAGTTTCTCCTTCTACAGGTATGCCTTCATTTTGCTGAGTGGATGTTGATCGAGTAAATAGTATAACACAGAAATGATTAAAAAAGAATAGATCATTTGTCACCTTCTAATTTTTCCCCTCCTTAAGTTTAAATATTACAAAGTTTAATATGTATAAAACCAGTTGAATGCTGCAGGCRTATGTTTTTAAAAGGCAATAGCTCAGTGTTATTTTTAAACAGAACCATATCATCCTACCAAAGGATTTCATTCCTTTTTCAAATGCTGTGGAATGACAGCCAATTTTAACCTCTCTCTAAAACTCTCTATGACAAATCCATTAGAATCACTGCTGCGATGCTTTTAAAGGTGTATTTCTAGACAACCAATCACTCTGTATCTTCAGATGGAGGTTATCAGAATGACTTGATTTGAACATGGACTCTCCCCAGCTGATGATACCCATTAGACCTGCTGGACAAGCATGTACTTTCAGCTTAATGATTGTAGCTGTGGTCCATCTCAACAGCTGGCAGCTGCAAGCACCTGCTCCACTTAAGACGGCATCTGCAGTGTACTCAGTAAGGGACTGCACACCCAGTAACCAAAAAAAAAGAAACCAATGAGTAAAAATTTTTTATTGCATCCAGTTTATGCTGTTCCACTTATTTGATATAGTCTACTATGAAAATGAAACATTAATATTAAATATATATTTTATAATTAAAACAGTTAACCTTCCTATTAGAGGAAATATGATAATATCATGAAAACATTGGTTCAGTTACAGAAAATATTGAAGATTCAAATTACTGAGGAGCCAAAACTCAATAATGATATCACTAATTAAATCAAATGTCTTCTTTGCTTTCCTCTCTGCCATTTCCTTGTGAGAAGGGTTTTCAGGGGAGATTATTGTTATAATGTAGGACTGCATATAAAAAAATTGTACTGAAAGTATGAAAAGCATGATTAGTAAGGAGTATATTTGGGGTTTGCTTATTTTTATTTAACATGTTATCAAGGAAATTATTTTCCTATAAAACAACTATGTTGATAGTTCCATTTAAAAATTCTTCCATCTAGAAGAAAAGTGATACTTGAAAAAACACATTATTTTCTCTCAAAAACCAATGAAATTGTTATAAACATTTCTTGGAACCAGTCACATCATATTTTCCACTAGTCCATCTACAAGATAATTACTGTTTAGCTTCTCTGCTTGAATGTTAGTCACCTGCAACCTGTTTCAAGGTCAACTGTTGGAAAGAAACAAAACAAAACAATAACAACACTCAAYTACAAGCCTCATTTTTTTCTGCCCTAGAAGGCCAAGGCTAAGAACATCTTCTTTTGAATATTCTGAATGTTGCATTCATATGTTTATATACATACATACACACACATATTATAGTAATTACATTACATTATAGTAAAATCTAGTTTATATATAAAGTATATTTTTATATATATATAAAATTTTATTTATGCCATTCAGCAATAGATTCATTTAAGAAAAGCATGGCAATATAAATACAGTTTGAGCTAATTACGGTAAACTATACACATAATGAGAATTATAGTATTTAATAAGTTATATTGACCAATTTTATTTAATAATAATTTTAACATAGAAATACACTGATTTGTTAAACTGGTTTTTGAAGATGTTAACTTCAGCTTTTGTAAAAAGATTGTGGTAAAAAGAAATTCACAGAATCACACATGAATTGTGATCTGTTTTGTAAGAGCCAAAGTGTGTTTTATCTACAATTTGTTGTTAAAATCTATTTCCATGTTGTTTTTTAGTCATTTTGCACTTTCACAGCATCAGTCTTTATTGTTACTAACGCTCACTTTTGCTATGTAAAATTGAAATATTTCATCTTCACTGGTAACTCATACATTTGAAAGTTTACATACGTAGATATCTGAGGAAGAAAATGCTTGGGATAAGCAGGTTATGTTCTGAAACACAGCTGTTCTTTGAGATCCATGATTTTTCCAACACACCTTAAAAAAAAGACTTTCATTTGTCAGTCTGATGTAAGTACCTGGTAATATCAAACATATAGGGCAAGTTGGACTGGAAGAGGGGTGCACATATCATGTTAACACCATATGAATTTTACTTCATTTTTGCCGGCTCCTATGCCTGAAACAGCATCCTTTGCTCTAGTGGCCAGTTATGTTGTAGTCTCTCCATCTTTACATTAGCTTATTTTATTTAGCTTTAATGTTGGCCAGTTGTCTATTCCTGCTTTTTAATCATGTGTTCACAGCTTGCTGAAGACATTAAGGTCATATACTTATAGACACACCTGAATGGTGATAGTCTAGTGATTAATAACACAGCTATAGGCTGTAACGCTATGGATGAAAATTGGGAGTAATGTAACGCATACATGCTTACTGTTCTCCTTGTCTTTTCTGGTGTGCTTGGAAGAATTATTCCTTTAAAATCTAATATATCACATGGATTTTTCTTCCATGTAGGTAAGATGAATGGAAAGAATTATGATACAAAAACCTGCAAAACAAATATATTTTCTTATGATTTAATTCTTCTTTGGTTTTCTACTGCAATAACTAAAGACATTTCATTTTGTCAACCCTATTAAAACCAGATGATGAAATAAAACTCATATTTAAATATATACACAAACAGTCTGATTTCAAAATATCCACCAGCAACTACTGACTTCTGTGGGACTGTCGTGGTTTAACCCCAGCCAGCAACTAAGCACCACACAGCTGCTCGCTCACTCCCCCCTGGTGGGACGGGGGAGAGAATCGGAAGGGTGAAAGTGAGAAAACTCGTGGGTTGAGATAAAGACAGTTTAATAGGGAAAGCAAAAGCCACGCATGCAAGCAAAGCAAAACAAGGAATTCATTCACTCCTTCCCATCGGCAGGCAGGTGTTC